>CM041552.1:21910486-22325486 GCA_023238725.1 Scortum barcoo
GCCCTTATAACAAGCGGAAGTTACACCTGCTGCTTCATATTTTTTGTTGCTGTAGAAGAAAATGGTTTTCTAAAAAAGAAAAAAAACTTTGTTTGACCTGATGTTGTGGTTTTTTTTTTCTTTTTCTGAGTGGAGGAGCCAAGGGAGCATGAATACAGTGACCTTGACCAAGTCTTTACCTGAGCTGAGGGCAGTTCAGATATCTGAAACAAGATATTTTAAATCCCCGCTCTGCTTCTAGACCTCCTTGATTCTCATTTATTTTTTCTTTCCATGCTCATTTCCAACTTTTAATTTCCACCACCTCCTTCTCTCTTTTCATTATTACTCTTATTATAATAAAAAATCCCTTCTGGACACGCACAGTCCTTTCTTTTAGCAGTAGATGAAGATGGTGTGTTAGCAGTAGATGAAGATGGACTTAGAGACGTGGAATGTACAGTAGCAACAAGCGCCACTTTGGATTTACGGGTCTATTCTCTTAGATCAGCAGGAAGGAGCAGGTCATCCTAATGAGGCCTATAAAACCTGGCTTTCCTGCTGCTGCTTTGCTCTTTGAAGCTGCAGCTTGTAGCCTCTTCCTCCACAGACGAGAGTGCCCCGCTCCGTCTGACATCATGTTTCATGTCTGAAGTTGAAAATATGCCCTTTGGTTTCACTTTTCTCCACGAACTATATTTCACGGTGTTTCCATCTACTTTCCCATCTCAAAGTTATATGAAAGGAGATACTGACCTCGCTGCTATAGACATCCATCTCTTATACTCATGATCCCTTTTGTTTTTGATGTTTTTGGTTTTATGTTTCTGTCTCACTTCTGACAAATAACACTACAGTTTCTTGATAGTGTAATGTAATTGATCTTTCATGCGTTTTGTTACAGTAAAGGAATAATTTCATACTTTGGGACATCGTCTCATCAGAGTTGGATGAGATTAGTATTGTTGTCACATCTGTTCATTAAATTTAAGTTATAATCTTGAAGATTTTCATTTGAATAAATGTTTTTTAAGTCACTATCTGTCGCTAAATGATGCAACATAATAGTGATTGAGCCAATGGGCCACTGATGAAAGCTCTTGTATTTGCAGTCCTTCCTGGAAAAAATCATAAGCGGTGTAGCGGTGTTAGTGTTGTTGCATGTGAAGCGATGTTTTTTCCTGTCAACCTAATGGTTACTATGGCCGAGCCAATAGAAACTTAAACTGAAGTGAGGTTCAAAAACATACCTGCAAAAGTTGCAGACAACAAAATGAAAATCTTTGAGATTCTAACTTTAACCCACAGCCAACAGATGATTTGCTTAGTTTAACATTAAGACTTGAAACGGGGAATCAGTCTGTGAGAAGTCACTGCTCCTGGCAGGGAAATAGTCCAACTGCTGGGCAAGCTGTTTCCCCTCATTCTCTAGTATTTGCACTACGCTAAACTAATCATCTCCTGCTTTAGCTTCTTGTACTTCAAACGTGTGTGTGTGTGTGTGTGTGTGTGTGTGTGTGTGTGTGTGTGTGTATATATATATATATATATATATATATATATATATATATATATAGTGGTATTGATCTTCTCATCTTGACTCTGCCCCAGTCCAAATGGCATTCTTACCTCAACGAAAACCTAAAAACTAAAGTTTGCAGACGCTGATTAAAAACCTTGCTGTAAACAGATGACTTCGAGGCTCTGCCTTTAAACACATCACCGTCAGGCGTCAAACTATCCAACATTAATGTCTTTGTAACAGTCCAGCAACTGTAGTGGAAAACTTTCTCTTTGTTCTCAGCAACACGCCCGTTGCCTGTAAGATGTCAGATGTTATTAGTGTTAACAAGCAGATGTATGAGACTGCTGAGGCCTTTGATCTGCAGCGAGTGTGTGTGTGTGTGTGTGTGTGTGTGTGTGCAGCACTGCAGTCACTGGTCCTGAGTAATTACACTCCCTGTAATGATATTGGACTAGTGATGGTAAGTGCTTGTACGTGCGTGCGTGCATTATTCTATACATGCACATGTGGGTGTGTGTTGTGTGAGCTTGATGCAGCGAGCATCAAGAGCCATATTTATGACAGCCACACTCTCGGCCGCCTGTCTGGTTTCTGCTTCAGCTTGTAAACGGCAGAGTGGGCAGAGCAGGGAGTAAAGGACGAGAAGAAAGGAAGGAGAGAGGAGAGGAAAAGGAAACTCTTCTGGCTCAAACGGCTGATTATTTATTGGCTCGTGCTGCATTTACTACTTAAGACTTTCCCCTTTTCACACAAGCACGCTTGGATCCACACACACTCTTTACCCCCTTTGGCATCAGGACACATTTTTCCTTTTTCATCCTTCTTTCTCTCCAGGGGTGGTTAGGGCCAGATGTGTGTGTGTGTGTGTGTGTGTGTGTGTGTGTGTGTTTGATAAGAGACTTGTTAGCTCTCTACCATTTCCCCTCTCAGAAAGAGGGCAAGAAAAGAGAAAAAATGAGAGAGACTACGGTACGTTTTTAAGCATAAGTGGATTGAGAAGAGGGAGACCGGGGGAAAATCACACAGAGAGAGGGAGCAAGGCAAGGAAGGGGGGTTATGTGTCACCTAACACAGGGACTATTTCCTCTGGAGGGAGGGAGGGAGTGAGGGAGAAGAAAAGTGGGTGAACGAGTGGCGAGCAAGAGGCAGAGCGAGGTGTGTGTTGAGAGTGTGTGAGCGGCAGTAAGAGGAGAAGCTATGGCAGCTGGCTCTCAGGACGGAGGGGAGAGCTTCTAAAAACAAACTCTCGGCTAAATAGTGGTGGGACGCAGCGCTGGAGGCCACATTCTTATAGCTGGACTATCTGCGTGGTGGGAGTGAAAAGGGGGGGACAAAAAGAAGGCCCAAATCAGTCGAGAGCCGGGCAGGAGCCATGAAGTACAGACCTTTGGTAAGACATCCAGCCACACATTCGTCCTGCAAGAAAAGTTAGTTTGCGTGTAAGAGCGTGAAAGGTAAGGTGTGGTATTTGGTGGGAGATGGAGTTCATGTGAAGAGAAAGTTTTGAAGGAGCTGCTTTATTTGTAACAAGTACTGCAGTGGCGTTCAAACTCTGTGACAACCTTGACTGCGTCTCCTTGAACTTCAAGGACGCAGGTGAGAGAGAGTCAGGTGAGCCGGAGCCACAGGAACCTTTGTTGGTTTGTTGTTCGCCCGACGTGTCTCCCCCAAGCTTACCTCAACTGTTTTTAGTGGCTCTCCTCCTTGATCTCAGCATCCGTCCTCACCCCGACTCTGTATTTGTCATATTGATGTTTGAATTTGAATCTATTTGATATCCGAGAAGGTGTGTCCTCATCTTTGTGTGTGTGTGTTTGCACCGCCTCGGGGTGAGGCAATCACATGGTGGTGCTGTGTGGCCGGGCAGCATTCTTTGGCTTTCACTGAGAGTAAGAGTCAGCATGTTAATCAAAAAAGCGTGTGTTGATGTGTCAGTATCCCTCCCGGTGCTGCATGTATTTTCTAAAAACAGCTGGAGCTTGTTCTTCAGCAGGACTCCTGCAGATAAACCCACGTAGATGGAGAGTGTGGAAGATGGACCGACAGATTCGTCAGGATAGATAGCACAATGCACACTGAGATTCCTGACACACTTGTCATTACTGCCTGCAGGGCCTCTGGCTTCAGTTCAGTAGGTAGTTTATGTTGGGCTCGCCTCACTCTCTTCAGGCTATCCTCTCCATTCACTTTCTAGACTGCATCAAGTCTAAGCTACGATGAGGTCTGACAAGTGAAAAGCTCCTGAATGGCTTGGTAAACTTGCTTATTGTGTGTGGAATACAAACCTAATGACTCGAAAATCTCAAAGCTCTTTGTTCATGGAGTATCGTTGGGGTCGGGTAAGTTGGTGTCACTTAATTCTCATAAATGTCTCATAAAAATGACTTATTTGTCATTTAAAAGTTAAAAGTAAAGGTAGTTACTGAAATTCTTCTACCAGAGTCAAAGGATTTATTTCATTTTTAAGCTGAGCCAATGCCAACTAGAGTTTCTGCATTAACAGAGGCTGAGTGAAACCAGGGTGAAACTCAGCTGCCTGTCCAATACAAATGATTGAAATCTCTTTTATTATTTTGTTGTAGCTTCTCTCTTTGTGCATACTAATATAGGATGTTTTGTGTGGGTAGTTTTATGTGTGTAAACATTATATTTCAGATATTTCAGCAAAGTGTGCTTTTAAAATTAGCTGCTTGAAATTAATTTGACACCACACAGGCACATTTCAATCCTGCACAATGATGTATTTGTCACTTTTATTGCCTTCATGGTTGTAATCACTGACACAGAACGATAGCTGTGAGAAAGATGTGATATCAGCTTGTCTGATCACTTTCTCAGATAGGCGGCTTAATTTCTGCAGCGTGCGGGAGACACTGCAAGCTTTTCCCACCTGTCTGACAGCTTTGCAGCTCACTGCTCAGCCTGGATGGGCATTTCCATGGTAATCAAAATGTTAATAAGCTTGGGTCCTGTATAGGCATGGAGAGCTTCAGTGTTGATCTTATCATCTGCATTTCCTTTTACCACCAACTGTCAGACTTTGACTGATAGGAGTCTATTCATGTTGGCATGCTTTACTATTTATCAGCCACTTCCTGTGGTTGTCTTGTGGTCCCATCAAAACCAACACCATCAGCTCTCGCATGGTTTCTGATGTCATACTTCATCATTATAGCATGACTACATTTTCACAAGGATGACATTCATGTCTGAGAAATGAATCCTGTATTGGATTTCCTCTTTCCCTCGACCAGCCAGTGCAGAACAGATGAGAGAAGAGGAGCAGTCAGTGCCAGACAGCTGATTCATAGTGGAAAAATGTAGAAAAAGGGCAAAACATTCTGCGAGTAGCTAACCATTTCTTCATCACAACCACATGTCTCCCTCATTTAGTTGTCAAGTTTTCCAGATCATGTCAAACAGAAGTCCGAAAACTTTTTTTTTTAAATCTCTAACAGGATTGACTGCTACACTCCTCTACTTTCCCTTTTGCATATTTAACCTGAATCTTTTACGTGTGCAAATGTTGAACTCCAGTTGGTTTCAGCGCTCTGGGGCCTGATTTGTTTATTAGCTCTTTGAATACTCTCCAGTCTAAGAACAACTTAGACAGAGGCTAAAGTGGAAAATAATTGTTCTTTTGAATGAATAAATTTTACATTTGACGTTTGGTTTACATATTACAGTTCTTTACATCATCAAGTGTATCTCCGATGAAATCAGGCATGTCTGGACTTGGGCTTGAGACTGAGACACTTTAACCTGGATTTCTAAATCCGGGTGTGGAATTAGAAAGAAGAGGACATTTAAGATGGAAAGATGGTCTGTTGAAAGACACTACTGAGTTGCATCCTGTGTTTTTGCAGTTTAACCCAGATTAGGGACTAAAAGTCAGAATAAATGGTCCGTTGCTGCCTTATAAGTTCCACAGCTGTATTGAAGTGCAGTCTTTAATTGTTTAAATCCTGTTAAGTAATTATTGCAGAAGAACAACTAACTATTACTAACCCTAACCCCAACCCTTCTCCAGAGTCCGAGATGATGATTACTGTTAATTGTTTTTTTCAGTCCAACTGTCCAGACCCCAAAACAAACTGGTTTACTGTCATCATAAGACAAGGAAAAGAGTGAATATCCTCATATTTCACTGTTCAGTGTTGAACTTTTCATATGTCAGGTTCAGAGAGCTGCTATAAATTAAACTTCTCATCATTATCCACCCACGCCTCCATCATGAGCACTCTATGGTGCACTGAATGCAGCAGGTTAGATGAGGTTTACATAAACAGTGTGACATCTGAGCTCTGTGCGCGCACCCGGGGGGGTTGTAAAGGTCAAGCTGCTATTGTTCACAGGCTGGCTGGATGATCAAATCCCTCTGCTTTCTCCTCCTTTCTCTGCCCTTCTCAGATGTGGTCGCTTTTTTAATTTGAAAGAGGACTAAAAGGAATAAGAAGTGTGAAATGTGAAGAATTGGTACAAGAAATGCAGTGAGAGGAAGTGAGAGGAAGATAGACATTAGTAATTGTGACGTTTAGTGTGTGAACACGCTCGCAGCGATAGTATCAGTATTCACTGACTTAGTTCAAATCACCGAATTTCATAGCAATAGTTTTTGAGACATTTCACTCAAAACCACAAAAGTCTGTGATAATCAGTCAGTTGGATTCATTATATGGGACTCATGGATGTCTGCGCTAAATCTGGTGCCAGTCCAGTCAGCAGATGTTGAGATATTTCAAAGTGGTGGACGAATCTACCAAACCCACCTTCCTTAGAGCCAGGCAGCGAGCATGGCCTAACATTTCAAATGACTGAAATCTTCTTGGGACATAAAGAAAGTCGTGGTGCACTATGAATGTTTTCAGGGGTTTTGTTGCCGTAGTTGTGATGGTATTTTGGCTGTAAAAGCGTAACAATCAGCCAGTCGTTCGTCTTAACCTCTGATATGAATAATGTGCTGCAGTTAGTTTGTTTGCGTATTTATTGGTACCGGCCCTCAGAAACTCAGACGACTTTCGGAGCTAGAGTTCTAACCTGGCTGTAAGCTGCCTTGTTTTGCTGCACAGGATTTGGGAAAACATGACGACATGTAGGAACCGGGTAGACACCTACTTGGTGTGTTCCTGAGACCGGGTGGAGGTCCGGTGTGTGGCACTGCACACAGGAAAGCCAAACACTGGAAGTGGCATTGGGAAACAATGAAGTAATGGAGAGAGAGGGCGAGAGACTGAAACAAGGAGGGAAAGTGAATGAGAGATAGAATGTATAGAGGAGGGGAGAGGTGAGGAAATAAGGCTCTGGTTTCTTTCCTCCCAGGCGCCACAATATTTGGAGGGTTTTACAATAAACCATGACATGTTAATGTAAATTTATGTTAGTTTTGCTTCTCCTAAAGGTGATTTAACCTGTTCCCAGATACATTTCTTTACGGTTCGTCTAAACACCCACTGTCTTGTAATTTTTTTTCCCAGGAAAACTCTTCTGCTACACAGGAAGTCATGTTTCATATTTTTCAGCAGTGTGTTTGGATTAAGAAAAAGAAGTCGTTAGTTATTATAGTGATAAGTTCAGAAAACGTTCATCACCATAAAATCCAGAGTAAAGAGGGCAGTATACGGCCCTCATTGTTTGACAGGTGAGAAGTGCAGTGACTAGAAGCAAAGACTGTAGAGTCACACACACACGCACACACACTCACTCACACAGCTGCAGTGTCTTTGCTTTTTGTAGAAATGTGTGAAACGATGGGTCACCCGAGCTCATGGCGTCCAGCGGTGAGAGAAACAAGGATAGGGCCATTATTGCAGCAGAACTCTGCAATAATGTGTAGTCCATGTGTGCATAGTCACATTTGGAATATGTGAAATGCATACTGAGATTTGCGAATGTGTACAGGAATCTGCAGATCCAGAATCAGTGTGTGCATAATCTGAGTTGTGAAGTAAAAAAAATATTGGAATGCAAATGTGGTGATATCTTTAAATGTATAGACAAATCTGTATTTTGAAATACATTACATAGATTTATAACAAAAGTTATTAAGTTATACACTTAAGTTACTACACATTTCAATTTGTTACTATATATTTCTTATATATATATATATATATGAGATTTACTGCAGTATATTTCAGTATGTTTATATATATATATATATATATATATATATATATATATATATATATATATATATATATATATATATATATATATATATATATATATATATTTGTTTTTTATTTATTTATTCATTTATTTTGCTCTATTCTAAATCTGATTACAGACACACGGATAGAGATACCATTCGACAACTCACCGCTCACATTTGTAAATAGTTTTGTGACAATAATGGCCCCATAAATAAAGATGTATGAGATGTGGGACGTATGAGCTCACACATGCATATATTAATATTTGAAATATTATTGACACTTGTTTCGGTACCACACAGATGCGATGCACTCTGAAGCTATTTTCTCATTTCATTCTCTTGAAGTAAAAAAACTTCAGTCCAGGTTGATTTTGCAACACCCGTGGTTACTGTGGTAACAGTGAGTGCGGTTTAATATAACAGGAAACAATAGATGAGCAGCTACTTGATTAGAAATACGACAGCAGAGCAGCTGGTGTGTCTGTTTACCATGTAGCCAAGCAAACTCAGTGTTTTAATAAAGACGTCAGTCAGTAATAATAGAAATTGTGATCTGATGATGATCTGATTCATACTGTACACAGTGTGAATAGTTTTGTACATAACTGCAAGCCACAGTAATATGAGTTTACCCACCACCACCACAACGCTAAATGTAGATGCAGTAGTCGCAGTTATTACTAAACAAATCCTTTTCTGTGACAGCTTGAATACAAACATTTAATGTGAAGCAGCAGCAGCAGGAAGTGTTGTATCACTTTATACCCCTGACCAGTGACTACTAAACGATGAGGCTGATGTCAATGAAGCTTAAAGCCTAACACGCAGTGTTTTCTATGACTCTCTTGTGTGAGGGTTGGAAGTTTGAATACAGCGTTGGGATGACAACATCTAACAATGAAATCTACGACATGGAGGTAATTTAAGAATTTAAATCCAATTAATGGCTGTTACTGAAAACACATCATCCAAAAATCAGGTTTAATTTCATGAAAAGTATTATAACTTTAACCTTGAATGCAACTATTAAGTTTTGAGTGCATCTTTATTCACACCTACCACTTCTGTTATTATGTCAGCTTCCTTTCCTCATCACTTGCCAGCTTTCTTGATGTGTGGTTTGCACTGAGGCAGCATTTACTCTAAGACGGAGGCATCTGTAAAGCGTCCATGGGTGCTGAAGAAGTCTGAGTGAATGCAGCCGGCGTGCAATAAAAAGCAATGCTAATATTCACTGCATATTTTGTTTATAGTCACTTTAATGGGGTTGTTGTATATTGTTGGGTCTTGTAAAATCTCCGAGTAAAAGCCTCCTCTTCTAAAGAGATGACATCAAATTGTCTTGGGATTCATGCCATCGCTGTGTCCTTGTGAGGACGTACGCACACAAACACGCACGGCCAGATTTTACAGCCTGGATTAAGGAGTAAAAGGGGGGCCACCAATGAAAGCTCTAGTCCCCATCAGATCATAAAGACGAGAGGTGAGTCAGCTCGTGTATGTCTGTTCAGCTGTGATTTAAAGGGCTCAGCGTTGTTGTTGAGGGCGCTGCTGTGTGGAATTTCAGGGAGTAATGTTAGCTTTCCAGCACAGTTTAAATGGAGCGACGGTGCAGTCCTGGAGTCATAACCTGGCATCCATCTTCTCCTCGCACTTTCTTTCTTTTTTTTTTCTCTCTCTCTCTCCTTCCTGTTGCACCTCTCTCCTCTGTATTTTTCCCTCTCGTCTCACCCAGCTCTAATTAATATGTTCTCTCCTCCCTTAAGCTTTCTCTTCTCTCTTTCTCCATCTCTTCTTTATGGTCTCCAGAGGGATGAAGACTACTGTACTGCTCAGCACAACAACAACACCTGCTGTACTTCGTGTGTGAGTGTGTGTTTTGTCATCTGTCCCTGTCCCTGTGCTGGCTGTCCCTGCCTCTAACCCTCCAGCACAAGTTGAGCTGCGTCTCATTTCTGTCCAGCTACACGTTAAACATGGACGTGGCCGATATTCGCAATCTCATGCGTAAAACTCAAGCCTCTATCTTAGAGAACGGCATCCTGGGCAAACGCACCGATGATCTTAATTGTGTAAGTGTTGCAATTTAACTTCACCTCTTGTTCTGAAGTCGTGTTTTATATTTTTACGTATGTGCAGCCTGGGTGGGGCTCGGTACACTTTGGTTAAAGTGATAAATTTTACACCCACATTCAGGCTTTATTTTCTTCTCACCTTAAAGAGTGGTTGAGATCACATGTCATTTAGTTTAGAAGTTTAGAGGAAACTGTGCGACATGCAAACAAATATAGTCTCCGTTTAGTTTTGTTGTATGTGTATGAATCAGTGTGAGGTCTGGCTTTTAGACTTTAACTAGTGGTTCAAGGTGTCTGTCTAAATGTGCTCTATTGTAGGTTGAAGGCTGTGGAGGGGACTTTGGATTTCCTCCAAGTTCTAAAAGACGTAGTGAAAGTTTATGATACAGGAAGGACTAAGAAAACTATTTGAGAATTACTTTGAGACAAAAATGCTTATATCTCAACAAACATGATTTTGAGTTTTTGGTGTGGCCAAGTGCAAAACTTTTTGAATTGAAGCTGATGACGGGTCATGATTTGTGCTCACATCCAGCGTTTAAAATTTAGATTTTCCAGTTTTTGGCAAAAAAAAAAGACGGGATATAAACCATGAAACACTGAAACCCAACTGTCATACATAGGTATGACAACCAGTGTGGCATCGATCAGTGCTGACAACAATGCAGTGCGAGAGTTTAAACATTTTATTCTTTGAGTGCGTGCTTGCTCTTGACATATAATGAAAACTCGAGGTCCGTTCACTACCTTTTTACAGCATTGAATGATTGGTAGCTTGCTTTAGTCCTCTCTTTTCTTCCTAACCTGAAAAAGATGGATTATGTGTGCGTGGTGTGGAGCGTTGGAGTGCTTTTCGCTCCCTCCCTCCCCTCTTCATTTCTCCAGTGTGTCCTTGCGTGGGACAAGCAGAGTGTGATTGATGAAGTATTACAGTACATAGGTTATGTTTTATGTTCAGTCACTAACCCCACCTCCTCCCTGCTTGTCTTCCTCCAGGTGGTGGCGAGTGACGGGGTGCGGGCTATGATGGAGTCTGCCCTGACAGCCAGAGACCGGGTGGGCGTGCAGGACTTTGTCCTGCTGGAAAACTACACCAGCGAGGCTGCCTTTATAGAGAACCTGCGCAAACGCTTCAAAGAGAACCTCATCTATGTGAGTGGGTGTAATAATGAGGCGGGTGGGGTTTGACTGCGATTTGTACGTATTTGAGCCTGATCATGGCTGGATTATTGAGGGTGATGTTTGAGAGTAAAAAAAAATCTGATAAATTACTTAACATTAGTTAACATTACTTAACTCTAACATTTCACAATTTCACATTTCACAAAAAAAGTTCTACCCTTCCTGATGTGAGATTTGGAGAGTTTATCCAAACATAGTAAAACTGGGGTCTCAAAATGAATGAATGACCTATAAGCCCCTCCTCTAACCATTTTAAACTTGACCTTTGGGCTGGGTTCCTCTCCGTGATAAGAGTTGTATTGTATTTTCACTCCAATAACTGTATGATGTGTCACTTGGAAGAGGGCTGAGACCCGTGGACAATACAGACAGTCTGAATATTCCCACTGCTGCTAAATGACTTTAAGTTTAGGGGTAAAGTTTAAATTAAATACCCACTTAATGCTCGATGTGGACACACCCACACTGATACAGCTAGTGTGGTGCCGTGATGTGACCGTGTATGTTCCCTTCCCTTCAGACATACATTGGTTCCGTGCTGGTGTCAGTCAACCCGTACAAAGAGCTGGAGATCTACACCAAGAACCACATGGAGCGATACCGCGGGGTCAACTTCTACGAGGTCTCACCACACATGTGAGTACGCAGCCTCTGCACGCCTTTTAGCATGCAGCTCAGCTATGGCATTAACCCACACTTCAGTCAAATCACTACAGTCAAATCACCTGCTGAAAAGGTGTGACAGAGACACACGAGGATCGTCATTGTGCCCGACCATGAACGCAGCATTGTGAGTGAAAGTTGGAGGAATGATTCACGGCACTTTTTTGCTATTGCAGGTGAAACCAATTTTATTCTGAACACTGACTGCATCATCGGTGGTTGACAACATGTTTACCGCTGGTCATGTTTTTGCTCCAGCACCCTAAAGGAAGAAGTCTGTTGATGCTTTGTGAAGCTTTTTACCCTGGGATGTTTAACATTTGTCGCACCTGCGTTCTAAATGTTGCCCCAGCTTGTATGTTTAGCGTGCCTGGGAATATTTGCTCTGAGCGCCGCTCTCACGGAGTCCACCGGCTACGTAATGCTGTCATGGTCTGACTGTCCTTTTCTTTATCAGCAATGCTATTTGCAAGATGTCACAGCATGAGGCAGACAGTTTGTTTGAAAGGTTGCCACAGGAATTGGTCAGGGATTTCCCTGTTAAATCCTCCCAGACCCTGTAGGTCAGCTACAAGACAATCGGCTCCATTATGGAGACTTGAAATGCCTTCACTGAAACATTTTAGGATCTCTCACTAGCTCTTTCTCTCTCTGCTCTAACCACTGCTAGTCTTTTTTTCTCTCTCTTTACTTCAACACTTGAGCAAAGGGTCAAATGTTTTCCCTCACTCTGAGTGGAAAGAAAGATGTGCTTGGGCAAGTGGAGGCTGGAGAGAGAAAAATAGGAGGGAGAGGTGGAAGGAAAAGTAAGCAAATGATAGTACTAGGCAAGAGGTTTCCTCCCTCGAGAGGGGATTCCTCTGACCTGAACCTGACCCCCTCCCCCAGCCCCTCCGGCCTTCCACGTTATCACATGCATACAGTACTCGCACATAAAATAAGAAAAAAAAATTATCTTCCAGCAATTAGTTTGGTGTCAGAAATGTGTCCAAACAGGCTGAAACAACATAGCAGTGCTGATAGCGGTAACGGGGCTGACAAACGATACTGTAACTAAAACAGACTGCGCTCCTCTCTGGCCTGTATGATTCATACTGGTCGTCCAGGGTCTTTCCATTTCACACTGTGAGATGGTATCATGTGTTACATTCAGACCCAAGTTTTCCAAGAGATTTTCCAATTTTCCAAATTTTTTGGACACATCATTATGACTGATTTTACGCATTTATTCAGTTCAGTTGATTGAAGTATCTACCTAATTCTCATATTTATTGTATATTAAATGTATACTTTTTCTTCTCTTTAAATTTTACTGACTTATTATCAGCTTTTGTCAGTAATGTTGGATTAAAACTCCCAATTGAATATCCCTTTTCCCAATATTTAAAGCTGCTCTGATCACTATCTTTATAACAATGGATGAAAAGATGAAAATCTGTTATGGTGAAAAATACTCTTGTTGTGACTAACCCGACTCTGTAGTTCCCTGCATCGAGTGTTTTCAGCATCTTTCAACTGATTGTTTTGGTTTTCATGGCGCACAGCTTTACTGTTTATACTGGTTAATTGTTTTGGTCTCAACAATGTTGTTTCCAGTTGCAGCTGACAGCTGCTTTCAGCAAAAATCCTCTAAAAACTCTGCTGTACTCCAGCAGCTCATCACACAACAGCAGATACACAAAGTTAGTAACAGCATAGTACATATTGGAACATTTAGCAGCCGAGGAGCCAAACATTTTTCCCAGTAGAAACCAAAAAGAGAGTCAAAAGGAGAGTGAATATTGATTTAACACTTGTGAAATGGCCTGAACAAAACCCACAATGAATGATAATGCTGCTCAGTAACCCTCTCCATGTGTAAACAAGCAGCTATTTGCAAACAAATTCATCACATTAACATTTTAAGGTCTGCTCCCAAGTGGCCCAAAAAATCAGTTATGTCAGGTTTAATAGATATTAAATGTATACTTTTTCCTCTGTTTGAACTGAGTTTGACTGTTATTGGCTTTGAAACATCCTGCTGACCTGACCGCCTGCCTGACCATGTCTCTCTCTCTCTCTCTCTCTCTACTCCTGCAGCTACGCGGTGGCCGACAACTCACTGTACCGTTCCTTGAGGACAGAGAGAAAGGACCAATGCATCCTCATCTCTGGGGAGAGCGGTGCCGGGAAGACGGAGGCATCCAAAAAGATCCTGCAGTACTACGCCGTCACCTGTCCGGCCAGCGAGCAGGTGCAGACCGTCAAAGACCGCCTGCTGCAGTCCAACCCGGTGCTGGAGGTGAGATGCCCAATGCGTCATTAATCTGGGACTAAGCACTGAGCGGCGAGCTTTCAGCATATGGGATGTGTTGCACTTCTGAACTTGATGCTGAGCAATGGGCTACGAAAGTGGGTGCTCATCGTAAATAGGGAGGGTTGATGCCGTGTTGATGAATGTGGCTTGGTAGATACTGTATATTAAGTTGTTGATGAATGTGTGGCTAATTTTGAAATGTTTGAAACGAAGAGCTGATAAAGAATACATGCCAAGGCTAATATTTTATGGCCGATGTAAGTACTAAATGTCATATCATGAGTAATGTTTCATTATCTTTTTATTGCATTAAATTAGAGCAGAAATCTGTCATCCCAATGTTGTTATGTACTATGCCAGGATAAGCAACCGCCGCTCAATATCCTGTTTGATAAAGAGGCATTGTTTCACTCTGATTTCTTTTGCCAACCTGCAGAATAAGTCAAAGACGTCACGGGGGTCAAAGGCAAGGGCAAATCAGTTAATAGTGTTTTTAGTGACTGTTATTTTCCTAATATAAAGTCATCAGCATTTTTCCCTAATGGGAAAGAATAGAGAGGTGATTGTTTCTGTGTTTGGTGGAAAGCCAGGTTTCTGGAGGATGAAGGCAGCATAGAGGTGCTGGAGTTTACAGAAGCGCTTGTTTTGATGTCTGGCATGTCTCTGCCAGATGCTTCCCAGATGTGTTTAAGTGTGTGAGCGCAGGCCGTGCTCTGTAATGTGTGCTACTGTCCTAGACAAACTCTGCAGGGCCTCCATAATGCCCGTGGTTCTCTATTTGTTTCGCTGCTGCCTCCTCCACCGCCGCCTCGTCTTTATCACACTTTATCTCTCTGCCTCTTAATCCGTCAGTCATCACTCCTCTCCTGTTTCTTCACTCTCTCTATCCCACTCTATCTCCTCCGCAGGCCTTCGGCAATGCCAAGACGTTGCGTAACGACAACTCAAGCCGCTTTGGCAAGTACATGGACATTCAGTTTGACTTCAAGGTAAGCGTGATGGTCTGATTTACACTGGCAGAGTGAACACTGTCCAACAAGTCTTCCCTCAGAGGGGAGCAGATTGTTGCAAGAACCAAAACTAAAACTAAAATGCAGGCTCTGTTGTTTTGCATGGTAACATTAACATTGTAAATAGACTTTGTTTCTATTTTTGCATAGAATTATTTAATGTAATTAATCACACCCCTCCTCCCTCCTGTGTCTGTTTTTGCGGGGACACAAAATATGTTATGGACTATAAATCCCTGTCGACCTGCATGTTATATCAACCCTACATCACACCTCAGTATCCCAGCCTTACCCTCTCCTCCCCCTCCTCCCCCCTCCCTCCTTGGCCTTTGTCTCGTCGGCAGGGCGCCCCAGTGGGAGGCCACATTATCAACTACCTGCTGGAGAAGTCCCGTGTGGTTCACCAGAACCACGGGGAGAGGAACTTCCATATTTTCTATCAGCTGATCGAGGGAGGGGAGGAAGACCTGCTGAGACGCCTGGGCCTGGAGAGGAACCCTCAGCAGTACCAGTATCTGGTCAAAGTAAGTAGGAGCCCCCGGATGCCATGAAGTAAAAGTCCGATCCAGTCTTCCATCACAGTTGACTCACACTTAGAGCTCCTCCACAGCTTAGATAGACATGAAACTGTCTTAAAACATCAAAACAAAGGATTAAGAACTCTTTGATTAAAAAAAACAAACTTTTATACATAACAACTTTGAGGAAGGCTTTAACAGCATGCAATTTGGCCTGTTAACCATTTTATATGAGTACATAATCCACACAATGAATTAGGTTGTGATTTTCCTTCATCCTAACTTCCTATCAAGATAACTTAATTTACAAAGTAAGTTTGGTAGTGTTGTCATAATCTGAGAAGTGTTTTATGGAAGTGTGATAGAGTGTGTGATCACCTGGTGTTTTTGTGAGTTTTGAATAAGACTGGAATTTTTTTTTTTTTTTTTTGCTTTGGCAGCCAACGTTGATGTTTCTTTCAGTTCCCGGTTTAAGTTTCTGGATCGACTTGACAAAACTACAGTTTCTTAATTGTGCTGGGAGGATCTGGTATCAGTGTCTTGTACATGTTGTGGTTTATTTTATAAATCTATCATTTTGTTTATGGGCTAAACCTCTAACAACGGCAGTTCGTGGTTAAGTCTCCAGGCACACCTTAAGCCCTGGAGAGAAAGCTGTAGATGTTTATAAAGGGTCTGAAAATACTGCAGTAAGTCTCTCTCTCGCCATCCTGTCACAAGTCATCGGTCTGTACCTCTGTGTGTGTGTGTGTCCATCCCAGTGGGAGTTCTGGTTAATAGGCTCTCAGTCAGGGACTCTGAGCGCAGGAGAGGAGCTTTCCTCAGGGGGGGCTAGCCTGTCTTAAGGCGCTAGCTGAACCCTCCACTTAATGAACACACCAGCTCCTTAGCGAAAACACCTCATACGTGTGTTTGTGCAAAGAGGTGTTTACATCACATATAAATGGGTGTTTACTTTTACACGTATTTACACATCAGCTACTTTGTGGATTTAGCAGAGCCTGTTCAGAACCGCACTGTGAAATAAAAGCTTGAAAAATGATCACTAAATCAATTATTTAGACTGGTTTTTTTTTATTATTATTTGTGTTTCCCCCATAGGGTAACTGTCCCAAAGTGAGCTCCATCAACGATCGCAGCGATTGGAAGGTGGTGAGGAAAGCCTTGACGGTGATTGGCTTCAACGAGGACGAGGTGGAGGTAAGGACCACGTCCAAGCTGTGTGAATCAGGCCTGACGTGTTTGTTGTTACACCCAAAGTACTGCGAGAGGTGGAAACTCCAGTAAACATTAGCAACAGTCTCTTTTTTTTTTTTTTTTTTCCCCCTGTCAGAGCAGGTGGAAGGTGTGACCCCTTCCCCAAGATATATAACCGCTGTATGAAGTTTACACGTGTTTACACATGTTTGCGCAGAATATGTTGCTTTTTCACTTCTTCTTCGACATCAGCGAAGTTTCTGAAACCGTCTTCACCACAGATTTCACTATGAACAGTAAAGGACTCCGTGTACTCCTGAGGGGGCAGAGGCTGTTTCTGTTTCGGACTTCCACTGTGGATGTTTGTGTTTGAAAGTGTTTGCTAGAAAGAGCTTTGTATGTGTGTGTGTGTGTTATTGTACGGTGAGAACTTATTTGTACTCAGCGTGGGAGTCTTCCTCTGTGTTCACGAGTCTGGGCTCACCGCCAGAGCTTTTTAGATCTCACACTGCTTATACAGTGAATAGCAGGTGTGAGCGTGCGCGGCCCTCGTACGATACTCAGTCAGCGTGTTGCCACCTTCCTCTCCTGTTCGGTTCTTAACCTAATTTTAATTAAAGCCAGTCTTATCTTCAGAGTCGGCTCATAAAGATAAACTTAGCAGTAACCTTATCGCGCTGCAGCCTCTCATCTCCTCACCTTTGTGCTCTCCCTCCCTCTCTCCTCATCTTTGTACCCCTTCAATCCTTCTTCCCATATTGTTCTTTCTCGTCCTTATTCTTCCCTCCCCCTCCCTCTCTGTGTTTTTTCTCCGAGCAGGAGTTGTTGAACATAATCGCCAGCGTGCTCCACCTGGGGAATGTGCAGTACGGCGGGGAAGAGGGCAACGCCTGCATCACCTCTGACACACAGATAAAGTACCTGGCCAGGGTAAGATGCTGCACCGAGCAGGTTCACAAACACTCCCAATGGGCCGGGTGGTGGGATATTGGATTTTTTAAAAGACCCCTGGGCCTGTGTTCATCAAGTAGCACTCAGAATTCCTCTCAGGGACAGCACTGCAAGTTATTTCCGAATCTTCCTACACTTGCTGTCAGAGAGCAAAAGGACTACTTTTAGGAGAGAGTGGCACATCTCTGTTTTGTGACACGCTCAGCTGAGATGTGTAAATTATGATTACAAGTTGTAGCCTTCCGACAGTTGCTGTTTGGATGATTAAAGAAAGGTCACGGGCGTTACGTATATAATAATAACTTAGTAGTCCCCAAACTCTTCAACGCCACCTGTCATGTTTTCCATGTGTTCCTGCACCTTATTTAACATGACTTACTATATACAAGCATTTAGATTGGTTTAGTCATGTTTAGATTCATACTACTACATGTAGTGTTCAGATGTTACAGCTGACTCAATGTGTATCATAATACTGAATACAATTACCCCTACTTGAAGTACAGTAAAACATTTCACCAACTGGATATGCAAAGATATGATGCCAATATAAACACACGGCTTAAGTCTCATAATATTTGCCTTAACATCAACAAGTCATTGTGCGATAGTGCCGCACACGTAACAGTGATGTTGCAGACCGTCCATGGTAACACAAGTGTGCTCAGATAAAAGATTTAATCCACTCTGATAAGGTCCCTCGAGTTGTGCAAACCATCTGAGGTTCTGTAAGAAACAAAGTTTGTTTAATAACTGCAGAAATTGTTGGTTATTTTCTGTGTTCTTTGCAAAATAAGTCAGAAAACTCATTCAGTTTTTTTTTTTTTTTTTTTAAATGATCTTTCAAGGAACTCAATGTCATCTAACATTCCCAGAACATCTTTCGTCCCACTCCTAGTTTCTCTCCGAGTACCGTCTCTAACTCCTAACGGGTGAGAAGCCTCTGGAGCTCCCCGAAATACTGCCCAAGATACATTTTAGTCCTGCTGGGGCCTTCTTTAGTATTTACGTGTCCTGCATAGTATATCCTACACATGCTGCAGAAGACATATACATGTGAATAGTCTGCTTTAGAAATGTGGATACAGCACTTTTCTGAGAAACATCCCCCATCCCTTCCTGCCTCAATTTTCCAATTATACCCCATCAGATGTAATCAACAAATACCGTACTGAGGATGTCACTGCTGCTGAGCGGCATGACGTCTGTCTGTTCATACGACTGCAGATCATTTATGTGTCGTTGGCGATACTCACTAATGTTGTTGTGCTTTTCTAGTTGTTAGGAGTGAATGGGACAGTGCTGACAGAGGCACTCACACACAAGAAGATAATTGCCAAGGGAGAGGAGGTAGGTTTGGATACACACTTTCGTTGTAGTACGGGTGTGTGTGATAAGCATTTGTATACAAAGCTTTCCTGTCTGTGTAATGTCTGGTCTGGTCCAGTGTAAATATATTGTAACTTGTCCCTGCTGAACTCTTTGTGTGTGTGTGTGTTTTTCTTCATTAGCTGATGAGCCCGTTGAACCTGGAACAAGCGTCATCAGCTCGGGATGCTTTGTCAAAGGCAGTGTATGGCCGCACCTTCACATGGCTGGTTAACAAGATCAACGCTTCGCTGGCATACATGGTATTAACACACACACACACACACAATTACACAGTGCAGTTACTGTTCTTTGGTATGATTGCACAGTTGGCAAGTTTCCACACAGGATTAAAACTTTTGATACACTTTCACTTCATCTTACTGTTGGCATTAAATCACTCAGACTACATTATCCAGCACTGTAGTGCAGAGCATGCTCAGTTTATTACAGCACAGCACCCCCTTGTGGACAATTTACAAGATGACCATAAATCATGAGTTTTAAGTAGATCGATTATTTGAAGGCTTAATGTGCACAAGAATTCTGGCTTTTAGACAGATATGAGGATGAGTTTTGTTTCTCTGACAGGATGACACCTACAAGAATTACTCCGTCATCGGCCTGCTGGACATTTATGGTTTCGAGGTCTTCCAGAACAACAGGTACAGAATTAAAGATTTTTCTCCCTGCTCAATTTAAAACGTAGCTCTTTGAGAACAAGTTTAGTGAACAGAGGTTTAGAACAAACATCAACTGTGCTCAATTTCATATTTTTAGGAAATTTACTTTACTTTACTACTTTACTTTAATATGTACATATCCATCTATACTGTAAAGTAATGGAACTCAGTGAAAACTAACCCGCACCATAAACTTGCTGTGTCTCATGGCCCTCACCTCCTGCTGTTGTTTGCTCAGTAATCAACTGCATAACGGCCCTGAAAACTCCAAAAATCCCCATAGAGTGGACCCGGTGCAAAGATTTTATTCAAACCACTATTTATTCTAAGTGCAATAATTGACCTTCAATTTAAAGCTAAACAGTGTTTATGTAACTGAGATTTATATATGTATGAATTATGAATTAATGTTAACCTTCATCACCAAATTAAAAGGAGTTAGTAAGAGAACTAATAAAATGTTGACGCCACCGTGCCTTGTTAGTCTGTTTCATTCAGCCGTTGTGTTTATGGTTTTGTGTTGCAGCTTCGAGCAGTTCTGCATCAACTACTGTAATGAGAAGCTGCAGCAGCTCTTCATCGAGCTCACCCTCAAGTCAGAGCAGGAGGAGTACGAGGCCGAAGGCATCACGGTCAGACATCACTCACTTCTCTCTTTTCTCTCTCAGTCTTTCCGTCTCCATTGTTTATTCCAGATGTTAACGTCCCTTATCTGCATCTACCTCCCTGTGTGAATTCATGAGGAAAGACGGTATTTTCCTTTGGATCAAGCTCTTTTATTTCTCCTTTCCTCTGCACTCCTTTATCTCGCTTTTGTTTTGACATTTTGTTTCCATCATCTATCGTCACAATCATCCCCCCCACCCCCTCAGAGTTTCGGCCTCGCAGAGAGCTCCTAATGTGATCGCGGTTGCAGTTGCGTTTTTTCAGTGCGAAAATTGGTCATTTGATTTATCGCTCTCTGTTTCACTGAGGCATTTGCTCAAAGTGATTTACAGTAAGTGCACATATTTTTAGAAATGCTGCTCCATTAGAAATTGAGCCTTTAACCCTGTTATTGTCAGTTATAGTACATTTTATCCATTCGCAGTTAATATCTTAAATGATTCCTCTTAAGGAAATTACATGCCAAAGGAGGTCCACATTGAAAGATGATATCTAATTACAGATCTCTCTCTTTCGATTATTGCTCCCTTTTCATCTTTGTTCCATTTATATTCATTGCATTTATATTCTTTTGCTTCTCTGGAACAAGGGCCTGTTGTGTTCAGGCTGATCTAAATGCACTGGTCAGAGAGCAGGTTGTGGGAGAAACTTGGACTCACCTCTCAAAGAGCCCATTATGATCTGACATCAGGGCTGTGGGCCGCACTCTCTGTCACTTCTGTGGAAATTATGTGGCTGTTAGTGCTAACATAACCTAACGCTGCTGCACGCAGCACGCAGCCCGCCGAGCTCTGTGTTCATGTGCGTGTTCACATACAAGTGGGTGAGCGGCGCGTCTGGGTGCCAGGATTCCTGACATTCTGAGGATGACTGGCTGGTTTTACGGTCATTTTTCTGCTGATGAAGTTGGGCAAAGTGATGCCAGCCATTAGCGCCCATGATGGTGTTTCTTTTCTCATGATCTCTAAGTGAAGTTGCACTCGTGTCTTTGCAGTGGGAGCCGGTGCAATACTTCAACAACAAGATCATCTGTGACCTGGTGGAGGAGAAGTTCAAAGGCATCATTTCCATTCTGGTGAGGAAACGTTTCGCAGCTCAAGAGGATTTTGATTTTATTTCAAAAGGAAGCTCACAGCTTCATTCTGGAAGTGGATTCCTAACTAAATATAAAACACACAAAGAACAGTATGGAAAGATTCACTTCAGTTTCAATTCATGTTCATTTATATAGAGCCAAATCACAGCAAAAGCCCCCTTAAGACACTTTACATATAGAGACACCCAACAATTATTTATAGACACCCAACATTTCCCACCATGAGTATGTCAGCAGCAAGGAAATCAGAGAAACTGTCATTAAAGGCACAGTTCAACATTTTAGGAAATAATCCTGTGCTCCTGGGCCTAAACACCTTTTTACACTTTGATTTCTCGTAAAGTCAAGAAGCAAATTTCCCAAAATGTTGTAATAATTCTTTGATGCTCAGTCACCAAAAACTGGTATCATCTGAATGATACGTGATGAATGAATTGATTTGATGCTGCAGCTGAGGATCGCGTTAACATAAACGATACAGTCTTGATTTTTGCTTTTGTAAGACGATGACTCTTGATGTTCTCCCTTTACAGGATGAGGAGTGTCTGAGACCCGGAGACGCCAGTGATCTCACCTTCCTGGAGAAGTTGGAGGACACCGTGGGAGGACACGCACACTTTGTCACGTTAGTTTGACTCCCACTCTTGTCTTGTAGACCTATTAAAGTCTGGCTGCTGAACGGGTCGTGCTACCAGGCCGTGAACTGCTGAATATGTATTCAGTCCATTTACCTGAGTGTGTGTGTGTGTGTGTTGTTTCCATGTTTCCCTGCAGTCACAAGCTGGCTGATGCAAAGACCCGGAAAGTAATGAACCGTGACGAATTCAGACTGTTGCACTACGCTGGGGAGGTTAACTACAATGTCAACGGTGTGTGTGTGTGCCAGCATTTGAATAATAATTAACAGTTAAAGTAAACATATAGTATCTTATATGTCACATCATGAATTCAGCATAATGTAATGACCAACACATCTACAGTGTGTGTGGTATTTCCCCGCTCCGGGATGATTCAATGTCAAGAGTTACAGAAACAATAGCAGCTCTGTCCTGATCCATTGGATTTTCCAGACGAAATGCTTACACACAACATTATGTTAGCAAAAACACACTAGTTAGTCCTCAAACTGAAAGCCTTTTCTGTAAAGTTAAAAATGAAATGTACATTTTGAAAACATAGATCTAGTCCCTCTCTCTTGTTTGTCCAAGTATGTAAGCTAAGTAGCGAAAAAGGGGTTATTATGTTGTAATGAAATAACAGTCTGGTCCCACATTTCTCTAACAAGCTCTTCGCTGAAATACAAGAATTGTTTGTTTATTTCCAAGTCTTTCACGTGGATCACTCACTGCTGACTTTAGCTTCAGCCTCAGTCTTGTAGCACCGTGTTTGTAATTATTGTTATCAACACCAGTGCTGCTCTGCTGTTGTACTGAATTATTGCTGTGGCAGTGCACAGTGTACTGAATTTATAGTAACTTTATTAAAACATGGAGGAAGCAATGAGTTTGTATCAACAGCAAATTAGAAATTCATTAAAAAAGTCATAATGAATAATGAGGAAATAATTAATACATGCCTGTCTTGAATAAAAGTGTAAGGAAACTATTAGTTCTGTCTCATGATGAAAAAAAATTATTAGACTATTTGACTGTATTATTTTCCATAACTCAATAAGTGAGACTGCAGGGCCCTCAAAGGACGTGACTGATCTAAAATCAAATCCTTCATCTTCTCTCACTCAGGATTTTTGGACAAAAACAATGACCTGCTCTTCAGGAATTTAAAAGAGGTGAGTCTGAAATGTTCAGACAAATCAGCAGAGCTGCATTTCTCTCACATTTGTGGAAAGTTGTATGGCCTTTGCTCGCTCCAGAAGTTACAGAAGATGTCCTCTGTGTATGTTTCGCAGGTCATGTGCATGTCAGAGAACAAAATCCTGACCCAGTGTTTCGACAGGGAGGAGCTGAGTGACAAGAAACGCCCAGAAACGGTGAGATACCCTGTTGTTTGTGTGTTTGTGTAAGTGTGTGTGTGTGTGCGTGTGTGTGTGTGTGTGTGTGTGTGTGTGTGTGTTCTTTGTGTCCTCAGTCTTAATATCAATCATACTCTCATGCATCCCAACATACTTTCCCACAGCAAAACAAACAGTGGTGTGTTTCCCCTCACCAGTGTTGAGTGGGCGGTCTGATGGGGATTTTCTGCTGTCTTCCACTCACCGAGGAATGCCCTGACACTCGTATGCCCTTCACACACATACGACACACACACACACACACACACACACACACACACACACACTTGAACAGGGTACTGTCACAGGCTGGCAAGTTAGAGTGCCGGTCCTCCACACTGGTCCCAGTGTTCAGTCTCTACTGGACCGCCAGTCACATCAGCCGCTCCTCTTGCTTGCGTAGCTCTCTCTTAGCTCATCATCTCTGTCTTCGGGCTTCAGTTCGCGGTCACACACTCCTCACCTCTTCGGTTTTCTAGTCCATCCTTTGGTTACTGACCTGCCTCCTTTTCTGTCCTCTCACCTCCGTCCTTTTATCTCTTCCTAACCTTTTTTCGTTTTTTTGTCTTGCTTGTTTGTGTCTGCCCCTCCAGGCAGCCACCCAGTTCAAAGCCAGTCTGGCGAAACTCATGGAGATCCTCATGTCGAAGGAGCCGTCGTACGTCCGCTGCATCAAGCCCAATGACTCCAAGCAAGCAGGTATGAAGTCAAGTCTCGGTTTGTTTGTTTTTTTGCTCATTTTGGTGTAAGATACGAAGTGCTCATAGTAGCCTTTCAGAGGTTGAGACGGTGGATCATAGCAAACTCCATTCAAAATTTTGAGTATAAAAACTGTGTTTTGTGGAATTCAAGCTGAAAACACCTCAATTCCCAAACCAAAAATCTTTAAGTCTTTTCAATGATTGTGACAAACAGTGTGTAAATTACCTCACCTTACATCCAGGATTGTCAAATCTCTCCTCGGTACACTCAATACAGTACAATTTCGGTACAATTTGCTGTGTGGGCTGGTGATAATGCTGGTCAGTAAGAGTAACTGGACATCAGGAGCGAGGAGGCGGTGTTGGTGGAGTGATACAACAAGACACTTTTCCAAATATTTCTTGGTCTCTATTTTGTATTACACAGCACAGACGGTACAGTTAGGCTATTCTAATGCTGATATGGAAGCAAGTAATAGCTATAATAAATATAATTTTCTAAGCAACTTAATACTTAACACTTAATAACAGTGAATTCCTGACAGTTAAATGTTTTACTTTGAAAAGCTGAATTTATGTAGTCGGACCACTTTAAATCATTAAATCTTTAGAAGGAAATATCTGATGTTCAAAAAAGATGTTTAGGTTACTTCAACTCAGCTAGTCATGAAGTGAATTGGAAACAGCAAAATTTAAACAAATGTGAAAATCCACACAACCAAAGATTCTTCTTCCTCCTTCTTCTTCCTTTAAGGCAGCTTCATATTAACAACCAGTGTTTTTCTAAAAATGTCATGTTAATCCTGTGCTTTCGCTGATTCCAACCAAAACTGTTTGTTTTCAGCTGCATGAGTGGCCGCCGTGTAACTGTCTGTGTGTTCGTCAGTATATCGGGTCGGCCTTTGTTTCTCTCCACAGTCGGCCTTTTGTTGGTTTCACACTGTTTCTCTGTCCTCCGTCACTCCTACTGCTCTGGTTTAGCATTTACTGGTTTTCTCTGGTTCATTTTGCCCAACAGACTTTACATTTTTCTCTGAGACTGATCTAACTCTGCTCTCCGTCTCCCTCTCCCACTTTCTCCCCTCTCCTCCCATCCCAGTTCGATTTGACGAGGTGTTGATCCGCCACCAGGTCAAGTATCTGGGGCTGATGGAGAATCTGAGGGTGAGGAGAGCCGGCTTTGCTTACAGACGCCGCTACGAGGTCTTCCTGCAGAGGTGATGAGTGACTCTTCTTTTACAATCACATTAAAGCGCTGCGTCTTGAATACATCAAGCATATGTGCCCTTTCTCAACCAGCATGGCCTTCTCACTTCAGATTGTCCAGATTAGACATACAAGGCCAAACTGTACATAAAAAGTAGAAGAAGTGAAGTTGCCTGCAGAGAATTGTGAAGAATGAAATATTCATTTGATATTTATATTCATTAATGAATCCCTACAATCTAAAAACTAGTTGACTACCTCCAGGTGAAAGCAGTTTTGGTTCCCTATATTTATATAAATATATCAGGGAGGATTCAGGTTCAGCAAACTATTATTTCATTATTGACGAGTGTGCTGATAAATCATTGGGTCTATTACATGTCAGGACATGTTGAAAAATGCCCCTCATAATTTCCTAAAGCCCAAGATGGCTTCATTAAACCCGTAATATGACATAAAAGACAGAAGAAATGCAGTTTCCTCACAAGAAAGAGTTCAGAACCAGGGACCAGTTGCCATTTTTGCTTTGGAAAAGTGATTTCAACCATTAATCGGTCATCAGAGTAGCTGCAGATTATTTTTCTGCCAATCAGCTAATAGTTTTGTCTCTAAACCTTCTGTTGCCTGTTCAATAGCTCATCTCGATATTTCCTGTTATGAGGTGATGCTGGTACAGAGACTCACAGGCTGCTCACTGAGCTGTAGGAGTGGTGGAATTTTAAGCCCGAGTTTTTTGCTTACAGGACGTGCTTTCTAATTTTTAGGCTTTCTCCCTCATCCAGTATTCTGGTTTTTACTCACATGTGTGTTTGTTTGCCTCATGTTTAGGTATAAGTCCCTGTGTCCAGATACATGGCCTAACTGGCAGGGGAAACTGTCTGACGGCGTGGCCACGCTGGTCAAACACCTGGGATACAAGCCTGAGGAGTACAAACTGGGCAGGTCAGCAGCACACAAATGGAGTCTTTCATATGAGTTAGATAGATGTCTCTGATCGATTAGTACAAGCTTAGAAAATAGTGTTAAACATTTTTTTTTCTTTTTAAACATGCATTGGCTTTAAATTAAACCTACTTTTTCATTTTATGATGTTTTCCCTCTGCTTCTTCTTGACCCTGAACTGCACATCCTCTAAGTTGTAATGTTTATTAAAATAGATTTCATATCAATATATCAATGTTTTGATTTAAACTAAATCTTTTTAGATCCAAAATTTTCATTCGTTTTCCGAAGACCTTGTTTGCCACCGAGGACGCACTAGAGACCAGGAAACACAGTCTTGGTGAGAGCCTCTCACACAATTGGTGCTTTGTGCCAAATATCTTCATTATTGTCACAGATTTAAACCATTTGTCTCCTTTTTCTTTCTGTCATCCTACAGCCACCCAGCTGCAGGCAGGATGGAGAGGCTACAGCCAGAGATCCAAATACCAAAAACTCAGAGCCTCAGGTGAGGAAAAACTTCTTCATCATTTAACATTTTCTCTGGCTAGTGTCATTTTAGACTTTTTTTTATCAGCTACAAGGATTTTTTATCAATTGAAATGTTTGTAATGCACCTTGCAGCTATTACCATCCAGGCGTGGTGGAGAGGCATCCTGGCCAGGAGGAGGGCCAAGCGCAGGCGACAGGCTGCTGATACTATCCGCAGGTACAGACCATACAGGAACAGGCCAGCAGATGGCACAATACACTCAGCATGTGATAAATACTCCTTTCTCAGACAGCAAATGTGTGCTGACATGTGATTTTATACACCCTTTTTCATTTCCTTTTTTTAAATCATCCTCAGGTTCATCAAAGGCTTCATCTACCGTCACAAGGAGCGCTGTCCAGAGAACGAGTACTTCCTGGATTATGTGCGTTACTCCTTCCTCATGACGCTGCGCAGGAACGTGCCCAAGAACGTCCTGGACAAGAGCTGGCCGACTCCTCCAGCTGCTCTCACTGAGGTTGGGATACAACACACACACACACATAAAAAAAACATATTGTAAATAAACTTTTTCTTCCAGTGTTCCAAAATTACATATTTATGTGTAAATAGTCATTTTAATAATCTTTTTAAAAGAAACTTTTAAAGTGAATGTTATCAGAGTGTCAAAACAAGCATGTTACATGAGATACATGCACCTCCTATAGTGACTACTCACATGTCCAGTATTATTGATCCACAATATATAGCAATCATGCATATAGAATATAACTGTATGTAACACAACTGAAAAGGGGTGTTTTTTCTGCCAGCAGAGCTATTGTGAAAATATTCTGTCCATGTCTTTAGGCATCAGAGCATCTGCGTAAGCTGTGCATGCAGAACATGGTGTGGAGCTACTGCAAGAAGATCAACCCTGAGTGGAAACACCAGGTGAGTAGTTCACCTTCACCATCTCTTTCTTTGTAATTGAACTGTCAGTCTTGATGTTTGTTTGCTTCACTGATATGAAATCTGTTTGAATAGATGGAGCAGAAGATGATCGCCAGTGAGATCTTCAAGGACAAGAAGGACAACTACCCACAGAGCGTGCCCAAGCTGTTTGTCAGCACAAGACTCAGTAAGACATTTTTCCCACTACAGCAAACATGTATGAACTTCATATTGGACACTGTGTAAAAGATTTTAACGGTGTGTCTCTTGTTCAGATGGTGAAGACATAAACCCCAAGGTGATCCAGGCTCTGGGCAATGAGAAGATGAAGGTCAGTGGAGCACGATCACAAAACCCAGGGGCAGTTTTTCTGTAAGTGTGTGTATTGATCAGGTGTTTTGACTGCTGCGCCTCTGTTCCCAGTACGCAGTGCCAGTCACAAAGTATGACAGAAAAGGCTACAAGGCTCGTCCCCGCCAGCTGCTGCTCACCGCCAACTGTGCCTTTATCGTAGAGGAGGCCAAACTCAAGCAGCGAATCGACTACGGAGCTCTGAAAGGTCAGAGGTCGACAGCCAGCTGTCATTTGCAAAGTGGGCATTTGGTTCGGATGTGGACGGCTTATCACTCAATAAAACTGTCCTCCCCCTGCAGGTGTCTCAGTCAGCTCTCTCAGCGACGGCTTGTTCGTCCTTCACGTGCCCAGTGAAGACAACAAACAGAAGGTGAAACCACGTGATACACCACCGTGTTATAAATTATCCGCCACAAAGATCTCTTGTAGCTTTGTGTGACTGTAAACTTGTAAACTGTTAGTTTTTCACTGTGTGTCTGCGTGATGTTTTTTCCTTCCCAGGGAGACGTGGTTCTGCAGAGCGACCACGTGATCGAGACCTTGACCAAGATTGCGATCTGTGCTGACAAAATAAACACCATCAACATCAACCAGGGCAGGTGAGAGGCAGAAACACTCTGGACTTAAAGTGCAGTGTGTGTTTTTGTGTGTTTGTGGTTACATAAGGACATGCACACAGCGGTGTTAAAAATAACTCTCTACTCCCACACACTCAACAGGAAGACATGTCTAACTATGCCTCTGTTCCTCCTCCAGTATAAAGTTTACAGTGGGTCAGGGGAAAGAGGGGATCATAGACTTCACGCCCGGATCAGAACTACTGGTGGCCAAGGCGAAGAACGGACACCTGTCTGTGGTGAGTGTGCTGAATCGTCCTGTTTTGTTCAGTCTACATCAGATGGATGTAATACCTTTGTTTTCTTTTGTGTTCAGTCCAAACTGACAGAACAGCAGTTTAATACTTAATTTGTTTATTCCAATCACCATGAGATGTGTCTTTTAATGCCGAACTTCATCAAACTGTAACCTGTTAACAAGGAATTCAATAGTTGATATAGTTCAAATGCTCTTTAAAGCTACACTAATCAGTATATTTATTTAAAAAAGAAGTGGGGTATTGAGAACTAATAGTGACACGCCCACCAAAAAGTTGAGAAATTGCTTTAATAAACATGCTGTAGATAGATAAAGTTAGGAGCTAGCTGGTGACCACAGTGGAGCATTTAGCAGCTAAAATGCCAGGAGTTGGTGGAGACCAAAACAGAGCTAAAAAGAGACTTTCTTTTGTTAGGCAGATAGAAACACAACTCCAGATGACTGATAATGTTATGACTGTCCAGCACAGTACATTAAGGCCCCTGAAGACATAGTAAATATCTATTATTCATTACTAAATGTGCAACAGTTGAGGTTTAAGGGGAAAAAACATCTTGTGTTAATTAGGGCTGACCCAAATGCTTCAAATCTTACCATTGCCATGGTAATCAATGTCCAAATCAGTGTTCAAATGCTGTTTTTTATTATGTATCCATTACCCCAAAAACACAAGTAGCCCATGAAATAATGGCTTACGTATAAGTAAATAGTTTTTTATGGGCTATGTCTTTATATTTATTCAATGCACAATTTGGAGTCAGTTTGTTTCAATAAAAAGGGAAATTCCAGTCCTTTTTTTTTTTTTTTAATATTTTTTTTCCAGTCTACAGGAAGCTCATGTTAACTAGTTAAGATGAAAAGGCGGAAAAACTTCCCCTCATTTTTTGGAACAGCTAAAAACGTCACAATGATGTAGTTTAATAATTTAAACTTGCCAGCATAGGAACTTTCAGGACAAGTTTAATCCACACTGGGAATGTTTCTTGAGCTGCACTACTGATAAAAATGATTAACTAACTAACTAACTCTCAGTCTGGGTGGTGCTTTCAGGTTAGCGCTCTGTTTAATATTTAATTCAAATAACAGGCCCTCATCAATCGGGACATCATTGTCGTGTTATTTCACACGTAGTTTACTGTCTTAGTTATTCTGTGATTACTTCCTTCTTCTTCTTCCTCCTTCTCTGATGTTTTTCTCCTCTGCATGTCTTCCAGACGGCTCCCAGGCTGAACTCCAGATGATGGCCACCGTGACCACACGCCCACACCAGGAGCTACGTACTCCTCGTCTCTCCCATCCTCCAATCACACGACCGCAGACCCCACTCTGCCTAAGCCAATCAGACGCCAGCTGTCACTACATGGGTGGCATGTGCTTCCAATTAAAAAAAAAAATAATAGTAAAAAAAAAAAAATAGAAATCCAGCAAATCTAATTGATATATTTATGTTTATATATTATATTTTTGGGATTAATACTGTTGCTGTTTGAATATTCTGATTTTATATATGAGGCCAAGGAATAACAAATATTTTGGTGCGTTTTTCTCGTACCTTGTGTGTTTATTGTGCTTTATTTGGAAACATTACTAAGAAAACGATGAGGGAAGAGTCAGAACAAGAGACAACAATGAGGAGAACGGGATTGTTGTCGTTGATGAAAATCAGGGTTAGTTGTTGCCTGTTGCCTCTTTTTTTTTTTTTTCCTGTTTACTTCTTCTGCTCGACTTATAGGCTTGATTATCTTGCTGACGCTACTTTTCTAACCGGGGTGGACGGTTTGTTATTGAAGCATGAAAATGTGTAGAAACAGGGCTGTCGGGATGTAGGACAGCTGCTGAGAGGTTTGGGGATGAGCAACTTTTCAATCAAACGGTGAAGCTTTGGCACAAACAGGCTGGTAGCGTCAGACTGCGGCTCACTAAATCTGAAATAAATAGCTGGATGTACTACTGAATATGTCTGAAAAGAATCTATCTGTGCGGCGTCAGAATAACAAGGAAGATCATCACAAGAGATTCACTACGTCAGATAAACAGCGTTCAGTGCGTAAATGCTGCAAAAAGGAACAAAGTATGTGAGAAGTGTGTGCGAGAAAGGTGAAAAGAGAGATGAAAGGACGCAGCAGTCATTTGCTTAGACACCCGGAGCTTGTGCCTTTGACTAATTTATTCACAATAGGTGAGTTGAGCTGTGTATTGACGAAAGAAAACCATGACGCTCAGCACGAGAATGAGTCGAGTTAAGTGTAGATAGACTTCCTCCGACAGCTGCCTGTACAGCGGACCGGTCTTGTTCAGAAACCACAGAACGTGTTCTGACTTCCGTCAATGGCCCCTCCATCTCTCTCTGTAGTCGGCTACATTTCCTCCACTCTCCCACCCCCTCCCTGTTTTCTGGCCTCCACCCCGACCGGCCCGTGGTCTGTCGTAGAGAACTGGAGCTTCTGTCGGGCCACAACTGAACTGGTCTGATGACTACACGTGACAAGGGTTTGACCAATATTTTTGAAACAAGCTGTTTTTGTGTTAATGTTCAATATATCAATACCTTTTTTTTTCTACGTCTCTGAAAATAGCATTTTGACCAAAATGTGACACTGAAACTCACAATTTGAAGCCATGCCATGTTTTCTTGTGTTGTCTAGATGTGACATTTTTGTGAATTCAGCGTAATCCCTGTCTTGCTGAGAGTTGTCTGTATGCTAAATATGAAGCTTCAGGAGACCACCTCAACGTTGAACTTTTATACGAACTAAGTAAGCATGTTAGTAAATGAGCTTTAGAGGTTTATCAAATGCACAGATATGAAAGTGGTATCGATCTTCTCATCGAACTCTCAGCAAAAAAAGGACATTAGTGCATCTCCTAGCATGTCAAACTCTTTGTTTAGTGACAGAAAATTTCAATAAAACCTAGAATTTTGAATCTAAAACTCTAAAGCCTTCAATAAGATAGTGAAATATTCTTAAAAAAAATCACATCAGTTCAGCTTCAGGGCCTCCTGTAGACCAGTTCTACAAAAAGCAAACCTCCATTAAACCACAGCTCTGACCAAAGACTGACCCTAAAAAAGAAAACTTTTGAGAGGAGCTCCAAAATGTTTCCAAGTTGTTTTTGTTTTTTTTCTTTTTTAATTTTCCAGACCTTGCTCAATGACAGAACTTTTTCTCTGCATGGCTCTGGGTGGCGAGGCGGGTGCAATATGCCAAGGCAGGACTGTGCGACCGCACTTAAAATATACTAGCCAAAGACCCTGTTGATTTCCAGTGATTCTGTGTTGTATGATTTCTCTGATGTTATTACTGAATGTTATGTTTGTTTTCAGGAGGGGGGGGTGTCTGTATGTACAGTTTGTGTTCTGTTATAAATGAGAGATTCAAGCCAAGTGAGGTTTGATGAGAAAAAGAAGCTTTTAGTATTGTTTGTTAACGCAAACTTGCTCATGTGCCTTGTTGGACAGAAATATGACAGATTTGTGTGCAGTTATAAGAAGAAGAAATACCTCCGTGACAGAGTCCGGTCGTTGGCTGGTGGCGGCCGTTTCTAAAAGTTTCCCAGTAGCACCTAAAGGTCTACTCCCTCTTTGTGTATAAGCTTTACTCAAACCAAACTCCTACGTCTGTCTGTTGATTTACAAATGCACTCCTGTTATCAGTCCTGACTTACTGTATGCACCACACCATTGTATAATTATGCCAACACACTAAAATATAAGATACTAAAGATTTGAAAATACATTTGAAAAGTAAATACAAACTGATAAATGGCTGTTTGTGGTTTATTTCTGTCTTGTTGTTCATCTGTGTGTGTGTGAGAAACTTTTGCATTCCGTGTCTCAATGTTAATAACTCAATAATAATCTTAATAACAGTCTGGATTAAGGAAGACATCAGTCTCATGTCTCATCTGGGGTCTCGTTGCTTCGTCTGACTCCATTTTATTTTTCCAGATTTTTTTCACTTTCACACTCACATGTTGTATATTTCTAAAATATAAGAGAATAATCAAATAGCCACACAGCAGCAGACCTTGAGTGTTTGTTATCTTATACTATAGTACTGTAATAAATATTACAGGAAACCATCAAATGAAACATTGGATGGGTTTTATATTTCTTAAAGGTGGGTCATTCCACTCAAACATTGTGTTATTAATGCTAACATAAACCAGGTATTCGCTGTGCAGCTGTGTCCTGTTGGAAAAAATAAACCTGTATGTCTAATAAAACAAAGTGGATGAGACAGATCAGTCTGATTAGACATTGGTTGAGAGGATATCTGATAAAGGGAAAAACTAAATAAGAACCAGCGTAGATTACAGTCATAAATTCAGCCAGTTCCTTAGAAAGTCAAACGCTGTAGAAGTAAATGATTGTCCAACAGATAATTGGACAAAGAATTTCATCACCAGAGTCTATTGATTTCTCTGTGTGAAATGATAATAACAGTCCCTTAATAAACACGCTCTGGCCTGTCCCCTCGGGCCCCTGAGACTGTGCCTGGCAGTCCCATGTTTTAATCCACCAACAGCGGTGGAATGTAACATTTACTGAAGTACCGCACTCATGTCCAGTTTCTTATACTTTACTAGGGTAATTTCCATTTTATTCCCCTGTAGTTTTACTTCACTTCATTTTAGACAGACACACTGTTCTTCAGTCAGTTTAGTACTCTGTGGATTATATAATGTATTTATGTATGTATATATGTATGTATGTATGTAAAGCATTACAAATTCTATATATTCACTGACACTAAAAGATCCTATTTCCTACTTTTGATAGTACATTTTACTGACAATACTGCTGTGACATACTTAAAGCTGCTATAATCAATAATCTGGTTTAGATCATACTTATCAGATCGGTCTCAGTTTATCCATATTAATAATGAATCCTCTGTGCATACTAAAGTCTGTCATGGAGTTCCACAAGGTTCAGTGCTTGGTCCAATTTCTATTTATTTTGTATATGCTGCCCCTTGGCAATATCATCAGGAGGCACTCCATAGATTTCCATTGTTATGCTGATGACACCCAATTATATTTATCAGTGGAGCCAGACAAAACTGATCAGCTCCTGAAACTCCAGGCCTGCCTTAAAGATATAAAGGCTTGGATGACAAGAAATTTCCTGATGTTGAACCTCAGATAAAACTGAAGTGATCCTATTAGGTCCGAAACACCTGAGGAACACGCTTTCTCCTAAGATAGCCTTGCTGGACAGCATTAACTGGGCCTCCAGCACCACTGTAAGGAACCTCTGATGTTTTAATTTGATCAGGATATGTCCTTCGACACCCATATCAAACATATTTCAAGGTCTGCCTTTTACCACCTGCGCAACATCACAAAAATTAGGCACTTTCTGTCCCAAAGCGATGCTGAAAAATTAGTCCATGCATTTGTCTCTATCAGGCTGGATTATTGTAATTCACTTTTATCAGGCTGCCCAAACAAGTCGTTAAAGACTCTACAGCTGGTCCAGAATGCCGCTGCTCGGGTGCTGACTAAAACCAGGAAAAGAGACCATATTACTCCAGTATTGGCTTCTCTGCATTGGCTCCCTGTAAAATTTAGAGTGGATTTTAAAATCCTACTCCTCACATATAAGGCTCTACATGGTCTGGCACCATCATATCTTAATGAATTGATAACTCCTTATCATCCAACTAGAGTGCTGCGCTCCCAAAACGCAGGCTTACTTGTAGTTCCCAGGGTTTCCAAGAAGTAGTCTAGGGGGCAGAGCCTTCAGCTATCAGGCCCCTGTTCTCTGGAACCAGCTCCCAGTCTGGGTCCGAGAGGCAGACACAGTGTCAGTGTTTAAGAATAGACTTAAAACCTTCCTTTTTGATAAAGCTTATAGTTAGGGTGGGCACAGGCTCGCCCTTAGTTATGCTGCTATATAGGCTTAGACTGCCGGGGGGCTCCCATGATGCACTGGGCACCCCTCCCTCTTCCTCTGTCTCTGCTTCCTCCTATGTCTCTGCTTCCTCTACTCTTATTATGGTAGTAGTGCAAACTGGAAGTCAGCTTATAAACTGGTAAAAGTGGCTAAAGTGGTTAAACTGGTTAAAGTAGTTAAAGTGGTTAAATTGGTTAAATTGGTTAAAGTGTTCAAAATGGTTAATGTTAATACTCTTATGTCCTGTAAAGTGCATGTTACTGCCGGAGCCCCGGTCCTCTTTGTTCTCTCCAGTCTTGCAGGTTCCTCACTGATTCTGGTTGTGGTCCATCTGTCTGAGGTTCACTGGCCTGGTGGGGACATGATCTGTGTCTGTGTTGTGGAGAGAAGGTCGAGTGGCCCAGAGCTCCATATGAGGACATCTAGAGATGTACCTGGACTCATGGACTCATTTCCATTACCTGTGATACCTTCACACATGAACTCAGTATAGCTACAGTTTACAACGACCCATGTTTAACTCCATAATATGATTGATGATGATGTTCTCTGTACATGTGGCATCTATTGCACGTCTGTCCGTCCCAGGGAGAGGGATCCCTCATCTGTGGCTCTTCCTCAGGTTTCTTCTTTTTCCCATAAAGGGTTTTTTGAAGTTTTTCCTGACCCGGTTTGAGGACAGAGGGTGTCACAACTGTGCAGATTGTAAAGCCCTCCGAGGCAAACGATGTTTGTGATTTTGGGCTTTAAATAAATACATTTTGAAAATTTGATTTTGAATTTTTAATCAATCAATACATATTTTTGATCAATATTCAATATACATATTTTATAGTAATGTAACAGATTCTATGACAGAGGTCAGTGGTGGTGATTGACCTACAGAGAATTATCAGCTGAATCTGCAGTAGATTTATCGTTTCAGCTGGTTGTTTACACGTCACGACTTCAACCTTACTGTTTTGATTCATTTTCAGCTGTTTTCAGAGTTACAGCCCTAAAACAAAATAAAAAAAAACAGTGCACACACACACACACACAGTCACTGTCACTCAGTCCACTGTCCTTCAGCTAACACACGGTGTGAACCCTCAGCAGCCACTAGGTGTCGCCCTCGGTGTGACCATCCCTCCCAGTGGTTTTTGTTTTCAGCTGCCCTTTCCACTGGATCATGTGAACCCACCTCTCCTGCACTTCTAAGAATTTCAAATTTGGCCTGAAGTTGGAGGTAAACAGTGAGTCACCTCGCATGCTGATGGATTATAGAAGAAGGATTTATAGCCGACATGTACTGTAGGTGAGGCAGCAGTGTTTACACAAGCCTTATAGGCATCTGTTACAGTGTGAAAACATTCACTGGGTGGCAGCTCTTGGACTGAGTGATCTAATCAGAACAAAGGGCCAGCTGAGGTTTTAATCCAGACTCCAGAGTCTTTCTCCACCATTTAAGTCCAGAAAATGTTCCCTGTTCTTCTGCCAAAGTTTTAGAGGTTTTATTGGCTTGTGCCTCAGTTTTGATTAAAGGCCCCCCTGTCCTGTCCTCTGTAATATTCACCACCTTGTTTTTGTTTCAAAGTAAAAGCCCATAATGATCAGCTGTTCGGACTGTGTCCAAACACGACCCGGGCGAACTGTTACCCCAACAGTATTTATTTATTTATTTATTTACAGTATTGAGAAACAACACACATGTAATATTGCCGCCGCTCCGATTGGCTCCTGACGGTCTCTAGCTCAGCCACGGGCCAATGGGGAGGCGACGTTGTTTGTGCACGGCTCCCTGCGCTGCTATAAAGCGGCGGCAATGAGGGATGAGGGGAGAAACTGTGATCCTAAAGGAGCCAAAGACGCCGACCTGTGCGTGTGAAACACCCCACACACACACACCACCACCACCACCGCCCCCCAGCTGATCCCCGTGTTTGTGGTCGGGGGCTGCAGATCGGACTGAGGCGGCTGCACAGACTCAGGTAGGAGGATGCTGCTCCGCCGGAGGAGAGGCTGACTCACAGCATCACACACAGGCAGCCCTTTTCTCTCTTTTTAACCTCTCTTCTGTGTGTTTGTCTTTGTTTGAATGGCCGCAGAGAGGAAAGTGAAGCTGCAGCATCCCGCAGCAACTTTAAATGTTTTGGGTTTTTTTGCTTTTCTTTTTGAGTCACTGCGTCTCTCCGGTTCTGTGAATTTACCGCAAATCACGCACAGCTGATTTACCCATGAGGGCACATCGATCCGAGTTGTTTTCTGTCACTGTCGCCGCCAACACACGCCATTTATTCCGTTTCCTCTTATTTATTTTGCAGTCGAGTCGGCTGCGTAAAAGTTGCTTTTCCATGCGCAAAAAAGGGGGGGAAAGACCAAAACATCTGGATGTGACGGGGGGCAGATGTGGGGCAGCAGCGGGGAGATGTTCAGTCTGGAGGCTGTTTTTGTTGCCAGTTTGGCTTCTAGTTTGTCTGCCTTTGTTTGAGCAGCCTACAGTGACTCCCGGACTGTTGTTGATACTCACAGCTGAGCGCTCCTCGGCTGGATGCGCGTCAAGACGCAGAGAAAAGACCAGAGGAGGGCCGGAAGAGCGCAGCCAGGCCCTTCAAAATATAAGTTCTATTACGTTCAGAGAAGTGCAGGAGAATCAGTTTGTTTAATGCCTTTGTTCTCACTCAGGTAGCACTGCGTCAAAGCAATGATGAACGCACTGCGTCAGTTGTATCCATCGCTTGTGTTAACATGTATTTAGATTTAGAGTTTAGTTTTACATATTGTGGTGTGATTTACGTGAATCTCCTGCTTTTCCTCGTATTTTGTCTTTATCATAAGGACACGCGCTTAATTATTTATATGGTATTGTTTATATATTATTCATGTCTAAATTATATACAAATTGGACTCTTAATCCTTTGCCAGGCTGCAGCCTTCATCATCGGGACTTTTATTTGGTGGTGCAGCCGGAACAGTGGTGTTGTGTTGTGTCTGACTTCACTGTGCAGGGAGGGGATTGAGATGCAGATTGGTGGTGGTGTTGAAGGTGGTGGGGAGGAGGGGGGGTGTATTGTGCGGATGATTTCAGTCCAGTTCAGACCAGTTCCAGCGCTGCTCTTCAGTCACTATACTTTTGAGTTATTGTCCTCAGTGCGATGATCTGCTGCTTCAAAAACAGGAAACACTCGAGATGCAAGTGGAGTCCTGTCATCTTTTATTTAACGCTGTCCTCTGCTCAGGGGGGGGGGGGGTCGATGAGTGACAGACAAGTTGAGACAAAAACAGTGTGTCATACAAAACAGTTCCTACAGTAGTGATGTTTTTGTCAGCAGTTATTATTGATACTTAACACACTGATCACAATAAAAACAGACCTGACAGTGAAATGTATGTCTATTGTGGATTCAGGTCAGCTCCTGTTTGCGTTTGATCCCTCACATATTACAAAATAAAACAGCATCATATTTATTTCATTCGTATTAATATGTTGTTTATTTTGATCATTACTTTCTAATAAACATACCTATATTTTATATATTTAGGAATTATTCAAATGATTCGTGTTTTTTTTTATTTTTACATCAGAGTATTGATTATTTTGTGTGTATTTTGTATATTGTGTGTGTTTCCTGTGATCAGTCTCCTCGGTGGTGCAGATGTTTGCAGTGTGTGTTCATCAGCAGCACGCGCGCTGACGCTCAGGTCGAAAGAGGATCTCGCGCCGCGCTGGTTCGAACCGGCTGGAGCTCGCGCTGCGTTCACGTGCGGTGGGGTTTTTCTCCAAACGCGCGCTTTGTTTTTGAACCACAGTGGCTGTTTTTTGGCACTGGAGTTTTGATTTTATATAAATCTTTATATCCGTATACAAGGTTATATACAGTCAAGGACTCCGCTTCAACTGTGAGTCATTTCTGTTTCATGTTTGTAGGTGCTCCTTTCCCGTGGAGGTGTTTGCACCAGTAAACACAGTGAAGTGAACTGCTGCTGTTTTTAATCTGTGATTTATTGACAGCGACATTTACAAAGCTGGGGTTGATTTAGTAATTCCATCAAACTCTGAACCTCTTAAGTTGAATTTCAAAAGCTCAACAGAAACGACGCATTGTTTAAAGATCATGAAGACCCTCCTCTGCATCCCCTCGCGGCCTCTGAAGGCAACATTATCCTCACGTGTAGTTCCAGCACGAGCTATGTCACTAGTAGCAAATTGGAGAAGAGCTGTTAAACCTCGGAGCCAATCAGATGCGTGTGGGGGCGGGACGTTTTCATATTTATAGGAGGGGTTTGTGTACTTCAAAGGCCTCAGCTGTTTTCAGGTTGTGGGAGGCTTCTTCTAGATCACCACCATCATCATCATCACCAGGCAGGAACAAAGAAGTGTATACATGGTTCAGCCTCAGAGAGTTATTTGAAACATTTTTACGTAAATGAAGCAGATCTGAATCAGAATCAACTGTGCACACAGACAAAAGGGGTCTGACTCCGGTTTTAAGATGCTCACAGTGAGCTCAGGAGATAGAAACAGACATGCAGATTTAAACAAGAACAACAGATCTGAACAAAGAGACGAAACATTTATAATCATACAAGCAGGTCCAATAAATGAGTGTTTATAAAGAAGCAACAATGAACGACAACAATACAAATATAAAGCAGTCTTCTTTTTTTTTTTATTAAACCCCAGAAAACTCCTCGGTATCACAATCATCTTCTCATTACCATCTACCCCATCTTGTCCTCCAGGCTCCAGCAGCCTCTCTCACCTCCAGTCAGGCCAGTGAAGCTCTACCTCCGACCTAGCCGAGATGGCTCCCACCCTGGCCACGGCCTTCTCCCGCCGCTGGTGGATGGCGGTGACGGCGGTCATCGAGAACCTGCTTTTCTCCGCCGTGCTGCTGGGCTGGGGCTCCCTGCTCATCATGCTCAAGTCCGAGGGCTTCTACTCCTACTTGTGCAAAGGACCAGGTGAGTCAAGTACCGAACACAACACTTTGATGTGTAAAATCAGTGAGTTCCCCTTCAAGTAAAAGAACAGAGAACTTATTCGACCAAATACCTTTAAGAGAAACTTATTTTTATGTAATAAAACTACAATAAGATATTAACTTTGTGAGATACACTGGAGGTAAATGACATGCATTTTGGCTGATTACATTAGAAATTTTTATTTACCTGCCACATCAAAACTATCCTCACCACTTTACTGCTGCTGCTGATGTGAACATATTTGTCGCCTTGAGCACCTCTGAGCAGCTGAGAGACCAAAAGCTTTCAATAGACTGATTGCAACACCCCTGGGTGCCTTTTGCTGAGTGGGTGTGGTGGAGTTACAGAGATTTAAGAACACACAAACAAGTATATAAAATGTTTTTCTTTTTCAGGAAGTGCTCAGGTTTCACCTTAAAAACAGCAGCACCCTCTGCATGCTCTGCAGCTCTGGCTCATTTTGTTGAAGCCTTATTTCCTGGGTTAGGATGGCGACCTTTGTGAGAAGCAGCTACCTGCGTATTAGCAAACAAGATTCTTATTGATCCAACAGTTGGGATTTCCTCATGGAAAACAAGTCAATATGGTAGCATCAGAGAGGCAGGCAGGCTTTGAACAAGCTTCAAAAGGCAACCATGAAGTGCCTCTGCACAGCAAAGCAACAGACAGATTCGATGAGGTTATTTCATTGATTTTGGATTCATGGTTTTGTTATGATCAAAGGCCACGCAGGGAGCTGCTGCACTCAGAGTCATTATTAGTTTGTCTTTTAATGACACATAATTGCTTCAGCTCGGAAAATCAAATCAGACAAGGACTCTTGTTCTTTCTGGCCAGTATTCGGACACCACTCATCATCACAGTGGCAGCATAGGTCAGATTAAACGCAGCAACAGCAGCAGGGCACTGAAACAACAGCTCTTCATCACATTCATCATCAGTGGGGTTTTGATTGACGTGTAAATGAGACCATTCACCCCCTCGTCCTTCACAGCTGGTTATCGCGCTGGATATCTTCTGACTTTGTCTCTTTGATCCTCTGATTGTGTCTCTGCTCGTGTATTTCTCTCTTTGTGGTTGTGGTGTTGATTTGCGCATATTAAGCCTCCTGATTTCCACTTGATTTGGCTAACTCAAATTAGCTTCAGCTGAACTGAAGTGCATTTTCGTGCAAAACATGGACTGCAGATTTGTTTTCTTGTCTCATATATCTGAATGTGCATGAGGAGACCTCTTCTGCAACAGTACTGACAAGAGGAACAAGTATGGCAACTTAAAACTCTTTACAACTCCCCTTGTTTTCCAAAGTTTTGGCTGCATGAAGCTTTATGATTACCCTGGAAACATGAGGGATACTTCTTCATTTACTATTTACTGTTCACTGAAGTAGACTTAATAGGGCATAGTAACAATATAGGGCATGGTTCTTGCACAGTGCATGCTGGGGGTCTGTGATGGACAGTGACACTTTTAATGCATCCTTGATGGGCCTAATAGCACTACAAAGGGACAGACACTTTGTGGCTGATTAATCAGTTGGCTATAATTCAGCAGTAAAGTTGAATTTAAGTTGACATACATGTTAGGAACATGCAGTTTGGTGACACACGAATAGAAAAACCAACATAAAGTGTCCCCAGAGCAGCTCCACTGCTCTTTGCTGTAGATTTAAGTCCCCATACTCTACATCCTTTAAAATATGCAGTTTCAGTTCCTTCACTGTGACTCTGAACATTGTCTTCCTCATGTGAGTGAAACTTAGTTCTTGCTCATCGGCTCAGCACACACTGCTCTCCCACTGTTGCGTTGTGGTTGCCGCAGTTGTTAGTGGTGTGAGTACATGTCTGTGTGTCACACAGCTGAAAGAGAAAAGGTGTGAATTCCTTCGTCCACCCGTTCTCACCTCCTTTGTGTCCTCTTTTGTTTGTGTAGGTCTGTCAGCATGACGCATGACCCAGATTCTTGACCGTTTGTGAGATGAAAAGGTGTGAAAAAAAACCACTTGTTTGCAGCCAGTGTTGGAGGAACATGCATCATTGCCAGAAGAAAACAGCTGAAGCAGCTTGAAAACACAAATTTGTCTCTGTTGTTTTCCCAGCACTTCAATATGTTACTACTTTCTACTTCTTAAATGCCTTTTAAATAGTTAATTTGCCCCAGGGCTGTTAAAAACTTCAACCACCTTCTAACCATCACTTGACCCATCACCTTTACACAATAATGACTGTATCCTTATATGAGCAGCACACACAGCAGAGCCTCTATCTGAGTGATCGCTGCCTGCTTGTTCATTGATACTGTCACTACTACTGTAGTGTGTACAGCATTGTTCCTCCTGTGATTACCCCTCTGTGTTTTAATATGCCACTGGTGTTATCTACAGGGGAATAAAAGAACAACTTTGAAGCCAAGGAAACTGAAGTGTTCAGTGTTCTGGTAATCATTAAACCAAATGACTCTGTAGGAGGTGAATCCATTTGTATGTATAGGAGACACTTATAGTGGAGAGGAGGGAGTGGTGTTGGTGTTTTCTGGTGTTGACATGAATGAGTAACACCCTCTGTGTACAGTGAACACACAGTGTGATTCATCAGGAAGAACTTTTCACAGAAGACCAAATCAGCCTGTAAACTCTGGAGTGGATTTGTCTGTGTATGTGTGTGTGTGGCTGGGGCTCTTCCTTTATTGACTCAGGTTTGCTGCGGCCATTTGATTAGTCAGCAGCTGGGGCCGCTTGGGGACAGATGCTGCTATCTTCTGTTAATCCAACAGTCAGCACTTAATGCTCTAACACACCTCACATGCCAGCGTAGAGGAGGCCGAGCCCGAAATCTTTAGATTGACAGAGAGATTGTGTTTGATCACAAAAGGCTTTTAGAAGACATATTATATTATACATATATACACTACAGGCCAAAATTTTGGAAGCAAGATGAAATTTGTACAAAAAAAGAGCATAGTTTCATTGGTATACTTTGCAACAAAATAAACATGAGTTATTATATAAAGAGTAACTTATCTGAAGACATTTTACTATAATTATCAGGTATTCTTGCTTCGACTATGCTTTCTTGTTTTCTCTTGTTTCTTTACTCAGTTGCTTCTTTCTAGCCATTTCTGTTGTAGTTTGTTAGATATTTGAACGCAGTTGAGATTTATTGGGATTTATTGTATGCAGACTCTCAAAAACCAGAGAGTTAAAGTGAATAATGCAAACTGTGATTTGTTTTTTTACTTTTGCACTGAAGTTGTGACTCTTGCAAATCTTCTCGACCCTAAAACTAAGCCTCTTCTTTTCTTTTGTTGACATTTATTAAGCAATGGCCTGGTAACATCAATGTATACCTAAAGGTAAACTGTGGAAAATGGTGCATATCAATGAAAGCAAAGTCTGATCATGCAGTAAATACATCCCAAAATACATATAACTCATGCTGGTTTTTAAGAAAGGCATTGTGAACAGAAACTTGAAGTTGCTTCCAAACTTTTGGCCTGTAGTGTATATATTATTTCTGAATCTTAGACATGCTTGAATGTCATTGGCACTGTTGTTCGGCCATAAGTTTCATGGTCCTTGGAGGATGAACCCAAGACCTCTTTTTAGCTCAAATTCATCACGTGTCCAGTGTAATATATCCACACCTACAAGATAAGCTGGCACAACATTTTGTTCAGACATTTGGTGCTCCCACAGGATCAATCTGTCCCACTTTGTTAAGTCCCTGACTTTTCCTCTACAAGTAAACACATCTGCTAAACCTGCTAAACATTAGCATGTTAGCATTGTTACTGTGTGTGTGTGTGTGTGTGTATTTAGGATACACATGCTAGCATTCATCTCAAAGTATAGCTATACTTCAGTGTAGCCTCACTGAGCAACTAACTCTTTTGAGTGTACATTTAACTTGATAAGTTTGGACAACAAAACAAACTTTTATAGGACACTGAAATTGTTGAACCACAACTTCTGTTGCAGCTCGTTGCACTACTAATCATAATAATAAATGAAATGTTGAAGGTGAAGATTTTCTCAATAACATGGACCATATGAGAACAATATTTCATCAGTTAATATTCCACTGATTCAATCTATAAATACAGTGTTCTTGAATAAAAAAAGACATTGATGTGTGGGTGAGTAACTTTTATCAAAAGCGCACAGATCGTGACAGCTCTGCGCGTTGAATCCAGTGAAATTCAGTTCTTTCTGCAGCTTCTTGTTTTTGTAACGCTCTCGAGCTCGAGTGTCCCCGAGCCCCTCTGTGAATTAATGTGCCGGCATTAAAACAACACTGCAGTCATCAGATGTTTGTTAAGCCACGTAACCTTTCACCTACTTACATCCTCGCAGTGCACGGGCCTGCTTTCTGCATCAGGATGCATTACTATGACATAATAGCTTCCTGTTGTTCCTCTAAATTCTCCCCTTGGCCCAGAAAACAGCGTCAACATCTCCTCCCTCCCTTTTTTTTTTTTTTTTACCTTAAGCTGGCTCAACAAGCAGAAATCAACGCTGCTCACCCCCTTTAAGAGCAGAGTGGGAAAGCAGATTTTCTCTTGTTGTTTATTAGACACAGCGGAGACTTTAGCTGCTGTTGACAACTTGCCCCCAGGACTGAGATGAAGAAAACAGTGTGATGACTAAGTTCTTTATCCCTCCCTGCCTCCAGACGTGTAACATGTGGCAAGTGCTGAGTCTGTCTCTGTTGTTTTCCCGGCACTTTAGACAAAAACAAGTCAAGGTGAGCTCCTCCTTCAGCTCCCCTTGTGTGTCAAGTGAGTTTCAATAGGCAACGGTCTGATAGAGCAGACAGACTGAAACAGACTGGGCTGCCAGCCGTGGATTGTGTTTAGCAGGAGGTGATCTGAGCCGGCGTCGGTCTGTGTGAAACTGTTACAGAGTTCCCCCTCCACCTTGCGGGGTTTCGGTTGTGACTATTTCTGGCGCCTGTTTACCCTACATTGTGTTGTTTTCCCTCCAGTCTGTTTACTTGACCTTTCATGAGTCTCAGCTCAGCTCTCAGGGAGGGAGGGGTGTAATGTAGAAGCTCAGATCTCAAAAAGCCCCATCAGAAGTGAGCACCCCTTGAAATACCAAGACTGCATTTATTTTAGATCGCATGGAAACCTCTCGAGTGACTGAACACGTCAGCAGGTTATTTTCTAATGATGGCGGTTCTTTGAAAGCCAAATTTTTCAAGCAGTGACACTTGGTCACAGACAAATTGAGCATTACCAGTAAACTGCAAAATGTCTCATAAAAAGCAACAAGTTAGATTTTTTTTTGCCATCCTTTAGTGCATACAGCTGTGGAGGAGGTATGAAGTTGGAGCCTACTAACATGATCACAGCGATAATGCTTAACATCTTAGTTTTAACAGCTAATATTTTCTTATTAGCAGTAAACGCAAACTACGACGTTGGCATTGTCATTAGTTTCTCATGTATGTGGTCAAAGAATTGGACAAAGTCAAAGTGTACATGTGGTGATGATGGTGTTGTTGAGATATTTTAGTCCAGCCTGATGACAAACAGACAAAGATATTGATTAACTACAGCAGTCAAAGGAACATAGTGGCATAAAAAGCACAACCTCTTTCCACTTCTGGGTATAAATGATCACAGTCTGGACAGGTTGGTTAACTTAAGTGTGTTGTGTGCAGATAACACTGTAATCTTACAGACTTTCAAGGTGTCTGTTTTGGAAACACTAGTGTGGCTGCAGCGTGCAGCTTTAAGATAAGACACCCAGTTAAGAACTCCTCGTCTCACCGTACAAATCTCCTTCACCGTCCAGAAAACATCACCAACATGTCCCTCCCTGCTCTGCCTGATGCCGAGGAGTACCTGGAGATGAACGGCTGGCCCATCTGCAAGGACCAGGACGAGATGCTGAACCTGGCCTTCACCGTGGGCTCCTTCCTGCTGTCCGCCATCACCCTGCCCATGGGCATCGTCATGGACAAATATGGTCCGCGGAAGCTGCGACTTCTGGGCAGGTAAGGCCCGAGAAGACAAACTGAATCCATTTCCCACTTGATATGGTATAACACTGGACAGTTAGTCACACCCTTTGCTTTGTGTTGCCAGTGCCTGCTTTGCCTTTTCCTGCCTCCTCATCGCTTATGGTGCCAGCGACCCCAGCAGTAAGTATCCCTGCTGATGTCATCTCTCATTACGTTAACAGCATCATACATTCACTCAGGGGCCATACAGTCTCACACGCTGCCCTTTGGTCACGTCGCGTAGTACGGCACATTCACATACATTAACACACAGTGTATCGATGCGGCGGCGGTGCTCCAATCACTCAGACGGGATGTATGGGGGCTGCCTCGCGTCGGCAGAGTAACCACATCTCTCACTAATCTGCTCTTTGTCCTACAGATCTGTCCATCCTGATCTTCTTTGCTTTGGCTCTGAATGGGTTCGGAGGCATGTGCATGACCTTCACCTCTCTGACGGTGAGTCGGAAAGCTTTAACAATGCCTATATATTCAGATTAAAGCTGCGCATAGTTACTATTTTGTCTTGTTCATTTCAACGGAAGTGCTGCGATCGGTGGATTGGCCACAGGAGACGAAATAATTCTGCTCAGAGTTTTCACATACAGTTAAAATTTGGTGAAATGAATTTGTGCTGTTGACTGATAGCAAACCATGTTGTGCTTCCTGCTGACATTTGAGTGAGTGGAGAGCTGGGGCGAGTCCAAGCTATCATATTAGCTACAGCAAAACATCTAATTTTAAACAACCTCCGAGTATAAACTGTCACACCGTTCAGCTAGCTTGGCACAGAAACATTATGTTCAGCACAGTTAGCTAGCCGGACAAGAAGTGCAACGGGTTCCTAAGTTGCCAAGCTTTTTCACATCGATTTTGCAAGGGAAGGGAATTTCTCTTATGTGATGTGATGCTAAAACACTTAAATGAAGTTCATAGTTTGTTAATTTAGCAGCTGACAGGAATAACAAACAGGAGAAACATCCTCAACACAACACAAAATAACAGAAAGACACTTTCTAATAAAACGCTGGTATCCTCAAACCAGAAAAACATAATACTTCGATTCGATATGAGGGGAAATGAAATGAGAAAGAGAGAGATGTGGAGATTTTGGAAGAGAAAATTATGTTGGGGAGAAGAGGAGAGAGATGAAAGAGAGGCAAGAGAGTAGATCAGAGACCATGAAGTGATAGCATCAGACACTGATGGAGAGAGAGAGAGGATGAAACAAGAGGGTCAGTGAACAGAGAGAGAGAGAGAGAGAGAGAGAAATGCATCAGAGAGTGGAAATGATTGAAAGGAAAGAAAGGGGGAGACAGTTGAGCAGCTGACAGGAGACTCCCGGGAGGAAGGGATGTGTAGGCAGAGAGTCGAGGGACGGACGGACGGAGCGGATAAGGGAGAAGCCAGTGGTGAGGATGATCTCATCTGTCAGAGAAAGTGCTGCATCACAGGAGAGGCCACGTGAGCGAGAGACATAGGGAGAGGATGTTAAACGCGAGCAAGTCTGCATTAGTAATTTATTATTCACTCCTGTGTGTGCTGCTGCTCTGGCTGGGAGCCAAAAAAAGACCTCTCCTCATTATTATTTCATCCACACAAGGACACATGGATCAGTAGTGTGCGTGTGTGTGTCGTCGACGGTCTACTGATGTGTGATTGTTCTATCAGCAAGATTCAGTTCGATCAAAAAATGAGGAGACAACAAACCTGACCATACCCGTTAGACAAAGAGGTGCTTTGCCTGATGTGTGTGTTAGTCTGGTGATGCACGGTTGATATTTATTTGTAACAATACCGACAACAGTCTGTTGCTTTATCACAAAACACAACGAGGGCAGAGACAGGCTGTCACTGAGGAGACAAACAGGAAGCAGCGACAGGGGAACTAAGTGTGTGTGTGTGTTTTCATGTGTCTCTCCACCCATGCTTCGCTGTTTCCTATTCAGGCTGCCTACTGGGACCCACACACACTTAACACACACACAAATACCAAAGTTGATCAGCTGGTTTCACCCCCGTCTCCCTCCACACTCCACTCCAGCCTCCCAGTCTTTAGTCTCGGCCTGGTTGTTTTTGTCGTCTCCAGTTTCAGCTGCTCACGCTCAGCGAGGCCGGACCTGCACACAACTGTCAAAACTGTGCACACAAGAGTACAGTATCTTACTGTATGTCAGTGGTGTGTCTGTGTGTGTGTATCCGTGAGTGTGTTGTTTTAGCTGTGGAGCGCCTCTAACCTAGTAGGCTGTAGGTCACAGCTCCCTGTACGCCTCAGCAAATGTTTTGTTTATACTGCTGCCCTGTGTGTGTGTCTTCAAAGACATTGAAAAATGCACTGAATTTAGTTTCCCCAAAAGAAAAAGTCTTATTTAATTTACAAAAGTCTTTTACCTGATGTTTTTGTATGTGAGTGCACCTATATAGAAGTTTATAGCCAACATGTCACTACTGCCAGCCAAGTGTCCATTTAGCAAAAACTCCATATTGAACATTTGTAATTTATCCTCCCATTTCTGCAGCTTATGTGGGTTTATTTAAGGATTTTTATGGAAATATTGTTATAAACTGCTGAGGAGTACTGAAAAATATGACTCTAGGTTTATTGTCCCTTCTGGTTTTCCATCATACTTTAATACTGGCCTGTGTGTTTATAAAACGGGTATCGAATTATATTGTCAGTGCTTAAAAGTCTTAAATTTAACTGAACTCTGCAGAAACCCTGGTGTGTGTGAAATCAAGATAGAGGAAGAGCCATTGTGTGGTAGCTTTATTCCGGCTCTTCCCTCTCCCTGCCCTTTCCTGAATCTCTGGGTCGCGAGGTTGTTACCAAGGAAAACAACTATTTTAAGAAACCCGCAACCTTTATTTTTCAAGCGGTAAAAGGCTCTGATGCATCATCTTGGTCATCAAAGCCCTGCAGGTCAGTTTGACCCACCTAATTTGCCCACTGCGCATACGTGCATTTTGGTAATTTGAACCGGGGATTTCTTTCACCTTCTTCTTCCACCACTGTGCTTTGGTACCTCTAGTGAGCTCAAAGCGGACTTTTCGGACTCCTTCCCCATTTCTCTCTGTTATTCCTCATCTTTATCTATCTCTGCCTCACTTCCTCATTCTCTCCTGTGGATGCACATTCAGCACTCACAGTGTCCCGGCAGTGGAAAACATGGAGTGAAGCTGAGGAGAAGGGGTGGGTTTGGGGGGGGGGGTTTAGGGCGGGGCGGTTAATTCCCCTTCTGCACTTCATTCCTCCCACATGTAAACAGCTTCATGTTACAGAGAATCTCTCCTCTTTCTTCTGAAATGCTCTCAGAAAAACAGACCCCCTCTTCACACACATGTATACATACAGTATATCCACGCCTACGGGCAGAGCTGAAGCCCCTCCTCTTGTTCTTCGTCCCACTTGTGGCACGTGTTGGAGGCCCCTTTGCTTCCTGGGTTTGGCCTCACAGTCGACCTTAATCTACTGTCTGTCTGATGCCTTGTAATGTGCATTTCCTCTGTTCTCAATTCCCTTTTTTCCCTCTTTGTCACCGGGCTGTCTGGGAAAAACTCCTCCAGACTCTCTGGTCATTTGACTGATTCTCGCCATAGATGTGGTCTCTAGATGAGAGATCTGAACATTTTCACACTAATGACCAAAATGCCTAGGTGGGGCTGAAGAGAAACACTGAGTGATTTCTTGTTTGGTGCGAAAATTTATGAAGTGCGCTCACTGTCCTACAGTCTGCTCTGTGAAGGGATGAGAGCAGCGGACTATTTTTACTGTGCTTGGACCTGTGGCAGGGTGAGATGGAGGGAAGCACAGTCCATGCTCTGTTTACTACTTGTGACCACATGAAATGAGGAGAAGGGAAATGTGAGGGGAAAAAAGATGAATGATTGCCAAAGGTCAAGAGTTGCTCAGTAATTTGAGGTCTGTGCCAGCCAGACAGAGCAGCAGTCGCCAACATCGGGCCCACGTGGATGTGGCTTTGTGCAGCAGCGTGAGTTCTGTCTCAGATGGGCTGCTGGATTTGAGGGTTTTCTGTGCAGCTGGAACGACTGTAAATCCCTTCCAGACCCAGAGGGGTCTTGACACTGGTTCAGACATCTCCACCCTTTCAAAAATTTATTTATAATGGAAACGTTTGTGTTTTGTGTCAGTCCAAAGTATATCAAGCTCAGCCTTAAAAAATATTGGACTCCTGATAGGAGGGAGAAAAAGATGGCGTCAGGTCGATGGAGGTATGCAGTCTGGTGTTCATCAGCTGGTGTTTGCAAATCTTACAGCTGACTGGGCTGCACTTTATGACGGATGGAGTCCTATCCTGTGCGTCAGGACAGGACCGGTCAGAGCTGGTTCTCAATGGCCCGGCAGCAGCCAGCTGAAGTTTCCACTTGCTGCAGCAAACCCTCTTCCTTCTTTCATTTCTCTCTTCTTTCCTCTCAAACGACTCCAGTCCAGTTTCCTCTTTTTTTCGCCCCCTCCGCCTGCCTTTAGGCTCACTCCCAAGGCCTCTTTGTCACCTTGGTTTCTGCCTTTTCCATTTCCATTTTCAACACTCAGCACACTCTCTCATCCAGCGTGACTTACAAAATACATGCCAAAGTGCAGGAGGGCCAAAACGTTTGAGGTCACAGAGCAAAACTTTTAACTCAGCAGGTATCTAAACCGGTTAGCGTGAAGTCATTATTTAAAGTTCATTCATTGAAAAACACTTCAGACTTACCTCAGACACTCTGTTGAACACATTTACATATTATATTTACAAATTATGACACTCAGAGCCCAGTGAAGAGGTACAAGTTAAAACAAGGCAGACAGCAGACAAGAAAGAAAAGATGTCAGTCCTGCCCGAGGCTCTGCTGGATTATCATCAACAGCCAAATATACTCATTATGTTTAAGTAGGGCAAATGGTGTACGGTGTACACAGCATTCATCTCCTTTGCCTGAGCTGATAACATCCAGCACTCGCACCCGGACAAGATCCAATCACAGCTGAACTGGTTTCAACAGACCTATACTGTTACGCTGTGTAGACATTGGTCTACAGGTATATAGAAGCTCTTGGCACAATGGTGCTTTTTTGTTTAGCATGTAAGCTTGCGAACATTTGCTCATTGGCAGATTGGGTTGGGTTCAGTGGGTTTAACCTCCTTCTCTGCATTGCTGTTCTCTGTAACAGCTGTTTTTCGTATTGGCAGATACAGGGACGTTTAACAGCACTTAACGTTGTTCCAGGACTTTTTGGCAGCGGCCCATTTTGGCTGTTGGAGTGTTTTTAAATGTTTGTAGGCATTGTCTATTGTATAGTTGTATAGACTATTGTATAGTTCATCTATTGATTTTGGCAGTTTGTGTTTTTCGTCTTTGGTTTGTTTAACATTTGAGTTCTAGTCTGGGCTCCCGTGTGCTCACACACACACACACACACACACACACACACACACACTCAAGTTAACTCATGATCTTAAACAAAATGTCATGCTGAGTCATGACAAACAGTGGTGCTACCTGGATACTGTTCAAACAAAACCCCGAAATGCATAGATCCACTTATTGATGAATGCCTGCATCCTGTTAAAAAAAAACAAAAAACAAACACCTGCACCTGCCTCTGACCGAACTGTGCCATCGAACCTCGATCTCTTATCTCCAGGTGGCCGCTCTGAAGCTAAAATAGACCTTTCGTGGCTGTCCAAACACTGAGCCCATCTGTGTGTGTGTACCCTGCCACTCTCTGCATGGATACACTGTGACCGCAGTCCACACAAAAGAGCTATTCAGCATAGAAGCAACCACCAAGGTAGATGGTGGTTGTTGTTAATTTAAAGAGGTATCTACGTGCCTGACTGCTCTGTCTTCTCCTTCACCATCCACCCACCCCTCTGTATTATTATATATATTATAATTCTTATGTATGTAATGTAAATGGGATTAGGAGACTGTTAAATGAGGTAGAAAAGGGTAGGTGAGGGAATGAGGGGAAATCTCTCCAGAACAAACAGCACTACGTAACCGCATACCGTACCTTGATGGCTGAGAAACACAGTCAGTTACATTCTTTTGATGATTAAAAAGTCACCAAAGCGGCGCTCTGAAGGAAAATCTACTTTTAATCTCACAGGGCTCAGAATCTTAAAAACACCTTATTATTTTAAGTCATGCTGGTGGCGGGGCAGTGTTGGTCGGTCCACCACTTTAATGCAACCTGAAATGACTCAGCGACTATGGGATGGATTGCTATGAAATTTGGCATAACATGTTTACCTCAGGATGAATCACTTTGGTGATCACTTAACTTTTCTTTCAGGTGAAAATAGACCCAAAGGATCACCTAAAGAATGAAACCTATGTTAATAATATGTCAGGCAGTAGCATTCTTCATGCCTATGTACAGTGCAGTCAGTTGCTTGTTGCGTGTCTTTTAGCACCCGAAGCTGCAGCATTATTATTTTTTCTCACGTTGTTTAAGAGGCGCAAACTCACCTGTCTGCCTAACTGATGTGTTATTGACTCCAGCTACAAAAAAACTGTTATCTGCTCCTCGTCAAGCCTGACAGCTGCTCCTCCCATCAACACAGTCACTTTACCTCTGTTTTCACATAACTGAACCCATTAATCCCCACTTCTTCTTTTATGATTAGCCGACTAAAGCGGTTTGTGATACGTTTCTGGGAAGCGGCGTCTCACCAGCTGACTGTGACTAGTAACCCAGAGAAGTTCCCACCGTAATGTAACAGCTTTATCAGGCCGACGCTCAGCATCACAAGGACTAGACGGCGGTTTTTACTCGGGTTAGGGCCATGCTGCTGCACGCACGAGATGTTTTGAGGTTTATTTCGCTTTGGCACTGCGCTGCGGACTCACATGATTTTGTTGTTTTCTCCCACTCACTCGTGTGCTTGCAGGAATTATTGCCAGTGGCAACAGTGTCTCCAAATGAACCTGCTCCCAGAGTGAATAAACAAGTCTGGGTGTATTAGTGGGAGAGACACGGAGGTGAATGACAGAGAGGTTAGGGACTGACTCATCCACACTACAGCGGCCGTATTCCTTCCTATCTGCAGTGACGGTCTGGAATCTGTATTACTTGAACCTTCCTCAACCTCCCAACAACTTGTAAAAATAAAAGAACACATTGGTTGCATATCACTAAATTGGTACCACTACATTTTATTGCGTACCCCAATTTAAAGCTTATTTTACACTGATTTTACACATCAACGTCTGTTCATAGGTCATGAGGATCTGCATGAGGTGAAGTATTAAAATGAAAAAAAAAAAAAACACTGGCATTAGCTGCTACTGGCATAACACAACCAAATCTCCAATGAAACTGTCATCAGTCAAGTTGCTTTCTGGGTAATGTAGGTTGTGACAAGGAAGAAGAATGCATAGTAAAACTAAAGACAATATGTCTCTGCTGCATCAATTTTGAAACTTTTTCTATCCATCACGAGTCCGACAGCATTATAGAAGTGCAATGCTAGACCTGTGAAGCACTATCTTAATGGAACCTGTAATGTACTCCACCAGTGCAGAGGCGAATAAAACCCTGATGCAACCCCAGCCGTCCTCTTCACATGACAAAGTGCGTCTTTGTGAATCATGGCACACGTGAAAGCCTACTTTCTCTTTTCTTTTTATGTAGCCATTACCTGTTTTGCAAAGATAGGCTGAATATAAAATGAGGATGAGAAAAAAAGACAAAAGACCCCCCTGCGCGCTTTCCCAGTGAGTCCGACTTCAGCGAAAAGAAAAATGACTAACACCCCACCTTTTCTTAGCTACCCCCACTCCACTGCGTATCCAGTTCTTTCCAAGATTGCTGCTATTAATAGAGCTCTTTCGAAAGACTGGACATGAAAAAGGACCCGTCATCACAGGCCAGAGGATGAGGAAGTGATAGAGCAACAGTGGGGGAAATATGAACCTGTTGAATGAACCTGTTGACTCTGCATAGCTTTGATTCGTCACGACCACATTAAGTATGCTGAGCTAGACACAAGTCAGCTGCGTCTTCTCTACACCAATCAGGGCCAGGGGTCACCCGTCTCCCCCCCCCGGTGTCAGTCAGTCTCCTCCTGTAAGGTGTCATAACTGGATTGCTCCGGTTGAGTGCTGCTGCACGGAAACAAGGGTGGAGGAATTTGTTGTTTTGGATGTCATGGTGAAACGTAGCAGGTTTTTGTAGCTCACCTTTGGTCCTGTTAACCCATGGATTGTTGTCTGTGTGGGGTGAGAGGGTTCAAGCAGCTGCCTAACAAGCTGCACCCCTGCGGTGAACACAGTGGTCGGGTGGATAGGCAGATGAGGAGAATGGCAGAGGGGCTGGAGGGGAATTTTGAGCGCAGTTTTGCTATTTATAATAATAATTTTTTAACTTCCTGTCCCCCCCCCCCCACTCTCTCACTGATGACCCACTTTATTCACTGCTGTTGACTTGGAGTTTGATTTCCTCTCCTCTGTGTTAAAACCATATATGTCCCGATGCAATAAACATCATGAACACTGACAGAGATGATAAATCTCTAAGCAACATGTCTCTTCTCCTTCTTGCCCTCAGTGACTTCTTCAAGAGGGCTGTTTACGGTTTGAAGTTGCCTAGTCGAGAACAGCATGCACTCTTTGCTCGAGACGAGGGTTCAGCGTCATTATGCAAGACTCTCTGGCTTTTCTGTCTCTGCTCTGCTTCAGACGCTGGAACAAAAACAGTGCATGAAAACACCCTGCTGCAAACAGAACAGGGCGTACTACTCGTGCCTTGTGGTGACTATCAGTAGTAATGTAGAGCACTGGGGTAACTGTGGCATTGTAGCAAAAAGAGAAAAATCAACTAAGATTACTGTGCAAACTAACATGCTATCCACAGAGCAAAAATGAATGAATTAATCTACTGTAGTTAACTTAATCCAATTCAAGAGTCAGGATAGCAGCAGCTTGACTGCTCTAATGTAACAATCAGACTTTCACCTGCAGAGTGAAGCCACATGAGTTACACTGGGTCTCTTTTACATGTTAAAAGGGTTTAAAGCGAGACTACGTAACTGGCATTATGAAGTCAGGATATATTTCTTAATAACACACCACAGCGTGCGGTGCCCCTGCCATTTCTTTTGGGTTTCAAAGAACTGGCGTCATACACTTCAGAAAGCTTTTCTGCTGATTCCACAATGAAATTAGAGAGCAGACTGGGTTTCTGCATGTTGTGTTCACAAGTGGATAATTGATTTTTGTCCTTTAACGCCCCGGGCTAACAGTGTTCCACAGTGATGTAAATCATATTCAGATGTTACAACAACAGACAAGATTGTCCACTACGTTTTGAAAGAATCTTCAGACATCATGTTTATAAGTTATAAGTTTATAAGCTAAGTTTTAACTCACCTAACTTGCTCTTTCTGCTCTTCTCCATAGCTCCCCAACATGTTTGGAGACCTGAGGTCGACCTTCATCGCCTTGATGATCGGGTCCTACGCCTCCTCTGCTGTCACTTTCCCTGGCATCAAGGTAACACTCGATTTGTGCCGTGAATAACATGACCTGATTTGTGATTTATCCCCAGAATATTCATCTGTCACATCACCTAAAAGCCTCCAACATTAACTCAGAAAGAATAACTCTGCTACCATAGAATGGGATATTGATTCTCCATTCTGTCTGTTTGGGCGCCTGTAGGTGATCTATGATCTGGGTGCCACCTTCATCACCATCCTGACAGTTTGGGCCGCCTGTGCCTGCCTCGTTTTCCTTAACTGCTTCATCAACTGGCCCCTGGAGCCATTCCCCGGCCCGGAGGACATGGACTTCACGTAAGACAGATAGATACAGTCACACACACACACACACACACACACACACACACACACAAAACTGTGTAAACATTTCTGTAACCTCCTCCAGCTATCATTGTTAAGCAGCCATTGTAATGCTATCAGCTAACCTCAGGTTACACCTGCTGTAAATGGATTCCAGCTGAGCTGACTCCGCAGAGATCACAGCAGTTCAAGATGGCGTAGACATGCATGCTCACATACTCATGCGGGGTAAATCCCTCTGTAATGCAGGGGAGGCCAAGTGAGCCCTAAAGACAGGAAAGACCATAAAACCAGAAGATCAGCCGGCTTTGCTCTCAATCACCTGGATCCTTTGTTTCCTACCGTCCATTTCCCTCTCCTTCTCTGCTGATTCCCTCTTCCTTTCTTTTATTCTTTTCCTTCTCCTTTCCTTGGACATTTTCCTGTACTCTGTGTTTCCTGCTAATAATCACCTTTCACCTCCTCCTCTCTTTCCACTGTTCCCTCAGGGTGAAGATCAAGTTCAGCTGGCTGGGCTTTGACCACAAGATCACAGGGAAGCAGTTTTATCGGCAGGTGACCACAGTGGGGCGCCGTCTCAGCGTCGGCAACTCCATAAAGCAGCAGCACCAGCCGCCCAAAGACCTGGCCACGCAGGAGGCCAGCAAGCTGTGCCTGTCCACCGTTCGACCTGGAGGTGAAGTGCAAGGACCAGGAGGAGAGTAAGTCTGAGACTGTAGTGAGGTGGTAGTTGAAGTGAAGACCAGTTCTTAAAAGTTTAAACAAATTCATTTTTCTTGGAATCCATACAAAGCCAGTCAGTCAGTCAAAACTGGAATCCCCAAACATGCCACTGTGAGAACATCACTGCTGTCTGTGCGTCTTTGAGAGCGGGGGGAAATCTAGAAGAAATGTGAGCGTTTCAAAATCCCAGACGAGTCACCATAAGTGCTCCCTCTGCTCAGATGCTCCAGTCTTTAGCAAAGGCAGTCCCACTATCTGTTGTCCTCTTGTCAACTTGTGAATATTCATCCGAGCATCTCAAGAGCCATTCTGCTGTGTGAGTCTTGTGAATGAATCTGTGTGCCTGACTCGTGTGAAAGCTCCATGACAGACAAAGGCTTTCCAGACAGTCCAAAAGTCCGTTCCGCAGCCAGGGGAGGAAAAGTGATACGATACGGTTTTCTTTCACATGTTTATAACAAGAGTGTCACAATTACTGCTTGGCAATATAGTTGACATTATTTATCAACAGGGTAACAGGGTATTTTTCAATAACTGATAATCCTGTGTTCAGTAAAATGATCAAAATGATGTTGCAATGAGCTGAGTTCCACATTTATGCAACACATGAATCCAAGCACAACCCCGAAGTGAAGTGTTTGACCAGACACCAAAATCATAACTAGTGACTAACTAGAAAACATTTTTCTCAGGAGGTGGTGGAGAGCAAAACAGAGCTCTGAGGTGAAGTGAATACTATACCCTAATGTCGCTAAATGGTTAAATAGGCTAACACGCTACAGCACTCTTAAAAGGTGATAACATGTCAATGTAGTGTTTTTACTTAGTTCTGTTTCCTGCATGTGACCGAAGAAATTAAATAATGTCGCTTTAACTTCAGAGTTTTCCTAAAAACTAAACACTAAAAGATTTTGAATGTAAGAAAGATCAGAATCATCTCAAGGCAACATTTTTATTTAATTGAAGCACCTGAATTTCTGCTCAGGACTTTAAAATCCCACCTCGATGTATCATAATTGCTGCAGCCTTCAGCTTTGCTAAGATTGATAACTTTCAGTAATCAGAGCACTGTTGCATGTCAATCTGCTGTACAGTTGAAAAGTCAGCGGCATCACCCCCTCAGCTCTAAATATAAAACCTCAGGGGCTGACCTACATCTGTACAAAACAATTAGACACAAGCACCCTTTACATCCCTATGGTCCCCCTTAAATGCCCCTTTACCCCTGCCCTACATCCACACAAAGTGAATCTCTGTTACCCCTACACCTCCAGGCCTCCTCTGACTCTTCTACACTGGGGTCAGGGACTCCCAGCGGGGGGGTCTGGTCACTCCCATCTCGGTCTCTTTGGTACCAAACGGACCGTGGAATTGGTTCAGACCCCGTTCTTAGAAAATCCTCTCAGCAGGTGTGTGGTGCACTGGCAGGGAGCCCTTGAGCTGCATTGTTGTGGGTTGAAGACCAAGCATCAGCCGGTTCGAGAGAGTGTGTGTGTGTGTGTGTGTGTTACTGTGTGTGTGTTGTCAGGATGTCCATGGTTGGTTTCATACCAGCTGGACATGTTCCGACTGTCAGGAGCTTTAAAAAGGCCCACGTTACACACTCAAAAAACAAACCTGTTCCCCCTCTCATTCCTCTCTAGCTGTGAATGTCACAGAATATTTACTTACCAGCCATTGTTTCTTTTGCTTCTGTTTCCTGAGAGCTGAACGGATTGATTAGAATATTAAAAAAAACATATTGTTCGTTTACTGTGTTGTCAGTAACAAATGCAAATCATGTAGCTGTGCAGAAACACTCAGCAAGTTTGTTACATAAATAACATTTTAAGCTAAAACTGAAGATCAAAAACGTCTTCTTTTCCTCGTTGATTACATTGTTATTATTAATATAATTATAGTGACCTCAAAATAAAATACATGCTGTATATTTTATGCCTCTGGAAGTAAATCCAGGTACTTGAGGCTTGCATCTAGGGGGGTAGGACAGGGAGGACCAAGGGTACTAATTTACGTGGTACAAAGGTGTGGAGGCGCCCATGAAAAATTGAGTCATTTTAAAATCAATACCTTACAAACATGACCTCTTACCCAACAATTCCCTCAGTTAAGCCTCGGACAGACACCTGTTGTTCGGGGTAATAAACCCCTCTGCTCCATCTGTGCACCGACAATTAATTGGTTTGTCCAGTGCTTCACCATATGGGCAGTTTGTGTCCGATTTCCATTTATATTCACAACTCTGACTAATGATCAACTTTTCCTTGAAACCACCTTTCATCGAATCCTCCAACCGCTCAGCTTTGCTTGCAGGATAAGACACGTTGCCGTGGCACCCAGGGGCCAGTGGGAATATTTAGATGACAGTCTCTCCCCTCCATCTTACAGTAGACTTGCTCCGGGTGGGAAGCACATAGGTGTAGTTTTCCCATCACGTGAAAAGAGACATTAGAAAGTGAAAATAGGCAGAAACTCTTGTGTAGGAACGGGCAGGTTGGGGCTTGTCGCTATTGAGGCACATCTGCGGCTTTACCTTTAGACTGTAGGGACTTAAAAGAGATCCTGTAGGTTGTGTGTTCAAATGCTGTGACCTTGATATTATGAACAGCGAAGAACGGTGTGCCCCATTTGTGATCCGAGAGTCTTTCCTCCAAGATTTACGCAGGTAGTGCAAAAACATATGATTACTTTATAATAACAATATACACTAACAGGAAGAAAGTGTGTAAAATGATTAAAAAAAACATTGAAAACTGAATAAAAAGCCACGTGTATTATCAAAGTGATCTAACCGTGACCTCTCCTCTGTTATTTCCTCTGCAGCTCAGTCCTTCATGAAGAGTATCTTCAGCCCCATTTTCTTGCTTAGCCTCATCACCATGTGTGTGACCCAGCTGCGCCTCATCTTCTACATGGGGGCCATGAACACCATCCTGGAGTCCCTGACAGAGGGAGACCTCAGCACAGGTGTGTGTTGTTGCCGGCAAACTGTGAATGCACAGAAGTTCACAGGTGTTCGGTGCATGGCTGCTCTTGTTCTTCTTAACAACAAACCACGAACATTTAACTGTGTCGCAGAGGAGGTTCGCTTCTTCCCAGGACTATTTGTGTGTTTTCTTTCTACCACACCTAACAGCCTTCAGCTTTCTGCTCAGCTAAACCGACTTACCTGTTGTTGTTAACTCAGCTCTGTTTTCCCTTTCTCCGTTTGTCTCTCTCTTTCTTGCTCTTTCTGTTTTCCTGTCATGCTGGCTTCATGCTGCTGTCGCAGTGGAGAGGATGCAAGTGGGTAAGAGACCTCAGGCTTAACTTACAAAGATAGATCCGACCACCTACAGTCTTCAGCCATTCTCCTCAGCTGTCTGCCCACTTTGTGTGTGTTGTGCTTGTTTATATGTGCGTCACCCTCTAAACTCTTCAAACCGTCCATTTCATGGTCTAATCCTCAAAGTGTAATATGAAAACAACAACAACTTTGTGTCTGCACTGTCGTCCACAGTGAGTGTCTACACATCGATCTTTGGCGTGCTCCAGCTCCTGTGTCTGGTCACTTCTCCTGTGATTGGCTACGTTATGGACTGGAGGCTCAAAGACTGCGAGGACGAGAATGACAAAAGTGTCAAGAGGTGATTACGCGCACAAGAACACACACATTTAGACCATGCGGAAGAAAAAGCAGAATCTGGAACAAGGATAAAAGCTGTACTCCATCCATCCATTATCTATACCTGCTTATCCTGACACACAGGGTCACAGGGGGTGCTGGAGCCTATCTCAGCTGTCATTGGGCGAGAGGCGGGGTACACAGTCAGTCACAGGGCTGACACAGACAAACCACTCACATTCACACTCACATCTAGGGGCAATTTAGAGTTGCCAATTAACCTGCATGTCTTTGGATTGTGGGAGGAAGCTGGAGTACCCAGAGAGAACCCACACAGGCACAGGGAGAACATGCAAACTCCACACAGAAGGGCCCCATCTTGATTGAACCCAGAACCCTCTTGCTGTGAGGTGGCGACAGTGCTAACCACTACACCACTGTGTTGCCCTCAAAAGCTGTACTCTTACTATTTTATTTTCTTCTGTTCAATTAGGGAGCCTGGTCAGCCCCGTCGCCCTGACAAACAGATTCAGAAGATCATGAACGCCACCAGAGCCTTCATCTTCACCAACCTTCTCCTGGTTGGCTTTGGAGTCACGTGCCTCATCCCCAACCTGCCACTTCAGGTACATAAACACATGACAGAGAACTATTTTATGACTCTAAAACTTTTTGAGGGAGGGTGGGGGTGGGGGTCAATGGGGGCACATTCCCCAACATGTGCTACTGAAGTCTGCTCGCAGAGAGAGGTTACACTGCAGATAGAGACTCAGAGATGTACATTTTGTCCAAACGGGGGAGAGCCTCACATGGCAATGCAGCTCCTGATATTTCTAAGTACTTTAGGGACACCTAGTGGGCAAAAGAGTCATTGCGTGTTATTTACGCATTGTGAATCTCATTTATCACAGATGAAAGCCATTTCTCAGCGAGAACAGGCCGCCTGTGTGATCTGACCTCGTGCTTAATGGAAAATGTATTTTTCTCCTTCTCTTCAGATTCTGTCCTTTATCCTGCACACGATTGTCAGAGGCTTCATCCACTCTGCAGTCGGAGGCCTCTACGCCGCTGTGTAAGTGTGTGACACATTAAAAAAATAATGGCAGAAGAATTATAATGTATAGTACCATCACACCATAAAATATACCATTTCATATATATGCTACAAAGTATGTGGACACACAAACACTCATATGTGATCAAACACCTTATTCCACAATCATGGGCATTAATCTGCTGCGATAACAGCCTTCACTCTTCTGAAAGCCTGACTAAAGGAAATTGCTCCCATTCAGCCCCAAGACTGAATGAATGAGACATATACATGCAACCTGCATGCACACATCAATACACATGCGTATAATAAAAAGCCTTTCAATACAAAAAGGTTTTCAGAAGCAATTTGTAGAGAGGGTGCTAAGTCTGAGGAAAAATAGGAAAGCTGTTGCCACAAAGCTGCAAGCATCCTAACCCTGAAAAACAACCTACAAAACCATGTGTGCGCGTGTGTGTAGTTTTAATATGATTGGCTTCAGTTTGAATTGAATCGAATCACCCGAGAGTGGAAAGTGCCAAACCTGTTTGATTTTACTGAACCACGTTGTTTGTCCCACACAGGTACCCGTCCTCTCAGTTTGGCAGCCTGACAGGCATGCAGTCTCTGATCAGTGCTCTGTTCGCCCTGCTCCAACAGCCTCTCTTCATGGCCATGGTGGGGCCCCTGGGTGGAGACCCTCTATGGGTAAGATGACACAAATATATGGACATTAGCATAAATGTGCATAAATTGAACTGGGATTTTTTTAGTCCACATCAGTACCTTGGTCTGACACTTATGTTGTCTTTAGGTGAACGTGGGCCTGTTGGTGGTGAGCATGCTGGGATTCTGCCTGCCTTGCTACCTGCTGTGCCACAGCCGCCACCTCCAGCGCCTCAGAGACGAGCGTGACGAGGATCCCAAGATCTACCTGCAGGTCAACGACGGCAGCAAGTCCGAGGCCTTCGTCTAGAGCGGCAGGAAGAGCGGAGAGAGAGGCTATTATTTAAAAACCGGAGAGGGCGAGCTACACTGACACAAGAAGGACGGAGAGAGAGGAAGAAGAGAGGGGAAGGTCACTTAGCAGCGTGACACGCGGGATAAATCCCTTCGCTCCGTCCTCCCTGGTGCTGCATCCCCCCTCTCTCAGCACCATCCCTTACATTCCCAAGAGACACACCGTCACACACGCATGCACCATTTTACTGCCATGTTTGGTCACAAGACTGCACGCCACTGTGACGCCCAGTTTCACCCTCTCTGACACTATACACTGTGAGAAACCTCTCTCTCTCTCTCTCTTTCTGTCACACACACACACAACATCACTTCCAGCCCTGTGGAGAGCTCCTTGCTCCCTCGACTACATCTCTGACCTGAGGAGAAAACAGTAATGGGAGAAAAAAGCAGTGTTGGAGCTCTGTCTTCTTTTTCCCCAAACGACTCCTCTAAACATCTTTTCTTTGTCTTTTTTTTTTATTTCTCGCTGCCAGTCCTACTTAAAAAGCATAGAAGAAGAAGATGCCAGCCAATGGAAAGTCACAACGAAGGAGATTTGTTGTGAAGGTGTACAGCAGTAACCATGACGACCTTTGCTTTCAGATTGGCTTAGGTTTGTCTGAGGTGCTGCTCTCCCAGCTAAACACTCTTTGTGAGGCCAAAAAAACACACCCACTCACGCAAACGGCGCCCTCGCTCGGCATCTCTGCTTCCTCTTGTGCTCGAGGGCATTACCTGGACAAGAATCCACAGACAGCAGTATTGGTAGCAGTGTCTGTTACACGATGCAGTGTGAGACAAACTGGTTTCTGGGGTTAGCTCAACTACACTGCATGATGGCAGAGACAGTGCTGGTTCTATAATCAGTGTTTCATTCAGTCACTGGTGCAGTGTGTTATTATTATTTTTTTTGTTTGTGTTGCTCATGAATTCCTTCTGTGTGTTTGAAAGTATGTAACCTCCAAATGTATTCACTTGCAATATGATCACTGATGTTTTGTGAATAGTTGTTCCCTGTACATGGCCTGACAGCGTGGAGGAGGGAATGTGTTCAGATTAGATAGGATGGACAGAGATATTAGGTAGGGTGTGTGTGCGTTTTTTTTTTTTTTAAAGGCTGGAGTGGCGTAGAGCCCATGCGTTATTCTACTCGCTACACACACGTTAATTAGAAGTCTGGATTCGTTGTAGCAATAAGTGCTTCTGTGAGATGCTGGGCAACATGTTGACACACAATCACACACACAGACAGGCAAACATGTACATTTTACGCACTGTATTTCTACGTCAAAAATGGTGCTAGTTGAATTACAAAAATGTGGGGTTTTTTTTGCATTTTACTTTAAGGAGCAGTTGAGGTTATTTCACCACCAAAGGCAACAGAATTGCCGTCAAATTACTCACAAGAGCTGTTTCCTTGACTCAGTGGAACCCAAAGAACCAGTCAGGTTACCATCCAGAATGACTTCTTTGCTCTCAGTTTTTTTTAATCAGTTTTGTGGTAACTCTGCACCAAGTGCAACCACAGCAGCAGCAGCAGCTCTGAGAAACTTGAATTCACCTCTCGCAAACAAAAAAGGGAGATTTGCTCCAAGGTAGCACGCTGATTTAAAGACAGTCCTCCTGCTTCAGAGGAAGTGTGACGAGACTCGACACTAAGATAATAATGAGAGTGCAGCAGCATGCTGAGAACGATACGGGGAGATGATAAGTGTTGGTCGCCTGCTGTGTTCAGATGCCATACGGTGAAGTTCCTCAGATATTTCCTGCCTGGCAGTAACCCACAGAGGCACTTCCAAAGACAGCCATGACCCTCAGAGTGCCTCCCTGTGTGTACAGATGATGGGACGAGTTGATCCAGGCAGGACGTGGCGCACCCAGTCCCTCTCTCCCTCCATCTATCCACCCATCAATCGCTTTCATCCACCCATCCGTCCACAAACACGTCTTGAAATGTTTACTGATGACAGGCGGGGGAGCTGAGAGACGAGCCTCTGCAGCAGGCAGATGCCCCCAGTGAATGACTAAGTGAAAAATGAATGGCACACGATGCACTTTAGACCTCTGGAAACGGACCTCCGTCATGTATTTCTGAGCGGCCTGTATCGTAAAGTGGTGCATGAGGCAAAGAATGTATACTCAGAGCTTCAGATGTAGATTTTTAAGTCAGAATACGGGAATGGAAAAAAGTTATTTTTTTAAGAAACTATTGCTTCACATGTTCATTATATTGCCTTTATGTGCTTGGACAGTGCAGAAGAGTCTCGTCTCTCAGCTCAGGAGCCTTCAGGAGCGTGGACACAGCAATCACAACTGTAGGCATATTCATCCTCACGACACTGCATGAATTTGTTATCTTTATAGACGCAAAGCGATTTGTGTGGAGTCAGACTGGCGCATAATTATTTAATTAAAAAATTACATGTTTAGTTAGATGGCAAACATGAAGAAACTTTTGGGAGGTCGGAAAACAGTACATTTGTATTTACAATTTTGCATAGAAAATTAAATTCACATTTGTGCATTTCTATGCATGTTAGATTAAATGTTGTGTGATGCGCACCTGTAGACAGCTAAAAATGAAAGCATGCAGAAGAAAGTAAAGACCTCCAATAAAATGCTAGCACTACATTTACTTAAAAAAAGACACTTTTTGGTCAAAGATCAACGTCAGACAGCAAAATCCTGACCAATTCTCAATAAACCTTGACAGATACTGTGCAGGAATTCTTTACATTCTTTGCCTTTCCTTATTTCTTATTTTTCTTTATTCAATTCAAAACATTTGCATTGCTGTATCTCCAAAGTGCAAAACTTTGTCTAAGAAGAACTGATTCAGTCTGTCCCAGCCTAATGCACAAGCAGGAGAATGAATCAGATTTTTCTGATGTGAATTTTTTCATTTGTCACTCTTTATGCCAGTGTTTGTGCACTGTTATTCCCTGAATAATCCTCAAACTCAGCTTCACTGCATTCGACAGGTGTGGTACTTGGTTTGTACTTGAGAGACACAACAGTGTGAATTTGCGCGTAGAAATGTGAAAATGTAAATGCACAAATCTTTCATCCACATTTATGTTTTTGTTTTTTTTCACGTCACAAAACCTTACTCACATCTCCCTCTGTAGTAAAACACACTTTACAAACACTTTACTCCAGCGCTATGAATGTGGGTGATGAAGGACGTTGTTTTTTCCCCGCTCGCCTGCTAACCCATCCTGAACTCGCTCTCCGGCTCATCACGAAATTGGCTCCTTTGCAGGCTGCTTCTCATCAGCCACAAACGACTGTGAATCGAGATAATGTGCAAAGTCGTGATGAAGGCATGTGACAGTTGAGCCTGGGGGTTGTGTGAACGATGAACTAGCAGGTGAAATCTTCATTCCCTCAAAATGGGAAACTAATCAGCACTTTCCATCACTGCCATACCTTAAACAACCCACCCTTTCCTCTGTGCCATCACCTTCCCGGTCTCACCCCAACCTCCTGAGATCGGGGGCACACAATGGTTTGAATGGTTTGTGATGACATGAAAAGGGGGATTTCAGCTGGAGCATAGGCGCCTTGTTTCCCTCCCCTGGCATGGACCTTTTGTATTTTTTCTACCTACCATGCTCCAGTTTTAGTTTTCTTGTCTTTTATCAAGCTTTTGTTTCTCCGAAGTTTATGAGAATGTGTACTTTCATGGTCTTATATTGGATATTTGGTTTTCTTTTGTCTTGTATCACAGTATAGCCATTGTCATCGACATCTCAAGTCATGTTGTTTCAAATGAAAGAAAAAAAGAGATCAATATATGAAGCAAAATAAAAACAATACTTTGTAAAGATGTGTCTCTTATTTCTAATGGCTGAGAAATCTAAGTGCACACTTCTGTGAGGTGGGGCAATACTGTGTCAGAGCAGCAGGGGTCAGACTTTCACTGTAACACTGATACTCATGGCGTGCAGGGCATTAACTGTATTTATATACTGTCTGTAGAGCTGCGTGACACAGTAGACAAGAGAAGATTTTCCTTGATAAATAAATGACGCATGAGTCGACTCTGTAGGCAAATCTGTGGGCCAACAGCAACCACAGAGTTTCCTCAGTATTGTTTAAATCACAGAGGCACATCCCAAGTGGACGTAAACGGTCTGAGATGTCTCACAAACAGGTTGAACCAGAGTTGACGGTTTCTCCCTGTACTGGTTAGACCACACTGGGGCATTCACACACACACAGTTTCCAGTCGGCTACTCCACCCTCTGACAGGACACACTGCTCTGGTGCACCCACTGATGCTAACATAACATCTGTGAGGCTCTCCCTTGTGTCATGTAAAATCGTGGTAAAGTCCACTCTGCAAATTAAAAGGCATGTGATTCTTTCTGCTTCACCCACAGCAGGCTAATCTCACTGTCCAACTACTACCTGTTATTCTCAGTAATATGATTATAAGAAAGCTTTTTGACTAGTGTTGTAGAGCAGGAAACAGTTAGTAGTAGTAGATGCAGCCAGGCGTGTAATTTATGTGTGACATGTCGCCTGCACTTTTTCAGAAGGCAGTGTTAAACCCCTCCACTTTGTCTGAAAAATAACTTTATATTTAAAAAAACAGAAGAAACATACTATAATATAATCTCTTAAAAAAATCTTAAAAATAACTGTCTTTTTAAAAGGTGTTTGTGTGAAACATCTAATTGATAATACTGTATTTAAATGAATACATATTTTAATAATCTCATTGACTGGAGGTGTAGGGCAGATATAAGGGCACTGGACAACTAAAGCCAAGCAACAGGGGGAAAAATGACATGAGGTTAAATAGGCCTATGAGCTCCATCTTCAGGGTGGTTTTAATCTGCTCTTTTTCACCAGCACTCTCAGAAATAAGGGTACAGTTTCTGTCACCAAAGGTACAGTCTACATTAGGGCTAATGATTGGACCTCAAGGTAACTATGTGAGGGGAAAAAGGGTACATATGCATTCCCAAGTAGTAAAAGCTACTCCTGCTACATTAAATTCCTTTTAAATTGAGGGTTCAGCCCTGAAACTTATACCAAGTAACAAAGCCAGTCGTGAATTGGAAGGTTTTGAAAATCATTTTTTACAAGAGCTGAATGTCCACTTTATGTCCGTTATGGCTTCTTATAATGTGACACTTGAAATAAAAGAGGATCTAGAGGATCTATTCTCTTAAAACACCTTCACCGCTTGCAGTGCCGTTTCCTCTTAATGTCAAGGACCATGTGTTTGGCTAAATAGCAAAACAAAATTAATTTTACTTTTAGATTTGAAGGTTTTACTGTTTCCTTATTCAGTTCAGGGGGATTTTGGAGGAACTTGTAGTCCGTGGTTGAGTAGTCTTGAAATAAAAGAAATGAAAAAAGGTGGAAGGTCCTGAATCTTGAGTGCAGATTCACACTGAATTAAGTACCTGTTTCTCATGAGCACATGGCAATACAATGGTATTTTTTCAGACAAAAAATCGTTTGTACACACCTAAGGATACAAACATAGTGTCAGTGTCAAGGGATCTGCACCTACTGCCCCAGTGACTCCATCCATCCATCCATTTTCTGTACTGCTTATCCTGTCTCACAGGTGCTGGGTGCTGGAGCCAGTCAGTCACAGGGAGAAGGGATGAGGGGATGATATGCAGCAAAGAGCCCTGGGTTTGGACTGAACCCGCTGCATGAGGGTTCGTCTCTACATGCATTATGTCTGACAGTGTGCGAGGTAAATCAACATATTCATCTATTTTTGCCACCATCCACCTTTAAAGCAGTCACCCTGTGATTTTATGGGGCAGTAAAATCATCTGTATTAGTCACAGTGTGTTATCACACACACACACACACAGTCTTAATCTCAACATAAAGCCCACACAGGTGACTCTAGATCGTGTCCCAGCTGCACTTGAACGTCACAGCAGGTTACCTGAGACTGAAGGTGTGTGTCTCCTCCTCCGTGGTCACCGCCCTCCCTCTCTCTCCCTCTCTCTCTCCCTCGGCATCTTCCAGGAAGAAACCCGGAGTGAGACGCGTCCCTCCAGCGGGGAGTGAGCGGCTGTGAAGACTTTTTAAGGGGGCTCTACTTTCTCTTATGCGGCTGTTTGGACGGAGGCTCATTCAACATGCTGATTAAAGAATTGTGAGTGTCTAAACTTTATGAAATTTTTATTATCAGGTGAAAGAGAGAAATAGGCGTTCCGCCCGTCCATAAAACTCACCAGGTTTAATGAAATTATTAAGTATTACATGTTGAAAGAGTCTGTCGTCGTTTCTAAATGTACTTAGCTAAATGTCGTCTATAATAAGCTCTGTGTTTCAGCACCGCAGCGGGGTCGTTTCAAGACACAGAACTCCATACGAACTTCTGTCAATTTAAAGTTTGTTTGGTTGACAGCAAAATACATCTATACCGGATTCATTACTATGAAAGTGAGTGTAATTTCGGCCCTGATAGGTTGACCTTATGTTATATATTTGAAACGGGGTAACTTTAAAGTTTGTTTCACACTGCTCGGTTGACTCTCCTGCGGACATTACGCTGCATTTTGGTAAGAAGAGTTCGCCAATGGGTGCGGCGAAACCACTTTTTAAAGTTTAATTTCCAGTGACTTCATTTACTGTTTGAGGCATTTATGTAGGCCGAAGTGAAGAGCTTCCCTCAGCTGTTCAGAAAAAAATGTAAACTCTCATGTTATAAGGCATATGCATGGATTTAAAAGGAACATCGTCTAAAATTGGCACATTTTTGGACAGAGTTTGGTGTTGTTGAAATTCACAAAGATATCAGGTCTTATGAAGAAAATGAATGTTTATTTGCGCAGCCAAATATCACAAATCCTAAACATTTGTGTTGACGACTGAAAGACGACTGAATTAATGTATGAATGAATGAGCCTTGAACTATATTCCTGTGACTCCTGACAGGCAGGTTTATGGCTGTCTTGTCATGTGCACATCATTGCTGGAACAACATCCAGTAGCTGCCTGTCATCTGACCGTGGTGCAAAGTACATTGAAGGGCTAAGCCATGCTCAACTATTAATCTGAGGAGGCCTCAAAAATACTGCTTGTAAAATAGATGAATAAATGAATGAAACCTGTTTTAGTTGGACATCGTGGCCTGTGAGCTGTGCACTGATACTGTCGGTGTATGAGCGCAAACAAACTTCCATCTTTTTCATCACTCCGGTCGTCAGGTCCATGCCCGTTCCTGCAGGTTCCTGTTTCACTCTGATCTGTTCTAATGAAATATTCAGGCTGTGCTACACTGGCAACAGGTGGCTATTAATTGGCTATTGTATCAAGGCTCACTGGAGAAAGATGCACAGTGAGCACACACACACACACAGACACACACACAAGGTTTCCACCAAAAGGTTCGAAAGGTTTGTTTGCTCCCATGTCAGTGGGATTGCAGTTTTATAATTTCCTCTTCCTCTTCTCAAGGTTCCTATGATAGTAGGGAAACTAGCAGTGAACTAAATGCCTTCCTACTTCCCCGTGCACATGATATAAAACTATGAATCCACTACAAATACACTCTTGAATGAGTGCTCCATACAAAAGCCTGATTCAGGGTGTTGTTGTGCGGGGTGTGAAAATGCCTGTGCCTCGGGGAGAAGGATCAACAAATATTGTTATCTATATGGCTGCGTCTCCAGGTGCTGAGTGCTCAGAGACATGAGTACTTTCATTAGGTCCTTGCTGAACTGCCATGTTTAAAGGCCAGCTGATCGACTACTGATTACTGCTGCGGTTGCCCCGGAAGATGTGTTATCCATGTCACGTTCATCTAGGCGTCTTATGTGTGTTGAAATCAAACCCACACCCTCTAAATTATGGTGCACGTGTGCCTTCAGCTCTGATTGGATAAAGGGACACTCCTTTTGATTTTTACACATTAGGTTCAGTCACTACCCACCCTGTAAAAAAAAAACAGCTGTATAATGTCTTCTGTAGCAGTAAAGGGAACTTTACAAAGTTTTGAAAGTAATAAACATGGATGATGACCGTTTTTGCTAAACTAAGCTAACCACCTGCTGGTTCAGGGCTTCATATTTACTCCACAGACATGAGGGTGTTACCAATCTTCTCATCTACTATTCCTGAAAACTCCATGTGGAGAAGCAATATAGAAAAGATTCACATGTGGCCTTTTATCAAGATACGAACATTATGCAATCAGAAGGCTATTGTCTGTAAAATCTCTGTAGGTCAGCAGTACAATTGTCTTAGTTTTATTGTCTGTTTTATCTCTGTGCCCTAATCAGTGTTCCCTTTTTCTCTCTCTTGTAGCCGAATTGTGCTGCCCATCTCAGTGGAGGAGGTAAGGACTCTATTGTTTACTTTTTACCTGGGGCAGTACACGGCAGTTGACATCGATGTAATTTAAATGTTAGCTAAATATTTAATTTTCATTTGCAGTCCCCTTATCCGTTGACTGTTTTGTTCTCATCAACTCAGACTGTCGACACTTACAAACTACATTATCTGCACAGATCAGATTTATTATGAACGCCTCTACATCGGATTTGGAGCACTTTGGATTACTGTCTGGGCAAAGAGCTTAACATTTTAATGAAGGCACGTCAGCACTGTTTTGTATTGTATAGAATTGCTTACTACAGAGGTTTGTGTTTTTCTGCACACTTTGTGAATGGCAAGTGTCATTTTTCTGGGCATATGATGAATTCAAGTCCATATTTCACAATGACTTTCTCAGGACTTTGTCTAAATCATGAGTTTCCTTGTGGTTTTAGCTTATGAACCTTTATTATTTTTTACTCTCTGACACTAAACATTTTTTAATTTATCTTACCGGCATGATGTGTACAATTCCCAATCTGATCAACATACTTCAGTTATTTCCAGGCATCTGATCGTACTGCCTTTAGAGCCGATTAAAAACGTAACTAGGCAGCTGGGATATTGCACATACTATGCTAAGTGTCTGCCACTCAGCATGCTGTATGCTCAGACGTGTTGTTATCGGAGCTAGCCACTCTCTGGACTGTCACTTTAGGCTGCCTTTAGATGCCCTTGCAGCTGAAACACTTATCAGCCATCAGGTCCAGAATGTATTTAGCTGTGTTTAATCTACCATACCGTGTTATCAGAGCAGGTTCAGCCTCTTTACCTTTACCCTTCATCAGGGCTGTGCTTTATTGGGTTTTATTAATCGTCTTCACTGCACACGTATGTGAACTCCTTCCTTTTTATTTCCTAAATGCTATTGGCTTAGTCTACATTTCAATCCAAATGTTCCATACGACACTGTGCTTGTTGTTTTATTATTTTTTTACATTGCTTAACACAAAGCAGAAGCCGGTATTTGACTGAGTCACGCAATCACCGTTTTGCTGTTTGACCGGCTTTTCTTCTGATCCCTCTCTGTGAGAAGCATTAGCTGGATTCCTGTGCTGGTTGTGTAAGAGTCATAATGTTATAAGAGCTCGAGCTGAATCTTACAGAGGTGGTGTTTGTGGTGTATTAAAGGAATCTGGACAACCTCTCGTATGTGATGCTGCATTCACAGGATTTGAAAACCAGATTGGGTTGGTTACTGTAAATGTATTCTGGCTACTGGTAATTAAAATTACACTTCATATTTGATATCCATGCTATAAAAAGTACATTTGAAAACATGACCATGTCTAATGTGGGAATTTAAGTTTTAAAAAGCTTTAACAGTTTATTTAAAGGAATAATTTTACAGGTTGGGAAGTGCTGTGTTCTGCTTTCTTCAGGCAGAGTCAGGCTAACACTTTCCACCTGTTTCCAGACTTAATGCTAAGCTAAGCTAATTAGCTGCTGCTCATAGTTTCCTAAATTGTCTTTAAAAAGGCAATTGCTTGCAAGTGGCTAAATTAGACTACAGAGGTTTTCAAGAACATTAAACAGCATCACGCCCCACACGTAGACTCATCTACTCATGAGTCTGCCTTTACAGCCTCAAACTTTTGCTCTGCAAACTATTCTAGCTAACCCAATGACTACCTGCTAGATCACATCAAACTAAGAGGGCAGGCTTTTGTTAGTAGAGGTAAACACACAATATCAAATTACAAGTTGGAAGGTTAGTCGTGGTGATGCTGTAACAATGCGACCGTGGCTTGGTTTGTTTATAGCCTAGCTTCAGCTTTTTACTTCTGGTGATGGCATTTATACTTCATAAGTCATTAGGGTGCTGAACAAAACATGTAAGTATGATAAACTTTTGTTTCACACAACTTATTTGTTACTATAATCCAAAATCCAGTGGAAAAGTCCCACGGGTTTTCTGTCGAGGGAACGAGATTGACGCTGGGTCAGCCTACGTAAATTTGTCACCCCTGCGGCACTCTATATGAGATAACCCTGATGACATCATCAGAGGTTGTTCTCCTCATGACAGGAGCACCGAGCTTCATGTGAAAATGTGCTCCTTTAATAAAGACAATAATTGGCTCATTATTAGATAATGTAAATAGTTGTTAGTTGCAGATGTAATATTTTATTAATGAACTGAAATATATTTACAAAATGGATTGAAAAATCTTTTCACACACATTTGCCGTTGTACATTTTAGTTAATGTAACAGGATACACCTCTTTTTTAGGTAATGGCTTTAAACATATGAAGTGCAAAATATTGAGTTACTCTGCAGTTGTGTATGGAAAAGTTTATGGACAATGACTGAAGCAAGTTTCAACAACAGCTGGGTGAAGTTGTTGCCTGGAGCAGTCAGTTATTTCTGGCATTTATTTACATTTGACTGAAATGCAGCATAAGATTTGAACGCAGAGATGGTTGTCCTTGTTGTGAAGCAGTAAAACCAGCAGTCCACACCTTGTTTTGGTTAGTTCTCATGATGTGAACCTGAAGGTTCACTTTTTCTCTGACAAACTTGACAGACTTAGCACTTTGCCTCGACATGTTTTGTCCAACAGTGATGACCACCTCCAGTCAAGTTCAGCCTGTTTGTTTGTTTTCAGCTGAATGCTGGGTTCCCACCCCTGAGGTGCTCATAAAGACTACTCTTGTCAATGGAAGACACACTGGTTATACACGACAAGTAGCATTCCTAAGTTGCTCATAGTGGCAAAGCTGAGCAACTACAGCTACCAAAATAGGACATCAGGTCTAGGCTAGGGAGAAGAGGGCTTGGCTCGATTCAACGTGGAGGATTTTGTCCAACTAAACTACAGATGGCAGCAGATCTGCTCATTTCCACTCCTCTTTTGGATTTTGAACACACCAAACCATGGTGTCCATCCACTCCAAATCCTTGATGCAGGAAGAAATCTTCGGTTAAATCCCTGTTTTAACTATGTTCACTGTTTCAGCATTGCATGACACAAGCCCCTCAGCAACTTTTGATTTTCTATGTGTGTTAAGTGGGAGTGTGTCTGCCCGGCCAGGCTGACGGCACCAGTGATGTGAGTCACTCTTTCCACTGTCACAACACTTTTGCCTGACTCAGGAAGGGGCTGAACTATGGGGGTTGGATGAGGAAGCAGAATAAGAGGAAGACTGAGGGGAAAAAGTCAACAAAAGGCTTACTCTGTTGGTTTTCCAATGCTGAACTCTGTGTCTGTGATACCTAAAGGAAAATGGTTAACTCACGGTCATTTCCATGAATGGAGTTCATGACAGAAGTATACTCAAAAGGGGTCTTTGAACTTGTCTCTCCATTTTGCTGCATCTTTCTTGGGTTGTTATTTAAGTGTAACAGAAAAAAACTGCCTCACAAAGGGAAGAGCCTTATAGTTTTATAAAGTTTGTACGGTGAACACGTCAGCCTGTTTCAGTGTTTTTTGCGGCTAAGTGCTCCACATGTTCACCAACTTTGCCTGTGTGTCATTTTGTGCTGGACAGGTCGTGTGCTGTGAGGAGACCACAGTTCATTGTATCAAGACGATGTGCTAAAAAGATTAAAGCAGAGGGACACTGTGGAGTCTTTGTGTCTCATCTAATATTAGTGTATTAATTTGTACATTAGAAATATGGATTAATGCAGCTTTAACGTCATTAAGCTAACCTGAAATCATTGGTTCCACCTGTGTTTCCTGCTAGAAAATTGCTATCTAAAAACTGTTTTATTTCACTAATTAGCACACCTTCAACCAGAGAGGGAAGCTTATCATTAAAATTGATCAGTAATTCCCTCCAGTGTTTCAGAATGGGTCAGCTTTTTATTGGAAAACTTCAAATCCACCACTTAAAGTAACGGCGGTTTGAGCTCTTAAGTCGAAGACTAACACATAAAACTGATTTTATGACCGTATAAATGTATGACCACAATTTCCACACTCTCCTCTTTTGTCCCTCCAGTACCAAGTGGGTCAGCTCTATGCAGTAGCAGAGGCCAGTAAAAATGAGACGGGCGGAGGAGAAGGGGTGGAGGTGATTGCTAACGAGCCCTATGAGAAGGACGGAGAGAAGGGACAGTACACCCACAAGATCTACCACCTGCAGAGGTAGGCAGCTCAGCACTGCTACTGTCACACTACATATTGACTAGGTAGACACAGAAATGTAAACTAAATCGAATTATTGCCTTTTTAATTCACAGTTGCTTTAAGATCTGGGCACAAGAGGCATTAATTGCCACTTAGCAAGGTGGCTTGTTCAGTAATTTCATTAGTTGACTCAGTTTATCCACAAGATGTATTTGTGTCAGGATCTGTCTTAAACCATGCCCCTTTTATGTAAAAGTGGAACCGATAACCCAAAGCCCATAGTCTGAAATGTCTTCTCCCTCAAAGGTTAGCACTGTCAGCACAGCATACTATTAGCCATCAGGGTAACATATATGTGTTAAAGTTCAAACAACATAGGATATTATAGAATTATAGCAAATAGAGACACTTGGGATGCTAACAGCATAAAAAACTACCAAAGTATACCTAATGTGTTCAATTTATATAATACATCCACACCTGTTTGTGTCTCTGCAGCAAAGTGCCAGGTATTATTCGTAGGCTGGCTCCGAAAGATTCTCTTGCCATTCACGAGGAGGCCTGGAATGCGTATCCTTACTGTCGAACCAGTGAGTCCCACCACGTAACACACACACACACAACGTAGAGCGATGGCAAAAGATTTAACGCTGTGTACAGTCGGTGCCTTGTGGTCCCATTGCACAGAAAAGACCAACACCAGCTATTAACCGTGCACAGTTAGTGTGTAATTTCACAAATCTGCGTATAATCTAAAACCTTGTCTCTCCTCCTCTTCCTTATTCATCCTCTTTCCATCACGGTTCCATCTGATGCAGTCCTTACGGTGAGTATTCTTTTGAGAAAGATTAAATTACATCCAACCTTTTATGTACGTTTTGAGATAAAATTATTATACTAAATAATGGGATGTTTTTACGACTTTGGTGTAGCGGGTTGAGATAAAATGGAATAAAGTATCCAGTGAAACATTGTCCAGCTTCACATAATGAAAGATGAGATGGTAACCAAAGAGGACACTTGACTTCTGTTTTGCTCTGTGTGTGTGTATGTGTGCGCATGCGTGGACATGAATGCACAGTGCCTTGTCACAGACTGTAATGCAATCACTGTGCGTGTGCACCCCAATATGATTGCAGACTGACCTTATCACGTGTCTCTCCCATGCCTACAGAGCGAATACATGAAAGACAACTTCATGATTAAGATCGAGACGTGGCACAAGCCTGACATGGGGGATCAGGACAATGTAAGTCACGTGATCTGGCAATTATTGTGGTCATACTTTACCCAGCATATACATGAAGCAAATCCTTTACAGGTATAAAAATAATATTTCATTTGATTGATTTGATGCAAATAAACCAGAAGTTGCTTCATAAAAACAGAAAGATGACAGATCAGTTGTTGTTTAGTGTTAAAATGTGTATTAATAGAGATGTTAATCAATTTAGAAGTCTGGTGTTTTCAGTGTATGTGGTGGGCTTCCATTTTGCTGCACTAAGTTTTTTTTTGACCCATCAATTTGGTTATTTTATTATCATTATAGTATTGAGTTAGTAGATGAACAGATGGAGGCGTCAATGCATTTTAAACAACAAAGCATTTATTCTGAATATAAAGATTAATCAGCGTTATTGTAACATTTGATGACGTGTGATGTCAGTTGGGGCTTTGTTTTTGGATCGGTGTCTCCCCTGTTAAAGATGAACAAACCTTACTACTTTTTTCTCGCCTCATATTTGTTCAGAAACAGATTTTGGTGTATTGCTGAAATGAAATAAGTGAAAGTTTACATATCACCCGTCATACAACTGAACCTCACTACCCATGCACAAAGTGGTGCTTCAGGAAGGACGTCATGTTTAAACCCCACTGGCTCACAGAAAGGGACTGCACTTGGACCCTTCTTGACTTTTCTATCACCACGAGGTCGACATTTTTGGTTCAGAGTGAAATATCTTGACATCTACTCAGTTTTCTACAGATATCAGAGGTCCCTAGAAAGTAAATTCTAATCACTTTCTTAATGATCATCTGGCGCCATCATCAGGTTCGTCCAGTACTTTGGTTTGCAGCCAAATACCAGCAAAAATAATGTCCTTCTCATCCATTCTAACAGTGCTAAACTAAAATGTTGACCAAGGTGAAGATCATATAAACTTCAGCATTGTCACTGTGATTAAATGCTCTCCTTGTGTTTGCTGGGACATTTAACCTTAGATTTTTAATCCACTTATCCTAACATTATACCCTCATTTCTGTTGTATTTATGTACTGATATGTGTTCCTTGCCTTTACCAAACAGCTGGCCTAAATTTATGGTTTGATTTGCCTTGCCGCAGGTACATGGACTGGAAGAAAGCGTATGGAAAACCGCTGAAGTAGTTGACATTGACATTGCTGACAGAAAAGCCATTAATTCAAAGGTAAGGGCAAAAGATCTGCCTCTTTTCAGAAACTATCTCAGGTTGTGGGTCACATTCTTCCCATCAGTACTCAGTAACTTGAAACCATCTGTCACACTGGATTGCACTTTATATCTATATTCAGGATAATAAACCAACATTGTATATTGCACTGGTTACGTTCATTCTTTAGGATTACAAGGCAGACCAGGATCCAGCCATCTTTAAGTCACAGAAAACAGGTAGAGGACCCCTGGGACCTGACTGGAAGGTACTACACCCCCTATCACTCATCACTGTGGCTCGCTTCATTAAAGAAATGACATGATTGACTTTAAAGGCCTGGAGACTTTGTGTTTTATGTTTTCTGTGCATCGCTGTACTTGCAGAAAGAACTCGCTAACAACCCCAACTGTCCACACATGTGTGCCTATAAGCTTGCCACTGTTGAGTTCAAATGGTTTGGACTACAGGGCACTGTGGAAAAAACCATTCAAAAGGTATGAAATGGTTACTTTTTCATGTTCTTGGAGAAAATAGTATTAATTAGTATTAATGTGTGTGTATATATTTAACCTAATTGTGTGTGTGTGTGTGTGTGTGTGTGTGTGTGTGTATGTGTGTGTATGTATGTATGTTTTATATATATATATATATATATATATATATATATATATATATATATATATATATATATATATATATATATCTCCTCTAATATATATGTATATGTCTTGTATATATCTTCAGCCGTGTTTCCAGATAGAGAAGCGGATATTCAGATAGAGAAGATACCCACTTCCACAGACAGCTGTTCTGCTGGATCGACAAATGGATCGATCTGTCCATGGATGACATTCGACGCATGGAGGAGGAAACAAAGAAGGAACTGGATGAGGTGACTGAGCACTGTATACTGTTCACTGCACTGCTGTCGTGTGGCAGAGCGCTGACCCAGTGGTACCTGTTTTGTTGCATTACATCAGTCCTCAATTCGCTACAGCCATTACGATATTTTCACTGTTTCTCATTGTTGCAGGGAAAGTTTCTTATTTTGACAAAATCCTTTTCATGTATCAAGATATTTTCATGTTATAATGTGTACCGTAGAAAATGGCTGATTTCAGGTTTTATTTCTATATTTTTTTATTTCCTTAGATTTCAAAATTCTGCAAGACAGTATTAACAGCACAAACAACATCAGGGAGGCAAATAGTATACAGTGAGACAACTGCTGACTCCTCGTGTTGAGAGTGACTTAGAGTGTATTTATATATTTTAATGACAGTGCAAACCTGTCCTGAGTCACATTTTACTTTATTTAAAGTTAATCTACTTTTAAAAGAGAGAGGGAGGGTCCGCCTTCCCCTAATTAATCCTAATCCTAATTAATTTATTAGAACTATGGCATTTAACTGATATGAAGAAATGCTATGCTCTTTAAAGTACACCAAGTACAGAAGAAAATGTTTATAGTGATCACGGTTACAGTGATCAACATTTTATATGCATCGTGGAGCAGAATCATTCCTTATAAATGCGTGATATATAAGTGATTTACTTATATTAATCAAGTAGTCTTTTCATACAGACCACATATGAAAAACAATTAGAGTAGTCAATTAAAGTTTTTTTTTTTTTTTTCTGCCACGATACTTTGCTTCACGGTAACCCTTCAGCTTCCAGCTGGCTGCAGGAGGCTGGTGAGATAGGGGTGAGAAAACAAATTTACACGGGCAAAGCACCTGCGGTTGAAGCCGGCCTTGTCAAGTGAATCTGGTCATGTAATGCCCCTTAAATGGCAAGGCTGTCTATGTCATTACTTTATACTCATATGATAAATATAGAAATGCAAAATACAGGGTGTTCTGAATGAGAAATAAAAAATATTTTAAAATGGTTATAATAATTATCTGGTTATAATGATCAGTTTCATCCAGACAGATGTGATGGTAAAAGAAGTTGCCAGTGTATTATAATAAATATGCAGACTTCTCATTAAGGCGTGTCTTCCATGTCATAGATGAGGAAAAACGATGAAGTTAAAGGCATGGGAGTTGAGGACAATTGATGACAGCTGGCAGGCTAACCCAGTGAGTATTAAATTATTGTTTTGTTGAGATTTAACATTTGTAAATTTGAACAGGATTCATTTTTTTTATTTTAACTTGTTCTGTTTCCCCTTCAGATCGCTCCCTGATGCAGGAGGATTTGACTTCATTCAGCAAGCTCAGTCTGCTCTACCAGGTCTCTGGACGCAGAACAGCTAGATAGGCATAATCAAGAATATCACACTTCCATCCCAATAAAATTTGCTCTTAATAAGAGCTTGTTATTGTAAAGCAATTGTCTGTATTTATGTACAACATTTGAATAAATCAGCTTTTTTTTTTTTTTTTTTTGGAATAGACAAGTTTGCAGTTGGTGAATCACCTTTGAGGATGAAAAGTTCTTGCTTATGCCTATTCGGTCCTCTTAAATTTTAAAACATTAGGGAAAAGGTGTGGGTTGTCTCTGAAGAAACATTTCTAATTACTATTATTATTTGGGTTTTGTTCTTTTTCCTTGAATTTGTATTTTCCGGTTCTCAGTGAGTTATAGTTTACGTCCCAGAGCAAGGCAACTTTGAAAGTCTTGTGTCTACATTTGCAAACGCTCTACTTACTAGAAAACTATATTTAAAAAATATATATATATATATATATATATAATTGAATAAATTCAGTGGTTTTGAGAAAATTCTCAATATATATATATATATATATATATATATATATATATATATATATATATATATATATATATATATATATATATATATATATATATATATATATATATATATATAAAATTGAATAAATTCAGTGGTTTTGAGAAAATTCTCAATCACAAAGTGCATTTATTGCTGTTTTGTCAAACTGGTAATTCCTCCACCTTCCTGTGCTTAATGTTTCCTCAAATAATTTGATTCATCACGACATGGTGGCTGGTTCCAATAAAAAAATGCATTTTATGATTTACATACAAACTATTACACATGTGGTGTTTACTTTCAAAAACTTCATCAGGGACATTTAATATACTTTGAGAGTAATGTGATGATCCTGGTCTGACTGTGCCTGCTGTTGGTCAGGTGGTTGGATGATGCCAGCTGCAGTTTTATAATCATATCTTTGTTTTGAGGTTTTGAGTGTCAGTTATGATATATGAGAAGAACTTTTTCAAAATGACAGACATGTGCATCAGTTTGTCTTTACAAAGATTTAACATACATTTTGTCCTTGTGTTGAATGAAATAACTTGGATTTTAATGTAATGAGATACATGAGTGTGTAGTATATTAAAGAGTTAATGTATTCCTTGCTTTTTGTATACTTCTACATTTCTGCTTGAAAACGTGATCAGTGAGCAAACCTCTCATCTACCTGAGGTTCTTTTGACTTTACACTGGTTGTGAGCTGCAGTCACAAGTGATCATTTGAATGAGAAGCAGCATCCTCACATAAAGACATGCTTTTCTCTCAGAAAATGTGGTGACTTCCTGTTATTGTTTGTTTTTCGTGGATGAATGAAGCCCACATGAAGCTCTTGTGTTTCAGCAAGTAAAGTTTAGGGTGGACTCCTTCAGAATAAAAGCTGACTAACCTATAGTTTTGGTATAAAGCGTACACAAACGGTGTATAAATTGGTATTTTTAGTTTTATGTTATCCTCAAACTAACACTTATCTGTAGCTGTGTTAGAAACAAACGCCGTCAAACATACGGTATAATGGTGAAATTGGGAGACAGAAGTGTTCTAATAATAGTAAATACCTCTTTCTTAAAATGCAGAATATATGTGAACCTAGTCACAGAACTTACTTTTTGCTTTTTGTTTCCAATATAATTAATCATAAAAAACAAGGAGGTTATAGTAAATTAAATCTAAATAGATGACTATTTGAACTTATTTCCGGGACAAACTTGTCGCTTTTATTTTGAAGGACACGACACTGTGTTCCGGTTAAGGGGCGGGAACAACAGCAGGATCGTCTTGTCACTTTACAAGTAGAAAAACAACGAAAGCAAGTACCACCAAAACACATCAGGTAATATAAGACAAAACCCATATAACTCATAGCATATATACAGGTTATTAACTAGACCGTTTGGTGATGAAAAGCTTAGTTTATCCCGCTAGCTGCGCGCTGTAGCATTAACATCCACATTATCAGATTTTCACAACATTAGCTTTGTTTGGTCAAACCGACTTAAGATACCTGTTATCTAATAATGGAGTCTGGGATTAAATATGTTGGTGCATGGTTTATCTTCAGACCTGCAGTAGCTTTGTACCCTCATGTTGTTAGCAGCGTTGGCTAACAAGTTATGCATCAGTGGTTATCAATAGTTATCAATGGCGCAGATGTGGCTGTGCTGTGCTGTAAGTTTTCGCCTCATTTTCTTCCAGGTGTGGAGACGATGGAGGAGACTGAGGAGCAGTCAGAGCTCAGTTTGAGGAAGAGGAACCACGAAGAAGAGAGCTTCAGGTTGGACTCTGCCACCGTCGCTGTCCAAGCTGCTGTAACTCAATGTCCAGCATGATGTACAACAGGAACACGGCTCATTTACCAGCCGTATTTATCTCGAGGAAATTGCTTGACTGCCTGTCTTTGATAATTTTGCAATAAGACAAGTTTAACAGAGTTTTAAGCAGTTGCATAAAAATGCCAGATTTCTGAATAGAGTTTGGCCCTGTATAGTTTCCTTTAGACTCATTAGGGCATGCACAACATACATATGTATACACTAAGTGCACCTTTTGACGTCTTGATAAGTAAAATGAGCAGATGCATGGTAAATGAATAAATTATTGCACAGTTATAAAATGGTTGAGCTAAAAAGGCGATGGTGTGTGGAAAGAAAAAGCTTTTCTGTTCTGCTGCCTAAGTGCTTAGTGTGTGAGAGGCAGTAGTTCCTGCACGGTGGTGAATTGGACTCCTGTGGTCTTTTCTGCTATGATGTTTCTCTACCATAAAGTTGGTGGTGGTGGCGAAGACAGACTCGCTCTTCTTGTAGCCAGTTTGGAGTTGCCTTCTTTAAACAGAGGTGACATTGTCCAAGTTCAGTTGTAGAGTTGGTCAGAAAGACAGGCTTTACAATGTCGACATTATTTCTCTCTCCTTTTCTCTTCACCTCTTTAGTCTTGCCTGCTAGATGTGGCATTTAAGTTTACAGCTGCAGAATATTTTTATTATTTAATCTGATTAAAGGTTAGCGTCTGCCTGCTGCAATTACTAGAACCCCAAGGCTTTCCAGAGGGCATAATTGTCTGTCTCATTTAGGGTTTAACGTGCTCCAGGACGAAACACAGTGCAATGTTTGCCAGTCTACAAATCTGACTACATTCTGGCAGGTGGATTAGGTTGCTCAACAATACACACCTAATGCGGATTTGAAGAAACAAACACAGTCCTGCCTGAGGAAAGAGCGGCCGGGAGCTCAACAGCTTGCAAAGGGAAAGAGTTTTTGTGTTCATGCATGCAAGCTGGTTTCCCAATTTTTTAATAGGCCTAATGTGGAAACATTTTACAATGAGATTATACGTAGTTTTTAGGGCACAAAGAAGACTTGTAGACAAATTATCCAATTCCCTAATCACTCCCTAATCACAAATCCTTGAACCTCATTTCACTCACTGGTTTGATTCTCCAGAAGCAACTGAAACCTTACACTGTTCCTCTTTTTGAAATTCAGACATCCTTAAATTGGTCACAGGTTTGATTTTTATGGTTTGTGGTACACTGCCGACAACTTTTGGTCCTAGGAAATACTTTGTGCGTCCGCATTTTGCAAATCTGCAGCTTTTTTGACTTCGCAGCTCTTTGAGCCACAATGGATGAAATCCGTCGGCTGTTAGGTTCCACAGGGCGCGTCCGCTCTGAGAGCCAGTCCAGCGATGCCACGCAGTCAACGGGCAGCAAACTGGCTCTGCGCCATCGGCTCAACCAGCTGATGACCTGCGTGGATGACTTGGACCCCAGAAACGAGCTGCATGGGAAAATGGTCAAGACCCTGGATAACGCTTTCCTCATCTGTGGCAAGAACGCCAACAAGCCAAAAAAGAACAGTTTCAGGTGGAGAACAAATGGCACCTACTGGCTTATCCTTTCTGTGTGAAAAGAGTTTTTCTACAGGGATAATGTTCCTCTTTACTGTTTTGCTTTTCTCTTTGACACACTCTTTGGGTTTTTCTCCTGTGGGTTATACAAACTGCCCTGTCACTGGCTGACAAAACAAAAATTTGATTTTCCATAGTAGAATATCGTCCTTTGAATTTCTGTCATTTACATACATACATTTCACTGTTGTCGCTGAGCACTGAAAACTTAAAAGCATAAGAGTTGTTGTGAGTTTGGGTGGAAGCATGGTGGCTCTGATTATGTGTCAGCTGTAGCAGCCTGACTTGCTTGTGGCAGCAGCACAGTGCTTTTACACTTGGATGAGATGCTCATCTTTGGCCGCAATGAAAGAAGCTCTTTGATTGTAAATCTCAAAGTATGGTTTGGTTTATTTTGTGATGTGGTGTGTCTGGATGTATTTTAGTCACAAGCTAATCATGTATATTTTAAAGGTACATTGTCATACCTAATAGCTTGTTCAGTCCTAAACATCGTCCATCTATCGTTGACTGAGTACGTAAATGTCTGGATGCAAGTGCTGCACAAATGACAAGGTTTCCGTCCTCCCTGTCTGCAGGCTGCACATGGTGACATGGAATGTGGCCACAGCTGGTCCTCCAGATGACTTGACCTCACTTCTCCATCTGAACTCCCCAAAGAGCCCAGACCTCTATGTCATTGGGTAGGTGGTGCAGGGAATGATTTGATTTGTACCGCTATTATTTTCTGTATATACCTGGATGTGAGGCAGAGTGAATGACAATTACAAGTGTGTTTGTATGCATGAATGTGCGTTAGCTTGCAGGAGGTGTACTCAGGGCCATTGAGATTCATGGCGGACACTGTATTCGATGACCCTTGGACTCAGATCTTTATGTCCACCTTGGCACCACAGAAATATGTCAAGGTACAAATCTTGTCCCTCACACACACACATTGGAGGCAAAGACTGTTTCACAAGTAAACAGGAACAAATGGACCATTGTCTTATAAATAACCAAAAATCCTTGATGGCTATAAATTGTAGAGTATTATGTTGTGCTGTATTTACTTTGTGCATGTGTGTTTCAGGTGTCATCCATCAGGATGCAGGGTCTGCTGCTGCTCTTCTTCTCCAAACTGGAGCATGTCCCCTTCATTAGAGACATCCAGGCCACATACACACGCACAGGCATCTTCGGTTACTGGGTGAGAAGTCAACACAGACCAAACAGAAGCGTGCTCTCCTGAGTTAGCATTGCAGTCCTGTTACACTATGGGCTCACAATGGACTATAAAATCAATGCAAAATCAATGCATCAGAAATATCGTATTTTTTTATTCCATGCTTTAAATGTTCTTGTCAAACTCAACATTATCCACAATGCAACTCGAAACAGTGTTGTCATACAAATTGTTGTCTTATCCTGATTGTTGCTAATGTAACCTCGAGCCACAAGCAGAAGTAAGGAGCAGAAGACAGAGGTCTCACTCCTTTCTATCTCCACACCCCCATATTTTTTCCATTTTCAAACTTGTAGTCTTTAGCCTAATCACTTGAGGAAATTTACCAGACTTCACTAGGCTCCTTCTTGAGCCACAAAAGACTTTATACAACTGTTTTCACATATGCAATAGTACTTCCCCTACTATCACCTGTAAACACACTTTGGTGGAGAGTTCCCCTTTCAATAAGGAATGGAATAAAATGTGTCAAAAATTATTCACACTTGGTGGGTCACATTTTTTTTAACTGTACCACAGAAGCAGAAGTAAACAGACATTTTGCTGTTTTTTCCCTGTGATGTCAGAAAAAGCTCATGAGTTGTCTTTGCACTGTTTTGTCTCTCAGGGTAACAAAGGTGGCGTGTCTGTCCGTCTGTCGTTTTACGGCCACATGCTCTGTTTCCTTAACTGTCACTTGGCTGCTCATATGAACTATGCTTCAGAGAGAGTGGATGAGTTTGAGTACATCCTGGACACACAGACCTTTGACTGCAAAAAAGCTCCAAGAATTGTTGACCACAGGTGAGCCTACAAACTCCAGTTTTACCCGAACAAAATGTAAAAAAATGTGGTCTTAAAGTAGAGCTTGAAACCTCATGCACCAGGTTAGTTTTTTTTCTACTTTAACTTTAACTTTTAAATTTGTTACAATCACACATTTATTTTCTTTAACTGTTTTTATTTTTTCTTTAATTTCTCATTTTTTTATCCATCAACCGCTCCCTCTTGCTTTCCTCCTTCCCCCCTCTGTGCCCCTCTCTGGGTCCAGGCTGGTGTTTTGGTTTGGCGATCTCAACTTCCGAATTCAGGACCATGGCATGCACTTTGTCCGCTCCTGTATCAACAATCAGACCTACAACCTGCTGTGGAGCAAAGACCAGGTTTGACACTTAAATAATCATGAGTCACGGTTCATTACTGTATTTGTGTTAGTTTGGAGCTCCTAAAATGTATGTGTTGTCGTTCTCAGTTGACCATGATGAAAAAGAAGGAGCAGATGCTCCAGGAGTTTGAGGAAGGACCTCTGGACTTTCAACCCACGTACAAGTTTGACTTAAACTCTGATACTTACGACAGCAGGTAACTGTTTCCAAGTAACATACAAGAAATCATCACCATAATTAATTGCAATTAATCATAATCATTCTCTTTGAACTGCTTTTTGTTTCCAGTACTTGCTTCTTGAATTATGAATTTGTACATATATATTTTTTTTTTTCTACGCGTCTTTTCAACTTCACAGGCTCTACAGGACATGGTTTGGCTTTAAGTAAGCGTTAAACACATTTGTGTTCACATCCCCCTTTAATGTATAATGTCACCCTCTTTTTTAATCCACCTAACTGCACTTTATGTGCACACATGCTGCTTTTAACAAGATCTTAAAGGTAGTATATATATATATTTTTTTTTTAGAATAGTAACTTTAAGTCTTCAACAATTTTTATTGGCTTAATGAAGGCTATCTTTATCACTAACACACTATGAATGAAACAAACAAGCAGGTGGAACAAACAGTCTTTTCAGAACAAATCAAGTTGAGTCTGTAAAGAAAAGACTGAAATGCTTGTTTATTTTGAGCTCACAGACCTGTTGTTTTTGGGAACTGATACTGTTGCTGTTAAAGGAACCCTGTGGAGTTTCTCACCACTAGTTACACTATGGAGCAGTGTTTTTATGACCAGATCCCTGTTTGTTTGTATTATATTGTTTACGACATTGGTGAGGTGTTGTACTGTTATATTACTGGCCACTGGTTGGTGGAGGTAATGCACCATGGAACAGTGACTGTAAAGGCAAGGACCTAGAAAACACTGAAGCAAACAATGTAGATTTATACGTTTTTTTATGAAAAACACAAAAGTAATCATAAGTGTTTTTTTTTTTTTTTGCAAAACTCCAAAGGGTTCCTTTAACTGGCAAACTATCAGTAGTCCACATTAACCTGCAGTTAACCTATGGTGTGTAATACCATCCTACTGCTTTCAAAGCTTGTTTGTATAAAAGGCAGTGTGTAAATCTCTCAGGGTCCCAGAACAGCTGCTACGTAACAGCTAACATGCATGACCAGAAATAGATGTTTTGGTAATACAGCCGCTATAACTGTGGATAATTCAATATGTGTGTGTTGGACTATAGCTGGATATCACCCTGCTCACTGCAGCTACTCTATCGTCCGAAATAATCTGCAATGACATTTTTTGCTTAATTTTACAGTTTTCTGAATAACTGATATTAAGGTAGTCATGTATTAGTCACCACTGAAAATGTGGGGGGAAGTGAAAAAGGGCTCTTTCAAATTAATACACACTAAAAAACTATGTTGACCTTAAAAAAACCTTAAAAAATACTCTGTTCTTTTAACATAAATGAAGGGTTTTGCTAGCAAGAGCCATGATGGCAAACATGTGGTCCCTCTGATGTGACATAAGAGATAGATGATGAACTGATGAAGTCCAAGCAAAAGAGATGGAGGGAAATAGAAATCTATTCCACCTATTAGGGAACGGTTAAGTGAAAAAGTGAGATGCAGAATAGCAGCTTGTACCATGGAATGAAATACGTTTATATTTATGTGAACCGTTACCTGAAGTACTGGATGTATGTACAGGTGCACTAAGGCCCATCAAACTATTTTGGTATTATAGAGTGAAAGGTTATTGTAAAAATCTTTTAGTTTATGGTACAGTCATTTGATCATAAATATTATAAATATTCAATTGATTATTGTGAAAAACGTGAAGTTTACTGCTTCTAGAAACAGCTACTGCAAGTTGTATGTTGGAATCAACACGATATGCTCACGTCATGCCTCACAGAATGCAGCCGCTACTGAAATAGGTATGTGATGGCAGATTTGTCATTGCAGAAGGGCTGTGAAAGAAAATGCTTTCATGTGACCCATCAAGGCTACTGTGCTTTGTTTTGTGTTGATATTATATACCTTCAAATTTTTGTTTTTTCCTCCACTTTTTTCCTCCATCTGTCACCTATTGTGTACTTCACAGCATCTCACTATGAAGAGTTGAAAGCCTGTGTTTCTGCTCTCTTTCTGTTCATCCCCTGTAACCACCTGTATAGTGGTAAGAAGCGTAAACCCGCCTGGACCGACAGGATTCTGTGTGGCGGCTCCGCCCCAAAGCCCCCCCCGCCCGACCAGCAAGATGAAAATAATGGGGTCGAGGTGGACGCGAAGAAAGTCAGGCAGCTGGAGGAGGATGAGGAGTACCCTCTGAAGATCAGACAGGACTTTTACACCAGCAACATGCAGTACAGCATCAGTGACCACAAGCCCGTCATCGGCATCTTCACACTGGAGGTGAGAAACTGAACACCGACTGCTCCAACTCCACCGTGACACAACATGACTCCGACATGACACAGCCTCCCCTCTCTGATAGCGATACAGTTGATTTGATTACAGAATTAGTTGAGCAGTGCTTGTTTTATTGTGGGAACAAGTCCAGTGAAACACCAAAGCCAACAATGAATGTGTTCTACTAACAAGGATCATCTTCTCTGTGACACAGAGCTCCATTGTAGTCCAAAAATCCCTGAAAACACAGTTTATTTTGAATTAATCCTCAACAGAAACACAATTTTCTCCTGTTTGAGTCACTTCTGCTTAAGCTAGCATACGCATCTTTTAAAGCGAGTTAAAGAGTCTCTGTTAAAAGATTTTAACTATATATTTGGTATATAATGGTATTGACGCTGAGATCCATTGGTAGGCCTTTGAAAGCTTAGAGATATTTCTGACTTTTATCTTCATAGGATTTATTTGCAGTAACGAAACTCAAATTTTAAATGGGTTGGAATGATACATTAGATTTTTCTAAGCTCATTGCAGATATATTTGTGTTGGTGTGTATGCCATCTGAGGTAACAATAAACTGCATTACAGAAAAGTACAACAAGGTTTGAGGTAAGTTAGAAACAGTCATCATTACATAGTTTGTTCACCAGAGAGAACTGATAATACCTAAACTGTAAAATGCCTTTTTCTTTCTGTCGGACTCTAAAAATGCAGATTAAGTTGTATAACACTTATCCTCAGAATCCAAGATGATTTAAATTGCAATCTGAATTCTTCTGTCCATCCAGCTGAGGAAGATGTACGAGACTCCTCTGGTGCGTCTGCAGGCAGAGGGCGATTGGAGCGCAGACATTGATGCCATGGTTCTCTACAGCCCTCTGCAGCCGTTCCCTGCCAGTACATGGGACTGGATCGGACTCTATAAGGTCGGCTGAGCAACAACCGTTTGCCGCTGTTGCTGCTATTGCGGTAATTGATGATAATCTTTAATGTGTATATGAATTTCAGGTTGGATTCACCAGTGTGTCTGACTACCTCACCTACACGTGGGTCAAAGACGACGAAGTGGCCTTCAATGAAGAAGTCATACAGGTATACATACAGTAACCTCTGCACCAATGAGTCACACATCTTTTTTGACACATTATCTGGAGAAAGCGCATCATAAAAAAAAAAAACCCAGATCATATAAATATGTGTGTTTCTGTAGGTATACGTTGGTAAAGAGGAAATCCCTGTGCAGGGAGGAGAGTGTGTGCTGTGCTACTACAGTAGTACTCTGCGGTGCATCATTGGAATTAGTGAACCATTCAAGGTGAGTAATTAGCACACACCGAGTACAGATAGAAATCCACTAATAGACATTTATTTAACAATAAGGTCATGTTCCTGGGATTGTAAGTAAACACCAGTGTGATCTGCTGACGTCACTTTCAGGTCCATGAGTCCAAGGTGGCCATTGAGGAAGGCTTAATGCCTGAGAGGATCAACGGACTTGATAAAACCATAGCCAATGAAGACCTTTGGAACTGATCTGTCAGGAGTCACAGATGTGGTATGGTGTAGGAATGGAGATGGATTTCCTCAACCACAACAAGGCTTTTAATCACTGTGTTTCCTAACTTGCGACCAGAGGAGCAGATTAGGAAGTCCATGCTGTTACGCATTCCCACTTACCTCTCTAATGCTGCCCGTGTGGCTTTTAGTTACTTACCTGTGGTCAGTACACACACATTTCTTCTGCGTATGTTTTTAGAATTTAAGGTCGGACAGAAATCAAAATGAGAAGTAGAAACTAAGAGCAATCCTTCATCAACTGACTGAAAAATCTGAGAATAGAAACTCATTTAAATTGGCCTCACACTGAGAGTGCCAGCTTTGTGTCCTTGCCATAAATTGTGCAAAAATTATAAATGTATTATATATTGTGTAGGAGATAAGCTTAAAGAATAAGATGAGATGCTTTGATTGATGTTACTTGCGTGGTTAATGGGGAATGGGAGGTGACAGGTGACACATATTGATTAAACAGAAGGTGAAGTACGTTATAGGATCTGTATAGGACTGCTGCTTTGTGTGATCAGCCCGGCGTGTCAGTTGATGAAAGGAAGGAAGCTCTCTGTTTAAGGTGGTGTTAACAGATCAAAGTGTGTGTGTAAACTCCATGTTTTAATGATGAACGCGCTCTTTTGGCTATCCTTGGTGAGTCTGAAAAGAAAAAGCTGGAACACTGAATATTTAAGTTTGGCTTGTTCAGTCGGGTGAAAACAACCAAGCAAAAGTTCGCCTGACCGCTCGATTGTGAAAAGGGAATCGCAAAACTAACAAAGCTCATAAATTTGAAATGTGGCCCAGTTTTTAGTTGTCTAAGTTACATTTCAACAGTACTTTGTGTTCAGGGTTCCTATAGACATGAGGTTCAGTACTCAATAAGGACTCAGTAAAACCCGATTGAGGACGAGATAAAGAGGACTTCAAACTTCAATTGAACCTATTCCTTTAATAACAGAAGAAACTGTGACTCTGAACCTCATCCTCCCCACAGTCTTATCTTTCATGATTGATCGTAATCACTGTACTGTCCTGAAAGCATTGCTGTAGTATATATGCTCAGTATATTTATTTCAAATGTTAGCCCACCAGCACCTTGCAGTTTTTTTTGTTCTTTTTTGTATGAATCATTCCCTTTTAATACCAATTGTGGTATCACAGCGAAGCTAAAATGTTGCACTGTTTAATGTTGATGCAGATGTATTTAAAGGAAGTGTTTAAAAGGTATGGATATTTAGTTTTTGTTTTCAGAAAACAGTATGGATTCAGCAAGTGCCTTTTGAAATGATTGTCGCTTTACATTTAGTGTACTGTACTATGCTGCTCAATTTTGGTACTATATGTATCATTAATGTTTATTAGATTATTTATGGTGTGATTTTCATGGCCTGTGTTTGTTCCTCTTGATTTTAAATATTGCTGTTCTAAACTCTCTCACACACACACACAAAAAAAATCTGCTCTACTTAATTTTATGGTTATTGGCTTGCTGGAATCAATGATATCAGCCAATTTATGTCACTGTTTTATTTTATGTTGTTTTGTTTTGTGGCTTATTTTCTCAAACAGCAATGAAATGTCGTAATGTACTGTAACAGAACACCAACAGATTTATAGCTTTGCAAATGCAAATATTAAATATATAAGTCTCACTTCATGCTTTGAGTGGTTTATCGATTAAACTGTAGTTATCGATTCTGTTTGTCCGGCCTCTATTATTCGTCTTGTTCCCTGTAATAATGATCACTGTTTTATTTTATTGGTCATAAGGAGTGGAGTTTCAGCCGGTGAATCGATAGTAACTTCTAGCTTTAACTTGAATTTAATCAAAACGATCAATCAAATGTATCGATCAGTGACGCCTGTGGAGAAACATCCGACCGCCTGTTGCCATAGCAACCGTCTGTTTTGGTGCACTTAAAGCTCGAGCGAGAGGAGTGAAATTTAGGGCGGTTCAACTAAATTTATCTAACTAGGTAAGGTTTAAGTGTTTGTTACTCCCTGTAATGTGTGTTTTAATGTAACGACACAAACAGCACGTCGGTAATGTGTGTTTGCAGCTACATTAAGTTCACTTCCTAACAGCCTGTTTCTTCACTCTTACTTTGTTTTGATAGTCGACATGATATTTTCACAGGAACACTCGTGTGTGCTCGTCTTTTTGTTTTTATTTATTTAAGGTTGTAACTGTAACTATCTTAGATAAATAAGGTTAACCAGCCAACGTGACGCCTGTCTGAATTCAGATAAAGAAACTAAACAAATCTAAAATATCTTCTCATGTTAAATTAAAAAAAAAAAAAAACGTACTGTGAAATCAATTGGACACTACTTACATGTTGTCTATTTGTAATAACACCACTTCGATGAAATGATTACTTGCACACTTAATTTTTAATCTCCTAACACACACAGCTGTGGTGGTGCTAAACCAGACTTTTAATGTTGTCCAGGACCTTTCCCATTAAACAGTACATTTGCACAGCATGGTTCTCATTTCTTTCTGACATTTTTTAAACAGTAAATGATCAGTAAAACCTATTATAGTATCAGATGCATCTTCCTCTGGTTCTGAAGTGTTTTCACCATGCGGCCGCCACGGTTATTGCCATTTCTTCATTCATGTCCTCTCTACCCGCCCATATTATGTCAGTGACCGACCACCAGTGGAGGACGATGTCTGTCCCGGAGCGTAACCCCCTGCAGACTGCAGGACCCAACCTCGTCAGTATTGAGGTTATACGAAACAACTCTGAGCTTTTTAGGGCAGAATGCTTGAGGCTGATCATGGACACTGACAAAACTTGCAGACGCATGCAAAACGATGACAATAAGCGACTCGGTGAGTATGAGGATAAAAACAGCTGGTCAGTGCAACAAAGGATGACAAAGACTAGAGAAGTGAACTTGTTCTTTCTTCTGCTACTCAGATCAGCGGATCAGAGACATCCAGTTCCTGAAGAAGGAGTTGGAGCTGAAGTTGGAGGAGATTATCGTGGAGATTGATGTCCTCATAGGGTTGCAGAGCAGAGTGGGGAAAGCCCTGGAGGCCTGCAGAGAGCCTCTGAGAGTCACCGTCCTCTGTCTGGAGGAGAGGTTAGGCTGGAAAGTCATGGAGAGGATCCTGACCAACAACAAGCGCATTATATTCACTTATATATTCACTTGGGTGACCTAAACTTTGAAATCTAAAAAATGCATTCAGGAAAGTCTGCAAAATTTACAACTTTATCACCAAAAATGAATCAGATTAAAGGATAGAGAAGGATTTTTCAAGTTTACAATACTCACATGTTGTGAGGGCTGAAAGAGTTTTACGTAGCAAATGAATAAAGAAGAATAAGTACTACAACAGCGAGAAGAATGAGGGCTGATGAAGTAAGTATGGGAAAGCTGTGACAGCAGCAAGAAGAGTCATTAACGCTGCTTTTGTTCTGTGGCCCGCAGAATGAAACGTCTCCCCTCTGAGAGGCTGCACGATGAGGTGGACAAGGAGCTGCTGAGGGAGAGGGAGGTCATCGAAGGCGTGGGTTCCCTTCTGCAGCGTGTAATCGAGCAGATCACTGAGCAGATACGGTAAGGGAGACAGACTAAGTACAATTATATAGACTTTATAAAGGCGGTTTCAAAAGTTTGCAGACTTTTAGGCTTTTCTAAAGTTTATTGTCTTAAAACTTGAAAAGAAAATCAGATCACTGGATACAGCAGGGAGTTAAAGCGAGACGAAACCTGTTGTTTTGTGCTCCAGATTGAACCGATCTGCCAAGTACCACCTAGAGCAGGATCTGAAGGAGAAATTTGAGGCTCAGTGCATCGACAACTCCTGCGCCTTGATGACCACCCATTCCACCAACAACCTGCAGAACTCCATAAACACCAAAACTGTTCTACCCAGGTGAATTACCAAGTTTTTGCTCACTTCATAAAGACAGGAAAATTATGTAAAAACTGGATATTTGAAAGTCTGAAAATATAGAACTATCCTCACTTAAAACTTAAAACTTCTTCTCTCAGCTTGACCGTGACTCCAAAGCAGTGGGAGAACATCTCGGACATCAACATAGCCAAAGCGGAGCATCAGAAGACCAACTCGGTGTCCCTGCGGGCTCTGGTGGAGTCTCTCCTGGAGCAGACGGCTGCCGACATGATGAAGCAGATCCAGGCCACAACAGCAGCCTTTCAGCTGAACGTCCAGGAGATCAAATCTGCCAAGAGCCAGATGGAGGATCAGCTGGCCAAGGTAGGCGAGATGAGTGCATGGAGTATATTTAGCAAGTAGAGAGATGTGAAGTTAGGCAGTCAGAGGGAGATTTAATGTGTAATTTTAGGTAAAATTCAGATAGTCGTTGGCCAGTGATGATCCTTTCATTAAGGGCGGACAGGTGTGATTGACCTATGACACAGCATGTACAAAATATTTGTTGGCTAATCAATTCAATCAATTCAAGTTTTGCATTCTTGTTGCTTCACATAAACATTCGTCTTTTAGTTTTACTTCATTTACTTTTAATATGTATAGAACTGGTTTGTGTCACAGTGGTGATAACATAATTTGACATAATTTTACGACCCATTACCTGTTGTGCAAAAATCCTGAATGACCCTGGTGCGACACCTGTCTGCCTTGTAGATTCTGTCTGAGTTTGCCAGCCAGCAGAGAATGAGAGATGACCTCCAAGTGGCCATCACAGAGAATGAACGTGTTCTGAGTTTGGCCCAGGCCCGGCTGGCTTTGCGCCGCCAGCGGCCTGCCAAAGAGCAGTGCTACGATCCAGCACAGTCCCAGCTCCTCGCCGAGGTCCAGCAGCTCACCGCTCACATCAACAAGTAAGGCAGGGATGCGCTTGCATCTGATGTGAAGGCAACAATTTGTTTTTAAAAGCGATACAGAGAAATTTTGTTTGACCACATAGGTCACAACCAGAATGTCTAAAATATAAATACAACAAATAGGAAGAATTAAACATAATCGTAATACAAATGCTAATTTTGTCATGTTAAAAAATGTAATGAGTGTAAGAAAGTACGTATAACAGCATACTGAAGGTTTTCAAATAGGAGCAGCAGGTACTGACCATGTTGTCAGGGGCTGGTTTGGATGGACTGCATAGATATTGTGACTCATTTAAAAAATGTTTTCCTGTCATCCACCACCATATTGGCCGGTGCACTACTTTGAGACAGAACCACTTAGGACAAGTCATTATGTTCATCTCTGTATCTGTGTGCTCTCAGGCTGCGTGAGGCGGTGGCCCAGTCGGAGGTGGAGCAGAGGGCTCTGGTTCGCTGCCAGCTGGAGCTCCAGGAGAACATCGAGATCAAGACCAGCTCTCTCTACATTGACGAGGTCATCTGCGCCCAGCACAGGGAGCCCATTATCATCCATAACTTCTGAGCAGTCAGCAACAGGAAAGGTCTTCAAAATGCATAAACTTATATACTTATATATAAACTTCACTTCCAAGTATATGTGTGAGTCTACATCTCTCTCGTGTGGTCTAAACAGTTTTCTTCATTTTATTCTAAGTGTGGAAGCTGTATGACTTTTTGTACTGTCTGACAACCCTTAAGTATTGATCACACTGGGTCCAATCCTCTTTGTTAATTGAGTTAATTTATTTAAATTAAGGGAGCTGTGGCAGAAGCTGTAACAATAAACAGTGAAAAGATGATCGGGAGTCAGTTCTACCAGCTGTTGAGTTTAATAAGATTTGCCGCTTTATTCAGATGTTTGCTAAACTAAATAATTACACCCAGTAACTGCCAGGTGTAACTATAACTGTAGCTGACTGAACAACAGCTTGCTAATATATTTCACTCGACTGAGGGATAAAAAAGATAATATGAAATATGGTCGACATAGCTGACCCTACACTTGGTTCAAATGACACTAAACATTAACACAATATACCTCAAAAAGACAGAGAACAGTAGCTATCATCATGTGAGACACATGTAAATGTTTTACAGGAACTCTGCAGTGTGTTAATTGAATATACGTATTTGAAATGAATGAATTTCAGACTGGACACTTCATGTCATTCATTTTAATATGCTGTAAACTACTGTGAAAATTGCTCCATATGATGCCTCTGACATTCATTAGACAGAGGTAATTACCATCACAGCTTAGTAGCTGTGTTTGACAAAGGGGTCATTACAAAGTTAGAGGCAGTGTGAAATTTACTTAGATACAGAGTATTATATCCTGAACCACTTCATGCAAGCATTGTGCAGACACAGCAGCTAAAACTTCATAACACTAAAACTAAAAAGAAGATGTAAACCTTATTTAAACCTTTTAAAAATTCTAAAGTTGCCCAAAAGTAAAATTATTTAGCTAATGACGTGTTGATCAGATCTCTCTGAAGCAGCTTTTCCCTTCTGAAGAGTTCTCTTTGAACCTCACTTCAAGAGGATGTGGATTTTACACTTCGCCTAAAAACACACAGAGGAGGAGAGTTTTCAACAGGAACTTTTCAACTATGCGTGCAGAGATGTTTTGTGATGCGGGTATGTTACCTTATGCCAGCGTAATGTGACGAGGGGCAGGGCCAGATGACAGTGGGGGCAGGTGCATATCTGGTACAGTTCGTCTTCGTCAACCCAGGGACCCCTCCTGGGTCCGTATGACAGGGAGGTTGACTTATAGGTGCTGCTTAGCCTGGAAAGGGTCCCCTGCCTGAAGACCTCTTCCTCATCCTCTCTCTCTCCCTCTTCGTCCACGGCCTCCTCATCATCCCTCAAGGTTGCTGCACCACACTCCAGCTGGTTTGTTGAGATATAGACAAATGTTGTTGGAAAATGCTGTATGGTGGATTCTGCCTTTAAGTGAGACTTAGACACTTAAGGGAGAAGAAAATAAGAAGAGACATGTACCTCATGTTTGTCTATATCCTCTGCTGGAATTGATGTTGATCTATTACAACTCACTGTCACTTTTGCTGTGAAAAGAAAACAGGCATGGTAATGGTTAAATAAAAGCATATTCTGGTCATTAATTGGGGGTTTGTGCCAAAGCCTCAACATCTGCATCCCCTCACTCTGGTCTGGTGGTGGTTTGCTGGTAGTCTGAGGAGGACCTGAGCCATTGTCAGCGGCTGAGCAGGTCACGGCGTGCTCGGGCCTGTCCCTCAGCTTGACGTAGTGTCGGCAGTCCCCGCAGAGCTCGGTGCGACTCCCGCAGACCAGACAGTGTTCGTCCAGCTCTTTCCACGGCATCTCGAGCTCGCAGAACTGACAGCTCTGCAGACGCTCCACGCAATCATTGGACTGGGAGAGCGAGACAGAGTCAGACTGATAAATGTGTCCCAGGACATTCTCTGAATTTAACTTTGACCACCAATCTCATCAGTGTCGCTCTTCTGGAGGCTTTTCCACCTCTACAGGAATGAAGTCACGGGTCAAAACTTAACATCTGCACTTTCTAACTTTTAGTCCCTACTGTAGCTTAAACTCAACAAACACTGGATCCTACATTTCCCATGATGCAACAAGACCTGACTTTCATTACACCTTACCTGCCCTAAAACACCTACATCTTTCAAACTCCACCTTTCCTGATTTTAAATTTACATTATTATTACCATGTTAATAATACATGTTATGTTACAGGTGTTTCCTATAGTGTACAATATATTCCACCTCATGTCCAGAGAAACACAGACAGTACCACCGAACTTACCTCATGATCCAGCAGGTCACGACGCTCCATCTTCTGGTTACACTTGGAGCATCTCACCTGCAAACAAACTGAGTTGTACACCTTCAGAGGATACACCACTGTGTGCTGTGTGTGTGAGTGTGTATACCTGGGTGTGCTGCTCCTCTTTGTGTTGGTCCAGCAGCTCTCTGTGAACGGCCTCACCACAGTCAGGACAGAGACATAAGAAGCGGCTGCAGTGTGTTTCATGCAGAGCAAAGTTGGCCTCTGCGATCTCTTTGTGGCTGAGACAAAGAGGGAGAGTGTCATCTTCTGTCTTTTTACATTCATAATTCCTCAATAATAGTCATTTTTATTCTTTCATTTTTTTAAAGTGTACCATAATGGCACACTAAAAATCAAAAGTGAAAGGATCATTACACACTCTGAGATTTGATCACCGATGTCAAGAGTTTAATTACAACAACAACTATATCATATCTGTGCAATAACAATATCACCACTGCACATCTAACTGGGTGAGGCTGTGTATGTAAATACTGTTTGTTATGACAATATTTCATGCATTGATAGGACGTCTGGAATTATTATCTATAATTCACCACACAGGACTTCTCCTTCCTGCTCAGTGTAAAGTGTTTATTGGTGTCACTAACAACCAAATCACAGGGACAAACATCCAGTTCAGCTCCTGTTCTATGACTCCACCCGATTTACAACAAGTCCATGGTGGTTCAGGTCCCATGAACATTATATTGACTGCCGAGCATCAAAATAACCTCAAACAAGCAGGCTGTTTTCTGTCATGTGGTCTGTCCTGGCCTTCTCCCCAAAAAAACTCTCCCAAAGTAAAATCTTACCATTGTCCACAGAGCCGTGTTGCTTCTTTATTATCCATCAGCAGAAATTATAATTTGGCAGCTGAAGATCAGCCGGGAGCTCCTCACTTGACACTTTTAGTCTCACTTTAACAGAACAGAAAGTGAAAATATAAACAAGCACCTGTTGTTTTTCTGCACATGTGCCACCGGGGGGCGCCAAAAAGCTGCTCATCTCATTTAAACAGCTGTTTCAGGTTTCAGAGTTTTAATCAGAATGACTACTGTACTTGACCTGTGTAACTTTATTACTTCTTCTTCACTACATTTTAAAGACAACATTTCACAACTCTGCATCTGTTGTATAAAACATTGAGAGGCCAATAAAATACTAGAAATATATTACCTAACAGCTTTAAAAGGAAATACCTTTAGCTCCACTTTGTCAAACTACAACATTAAAATGATGCTTACACATACTATAAATTGTTTCTACATCCACACATGTGCAGGGTGACATGTAGTGTTTTTTGTACGTGTAAGGCCTCTGACCAGTTTTCAGCTGTTTAGTTTAGGTCTAGACTCTGGCAGTTTTTTTAAAGAATGACAGCTTTCACTGCGGTCAAGAAATGCTGAATAATAAAAATAACAGACAAAGATTATGACTATACTGTAGCTTAAGAAAACAAACAAACAAAAAACAGTGGACAGGAAGAGATTCATTTGCAAACAGACTTAAGAATGTCAAAATTGGGTTAATCCAGGGGCGCAGATGGGATTTTTGAACTGGGGGGGACCAAGCTGTCAGCAAATGATTTCAACTCAATAAGATATTTTTTTGTAATATGGGCTTTAACTAGTGCTCAAGCAGTTACTTTTGTAATAACCTATGGGCCAATGGATCGCACTAAAAAGCCACTGGAGAACTCTTATTTGAAATCATGGATAAACAACAATGAACATTGTTAAACAAAGGCCTACCTGATCAACACTAGCCATACATGATGAAACTGTTATTTGTCTGGAATGCCAATCACCCACCAAAACTTCATGCTTTATGCAAAATATGTTTTATTTAAACATTTGTGTATGAACTCAGAAGTGCACAACAACATATTTACATAAATAAAAATAAGTCTGTATACAAAGACATTTACTGTCTAGAAGCAGACTCAGTGAAGGACCCAAAAACATCTCTCCTCCTTTCATTACCATGAACAAACTGCTGGGCAATTTCTTGTCTGTCCAGTCTGTCAAGCCTCTCTCTGTGAATATGGCACACAGCAAGGCCACTGATTCTTTTTTGAGTCATGGTTGATCGCAACCATGTTTTCAAACTGCGTAACCCACTAAAACTGCGCTTTGCCTCAGCAGATGATATGGGCACCACCATCAACAATCTCACTAGTGTCTCTACCTGATCAAACAGGCCACAGACTTCAGGGGGCATTTCTTTCAAAACATGTTGTACTTTTTAAACATGGCCAGTTGGACTCTCAAGTCTTCCTCTTTCAGTTCAGGATATTTGCAAACTGCTGCATCATTAGTAATGACTAGGACACTGTAGAACTCTACTCTGTAAAAATCCACAGCTGATCCAGGTGTGTATGCAGGAGCCTGCCCAGAATATCTTTTATGTGTGCGGGGTGGAACAATGGGTTCTAGAGACAGATTGCCACACCTGTCCTCTGCCTCCTTAAAGACAGCCTCAAAAGTGTTCTGTGTTTCTTTTGGATTTCAAGCTGTCTTGGACCAAGGAGACTGCAGAGAGCATGTTTAGAACCTCTAGTTCTGCAACACTGGTAAGGATCGGATCTCATCTGCAATTTTCCTGATAATTGATGAACTCATCAAATTTATCCGCTCATTTTGACAATCCCAAGATGTGTGCACCCCCTCTTTGCAGATAACCACCTACTGAATCATCTTCAGCTTTGTATTTCAGAAACTGGTCAAAGTTACCTTCATGATGTTCATGCCCCCTAAAGGACAATCCCTGCCTTACCAAAAACAACTCACCCCCTATTATTTTTAACAGGCTAGCTCTGTTTTCTTCCTGCTGTGTACTGACTGAACTGCTCAACTGTAACTGGCCTGTAACAGTAACTGGCCTGTTTTCTTATGCAGCAGTTGTAACAACCAGTTTGTGACCCTCTGATTTCTAATGCATGGAAAATGTTTAAAGTGCTTTTTTCAGTTTTTAAATCCAGTATTGACAAAGTCTGGGTCTATACTCTTGGCTTGTGCTGGTTTCCCTCTCTTGAAGTATTTAGAGCAGTGAAAACACAGAACACCATCAGTCCATGCACCATCTCATACCATGCTTTTTGGATTGTCAGTGTCTGGTCTTTGAGCACTTGTTTATGCAAAACTAACTAGGGTTAGGTTGATTTGGCTTTGTATATGTCATTATTATCATGTCAACTTCCTCTCCCTCTGTGTTGCCTCCTGTTCCTCCTTGTTCTGTCTGTATTCCTTCTGTCTGTCCTTCCTCATGCAGTCTTTGTCTGCTGTGGCTGCCCCCTGGCAGATCCTCTCTTGAATGACCAGGGCCTCACTGTCATCAGGAACTGCCTGCAGGCCAGGAGGATAATGTTAACATTTTTAAATCTTTCACTTAACTGTTACTTATTTAAATACCATTATACATGCAAATAAAAAAAACAACATTAAAGCTAATCACCTACAGCCTAAAAAGGCTTTTATTTTACATTTAGCTTTCTTTAGGTAAGATCTTAATGTCAGACTGGCTAGGCTACTCAACATTACAAAGAGATTATCTGCCACATCTGGGGAAGTCAACAGGCAACAGGCGTAGGACAGCCTACTTACATTGTAAGTTTTTTGAAAAAACGCTCTAATTGTTTTTTCTTTCTTCACTTTGTGTCTTCATTGGACTGAAATCACCCGCTCTGTCAGAGTAGACATACAATGGTCTGATGGTGATCAGGCACAGGAGCAGCTACAAGTTCCCCTTTAGGACCCTGGGGAGTGAGAGTGTGCCTTATGGTGTGTTCAATTAGACATGGTGTGTCGGAAGTTAGAGCTCAGATCAACGTAATCCCAAGGTTGAGTGCTCCCAGCGCTTCCCAGCCTTACAGATGTACAACAAAACATGGAAGTACTGTTTACGTAGGTAGCAAATAGCATGAATTCTATGTCGGGTTAGTGAGATTAATCCGACTTTCCGAGTTGGAGATCACACAAACGCTGGCTCTCAATGCGCGCTGTAGTGACATTAATCCTTTACCGGCGATGTTTGTGGCCTTATGCCATGAATCTGAGGGGGGCATATCCCCCCCGTCTCTAGTGCCATCTGCGCTCATGGGTTAATCCAAAACATTAACTTAGTAACTGCTTTGTTGTGGTGCATTCAAGTGACAAACGGGATGTTTCCGATAGTTATTGAATGCAGCAGGAAAAAAAAGATTCGTAATGAAGGAAGCGTCGCCATGGAGACAGATGGCGGAAGCAGCGACTGGAACGGTGAGAAGCAGCTTTTTCAGAGTTTCAGAGTTTTTTTATCAGCTGAAGTTACTTTGTTTGACAGTTAAACTCAATAAAGTAACATTTGTCGTCATTGTCTTTTGAAGTTTAGTGTCGCGTTACTCGAGTCTCGTGCGCGAGTTTGATACACACTTCTGCTGTGATTTGTGCGCGCGCCTTCCTCTTCATTCATTGTAAAATAACGACCCAGAAAATTATCGACGTGTCGGCTGTAGTCCGTGTATTACTTCAATAAAAAGATATTCACTGTGTCCTGAAGAGTTTAGAAGTTATTAGAGCGAGGCCACAAAAATATCACTGAAAAGATTTTAGGCAGACATTATCTCTACATCACTGCACAGCTGAGAGGCTGGCTGCAGTTTGATTCAGCTCAGCAGTGTTTGTACTACATTACTGTTGTATTATAAGCTAACAGCAACAGTATTTAACTAAACGTTTTCATTTTGTTTGAAAAGTAGTCATGGACAGAGATTAAGAATGGGCACAAGGGCTGTCTGCCCCCACCCTCCTCCAACCCTCCTGCACCCAGCTCGCCCCTGTATAATGACGTCCCGCTCGGCCGCCCCGCCCCTCAGTGTTGGGGCCCCTGAGGCCCTGTCCCTCCTGCACCAGCGCCTGTTGTCGGCTGAGGAGGAGGCCGAGGCTCTTATTCAAGACATGGGCACGCTGGGGATTTCCAGGGACCAGATCTTTGGGTCTGCAGAAAGAATGGACACCGTTCAGCGCGCTGTGAGTCCCCTGAAGAGGCGTAGGGCCCTTGGGGATGAGGACATGCTGTGGCAACAGTGTGACTTTCTGGTGAGCCGGGTGCGTTGCGTGGAAAGTCTACTGCAGACCCTCAAACTCACCATCTTTCGCCTGGAGACTGAGAGGGAGCTGGATCCCTCCCGCACAGGTAATGGCTGATATGTTATCCCATTAACTGAGATAAAAGAAAGATATTAATGATCTCAGTAAGTGTATTGATATGTTACAGTGGTATCTACAATCAGGATAGAGCCATTCAGAGGAATCCAGACATTGCAGACATGTGGGTCTTTTTAAACAACATGATCAATGATTTTCTGCACCAGAATGAGCAATATTAAGTCCATGTTTCGTCTTCTATTTTCCATGGTGCAGCTCACCTGGAGCAGCAGCTGGCAGCGCTGCAGATGGAGAGTGAGGAGGAGCGTCGGGCCTCCAGGAAGGAAGTGATGAAGCTCAGGGATCGGCTTCAGCAGGCCTTCCAGGAGAGAGAGGAAGCTCGCTCAGACGTGCAGAGGCTGGAGGAGGCAATGGAGGCGGCTACTGCTGCCAAGGTAGTAATATAATTTAGCCCTTCATCAACTTGGGTCTTATTTTTTGTATCAGTAGTTTGGATCATGCTTATAATATTCACCTTTGTTTCAACAATCAGCCTGTCCCTTTGCCTTTATAATAATGCTGCTGTGTGAAAGGATGGTACAGAAATGGTGGTCATCTTTGTACAAATGAGTCAATGGACATTTAAAAAATTGCTGAGGTTTGGGCCTTTAAAAGTCTCTTTTCTGGCCCCTTCTGTGTTTTGGAACACCATTATACGCTCCTCTACTCCCTGGATGACAACCAGGACAGGGGTCCTCCTGTTCCTCTTGTAATCCACCACAAACTCATTGGTTTGTCTGATCGTGAGCTTCAGGTGATTGTAATGAAGCTCTCTATCAGTCCTCTGCACTCCTCTGTAAAACTAGTCTCTAGGTGAAGACAGCATGTTACTCACTAGAAATGAGTATACTTCTTACCTTTTTATTAAATCCCATAATAAACAACACAACAACACCATTGCCCTGGTCAGGAAGGGCAACAATAGACTGTTCCTGCTCAGGAGGCTGAGGTCTTTTGGAGTGCAGGGACCACTCCTCAGGACCTTCTATGACTCTGTGGTGGCATCAGCCATCTTTTATGGGATAGTCTGCTGGGACCAGCAGCATCACGGACAGGGACAGGAGGAGAATGGACAGACTGGTGAGGAGGGCCAGCTCTGTCCTGGGATGCCCCCTGGACTCAGTGGAGGTGGTGGGAAACGCAGGAGGATGATGGATGATGGCTAAGCTGTCATCTCCCTGTAACTGGACAACACGTCCCACCCTCTGACAGCTCTGGGCAGCTCCTTCAGTGAGCGGCTGCTCCATCCACGCTGTGTGAAGGAGAGGTACCTGCAGGTCCTTCCTGCCTGCTGCTGTCAGACTGTACAGCAAACAAAACTGTCAAACAACTAGTCTGCTAGTCTGACAATCACTGGACTCATGTGCAATACCCTTCACAGCTTTTACTTGAGATATATATATGTATATATTTATTTATTATATGTATATTCTCAGGCATATCCTCTCTGTACTATGTACAGGTATAATTATTTATTTTTAAAATGTTTTATGTTGATATTGTATTGTATTTTATTTTATTCTATGTCTTATCTTTGCATTTTTCCTACTGTTATTTCCACAGTGTGTCTTGCTGCTGTTGTCAACAATGTGAATTACCCCTAACCCCCTTGTGGTACTAATAAAGGTTATCTTATCTTATCTTATATTAGACAAGTCTCATACGAGTATGGACAGACATGGAGATAAACTGCAGCTTGACTGGTTGGCAAACAACAACAGGGGATAATTCTAGCTTTTACTTTAGCATGCCACTTTTTCTCTTCAGTTTTTGGTACTGGAAAATGATGTGCCCCGTGCTTATTGCAGCTCAGATTACTGTAATCAGTGTCTTCTTGGTGCAGAAATGACAACATGCTGATGCAATGTGACATAAAAGCTGTATAAAAATCTTTTTAACAGGTGTGCTAAAAAATGGTATTTTAAATTGGTAAAACCCCCCAAATGATGTGCCTTAGGTGCACAGTGAGCACTGTAGATGTCATTGTGCCACAGGTATTGAATGTTACTTTCTGTCTTTCGCTCCAGATGGATGTGGCTTTGGCTGCTGAGGAGCTGAAGATTGTCAAAGTGGAGATGAGTCAGAAACTGATGGAGGTGAGTGGCTAACTATTTAATTTATCTCAGCCCTTTTATCCCTAATCCCCCACTGTCAAACATTCATGACCAGCGGTTACTGAACCATATTAATGAAAGTTTCCTGTGGTCAGATGAAAGAGCAGATGAGGCAGGAGTCCACCCGCTCTGCTGAAGCCATGAAGTCTCACAGCCAACTTCTCCAGCAGGTTGAGGGGATGGAGAGAGTGGTGGAGATGGAGAGGAGACAGGTACATCGTAACAGCTCTCTGGGCGATGATCACGTCTAAACGGCAGCTGATACGTTGTTTGCTCCTGGCCCCCTCAGGCTCTGCTGCTGCGGTCCGATTACCAGGCTTTGCAGGTGGAGGTCCAGACTAGCTGGCAGCAACTGGAGGAAGAAAAAGACAGAGGCAGACAGCTGGAGGAATGCAGTCAGCAGCTCAAAGAACAGATAGGTTAGGAGCATCACAGGACATGAAGCCAGTGTGGGAAAAAATAATTAACAATTACAGTAAATTTCACGAGCTGTTGGTCAAATACAGAACAGATTCAGAATTCCTTTGGTCACATATGATGTATTTCATGGGCAGACTCACTTTCTGATAGTCTAAACTCTGAAAGCTGCAAAATGCAAGGTTGTCACATAAAAATACACCTTTCACCCTGAATCACAAAGTGCAGTCCACTTTCAAATAATGAATCTCAATTTCTTAGAGTTGCTTGTTTTGTCCAACCAGAGTTTCAAAGCTCAAAGTTTTAAATGTATCATACAATTAGACATTTGAGAGTGAGTCTTCCTGATTATTCATTTAAGGAAAGACTAACATTTATTTCATTTATTTATTTATTTATTTTTTTAGTAAAACTTTTTCTGTGGTTAAGGTCAGACAGCTACAACACATCATATTCACATTCTTAATATTTCCTGGTGCTACACATGCTGTTTGGATGTTTAACATTTTTCCATTTTGACACTCACAGCAATGAAGAACTCCCTCCCTTGTGTCTGAGTTGAAAACTGAACTAAAAGTAAGTAGAGAAAGACAGATCAGTGAGTGAAAATGTCTTCAGGAAATTCCCATCTGTAAAATGTGTGTGTGTGTGTTCCCCTTCAGAGGCAGCAGACAGAAAACAATAAACTGCTGAAGGAAGGCAGAGAGCTGAGAGCTGCTGCTGACAGAGTCCAGGTCAGGAGACTCACAGTGTCTGTCTTTATCTGTTCTTTAAGCCATGTAACAATTTTACAATACGTGTCTCACCACAATCGTGGAAAACCTAGAAAAGTCAAATCACTCGAAAGTTACAGAATATTTTTTCTGAGCTTTGAAATGTGACAGAACAGTTGAAATTATGATCAATGACAGTAACTCAAATAACAAGTTTCTAAATTATATAAGTGGTGAGAGGTCAAACTTGTTAAAATTAGGTTCAATTTTCTTTAAAATCTAACAACACTTTGAAATTAGCTTTGAAACTGCATTTATTCTAATTAAATTATAACAAGTGTATAGAAACACTTTTGTTATGCTTTAAAAAGCTTTCCTGCATTTGGTGCCTTTTTGACAACATTGGTTATCACATGCACTGTTATAGTGCCGTCTAATGTTTTCCACTCTTTTTCATATCTGTTTAAATGTTTATTCATATAACAAACAGACCCTGAATAAGCAGCAGCAAAGTCAGTGTTTCCAGCTCAGTTCTGCCCTGCGTTCACTGACGGTGGAGAATGAAAAGCAGCAGGTAATAAACACATACAGACAAACACACACAGCATGACAGTGTCTTCTCCCTCCGTCTTCTAGACTGAGAGGAGTCGTGCGGTCAAGCAATTGCAAGAGCAAGACCTGCTGCTGGAGGCAGCCAGATGCAACAATCAGACCGAGGTGCAGGCGGCGCTAACAGATAGAGTTAACCTGCAGCTGGAGCTGTGAGTCTCTAACCTCACTGTTCTTACTTCAGTATCAACTTTTTTAAATGTTAAATCGACATGATTTGTCATTAACTGGGAGTGCTGATGCTATTGTAATAGAGACTGGTTATTCTTGGCCTCATAATGAATTTCTCCTATATCATCAAATGCAAAGTCTCCCAGCCAAAACAGCAGCAAATTGAGCCATACATGAGGTTACAATCAGTTCCTGTGAGGCACTGCAATGGTCTTCATCTTTGTCTCTTGTTTATTGTTTCTTTTAAGTTCACTGTTTCATGAGAGATGAGTATTGGTAGGGGAGGAAGACATTTTAACATTTTGAAACAGAAGGGTTAGACAGATATTGGTTTATAAGTCTTATACATCATATTTGATATTTGTCCTTTATTAAATGTCATGTAATAATGTCACAAGTCTGGCATTCATTGACTCTGATGGTCTAATGATGTATTTTGGACAAAAATAAAAATGTATAAAAAGTTGAGAAAAGTGTACGAAGTTTGTGGAAGTACCTTTTTATGACATTTTTTTAATGTCTGTCTTCAGAGAGAAGCTCAGAGGTGAACATGCAGAGCTCCTGCAGAGCTCCTCCATTGCACAGGAGACAGCGGCCACTAAGACAGAACTACTGGAGCGAACCATTGAGAGGCTACGGTGGGAGCTGAGCACAGCCGAAAAAGAGGAGGAGGCCATGAGGAAAGACCTGGAGCGTTCAAAAAATGAGGTAAATTCAGCCAATACAGTACTGTTTTTATGCATGATGGGTGGTGTACCAATAAGGAAAACACCCCCTCCTCTGTTCCTGTCTCTTCTCTCCTTGGTCACCAGTTACGTCTTGTTGTCACTAAACTGGAGGGGGAGAGGAGAAATCAGGAGATGCAGCTAAATGAGGCCAAGGTAGGACTGGCCAGAATACCACCCCATCTCATATAATTCCTCATACATTCACCTGTTGTTCACAGTACAACAGTAACTTGTGTCCTTGTTGGTGGCCTGTGATCCTGTGGTTGGCAGCGGGAGGTGGGAACACTGAGCTCAGCCTTACAGAGCCAGCAGGATGAGAACAGGAGGCTCATGGGAAAGGTGGCTGCTTTAGAGCAGCAACAGGTGAGAAACAGGTTCATATTACTGTCATCACAATCAGCATCTGTCATTGTGGATCTACTTTTACATACTTAAGAGTATTTTTTTGTGTATTATGTTGTATCATATATCATGTATCATTATTACAGTATCTCACATCCCAAGATATATCACAATGTGCCATTTTATACTTTATTATATTGATATGTTACAGTAAATCTTTGTATTGTATTATATTAATACAGACAAACACTAAATACAATTCCTAATCGTATCACATATTAACCTGTTGTACACTGTTTACATAGACTTGTTGACTCTGCCGCTGTAAATCACACCACTGTCGTTTCACTTTACTGTATAATCTTTTCTTTACATGCTTTAAATTTTATTCATTTCCTTTACCTCTTATTCCTGTTACTTTCCATACTTTGCTGTATCTATGTCTGTCCTTGTTCAATATCCAAATGTCCCCACTGGGCATTGCCAAAGGATCATCTTATCCTATTTATGTGGATCAGATTCTGTACTTGTATGTGTATTTTAATATGTATGTTTCTCTGTTGTATGCAGCATGCAGTGCAGCAGGTGGACCAGATGCTCAAGGACCTAACTGACAAGAACAAGTCGGGTTATGAGAATGGGAAACTTAAGGTACAACACACACACACACACACACACTCTTTTTATATGAATGGTATGAGTACAATGATACATCTCCTCTGAAAACTTCTGTCTTCAAAAAGTATGTATTAGTTCATCTTCTGAGATGGTTTGATTGATATGGTTTTTAAAACTCAGTGCATTAACTTAATTATGATAATTATTATTCATAAAAGATTCAGTGATTGTTCTAACTAAATTGTTCTAGGCATCTAACTTTTACTATTATTGTATACTCAAACAATGAAACACATATTACTGTTAGCAGTTCCTCAGAAGAAACAATGCAACAGATTAAATTGGAGGTTTCACAGACTTTTGATAAGCAAAAAAACCTTGGACCACATTAACACTGTCCTCATTCATTTCCTTTTTTATGAGTGGCCAAAAACATTTGTTTAATGTAAATTACATCCAGTAATCGTGTGTTTTTGTCATGAAGAGCAGTAAAAAGGCCTGTTGTGTGCTGTAGATAGGTGAGCTGACGGGCTTGCACGGTGTCCGTGGTCCTGCAGGGGGTGTTGTCAGTCAAACCCTTGAAACCATCCTGACCTCCCAGCTCAACAGTCAGACCCTGCAGCAGCAGCCTGGGGGGCGAGAGCAGGAGCTGGCCACACTCAAGAAGGACAGGTGAATGAGCAGACATTTACAAACACATGCAAACATCATGGATGGAGAAGCGCTGAAGTGCGTTCCTGCATGTGTTTGTTTCGAAGTTTGATAATGACAGTTTGAAGTCATACATGTGAGCGTGAACATTTGGATGATATTTAGCTGTGTCACTGGTGTTGCTTTCCCCCCGTGCCAGGCTGCAGGCTCAGAGAGAAATCAGGAAACACCAAGCTGAGGTAGAGAAACTCCAGCGACTCCTGACCTCTGCTCACTCCAAGAACAACAGTGCTGTAAGGACACACACTTTCTACAGTGGATACACTCAAACACAGGCTTAATATAAGCTGCATTAGATATTTAGAAACACTGGACAAGATCGCTTTTAACTGAAGATAATTGAAGAGTTAGAAAGTTAGAGAGTCTGATATTTGTACAGCATCATGTCATATTCACCAGTGACTGATAGATTTCTCCAAATCAAAGCAGCACTGGAGGCAGAATGACCTCATTTCTTGAGAACAACTTTAAAGACTGCAAGTAGCAAGTATGAAAAGAAAAGAGGGGACTTTGGTCAAAACATTTAAAAATGTATGATTTGTAGATTCTCATTTGGACATGTCCATGCTGTTCTAGGAAGTTCAGCAGGATAAATAATTAGTGCATCTAGTAGGCAAAGGGCCAGAAATGGTTGCTGTAACTTAACACGCCAGTAAATTTAGCTCATCTAATGTGTGTCTGGATTGCTTTTCTTCAGGTGAGATAAGATTTTATACACATGCATTATACATAGATTTTATCAACATGCATTATATACCAAAAAATACCCTATAGAAATCATAGTGTGTATATACATATATGTGTGTGTGTGTGTGTGTGTTTGTGTATTTCAAAGTATCAATCTTCTCATCTAACCCCCTTCTCATCTAAGGAAAGAAGCATATTTGCCAAAATGTTGAACTATTTCTGAGAGGCCCACAACAAAACCTAGTGTTAAGACTTGTGTTATTTCAGTATATATTGTGCTTACATGGCTTATATCCCTAAACACATTTCCCATGGATTAAATCACAGCAAACTGGGCATGTAGTTGTGTGGAGCTCTAGGCACAATATAATGAATGTGCCATGTAAAGTCCACTGTATGCCTCATGGGAATTTTAGTTGTCAGGGTACATGCACAATGCACAAAGAGCACAAAGAGGGAGAGAAGCGAGTGGGCAGTAGGGGCTCATTCTTTCCCCTACAGGGTTAATCCTGTTATATTCACGTTTGTCTAATTCAAAACTGAGCCTGTCTTCCAGCTGGACTCCTTGCAGAAGGCCTTGGACACAGCCAGAGTAGACAACAAGAGGTTGGCCCGGAGTTTGGAGCAGGCTGTGTTGACCAACAGAAGTTTACACAGCAAACTGGAGCATGCCAGAGAGCAGAACCAGGCCAGCAGGACGCTGAGGTACACTGTCAGGAAGCAGCTTGACGACATGTGTGTGACATGACGTGTGTGTGAGCAAGACAGTCCTGCATGGCATGATATCTTTGCACACTGTCACTGTGTTGCAGAGATGAGGAGCTCTGCGAGGCCCGCACAAAGATCAGACATTTGTCCGAGGAGCTGCGCGCCGTAAAGCAACGAACGAGGGAAGATTATGAATCTTCCATGAAGACACTGCATCGAGAAATCTCAGAGGTACCAAATGGCAGAAATTTTTCATTTAATCCATTCTGTTACATTGATTTTTTTAAGAATTGCTGTGATTTCACATATAAAGTCTGTGCAGGTACAAGATATTCCACCATGAGTGATCACATCTGATAAAGACTCTGATTAAACAGTGCCCCAGCCTCAGACTGGTGACGAAAGACACTTTGAAGTGGCCAAAAACTATTCTAAACTGCTGAGAGATTTACTGGAGTGTGTGGTTATGTAATTATGTCTGGCTGTGCATAATCCTTATTGAAAATCTTTATACCTCTGACAGTGCTGTATTGTTTTGATGCAGTGTACAAAACATTAGGGGCTGCCAGGCTTCTCACCACAAGACTCTTTGTTTATAACACCTTTTCTCAATTAGCCACTGATTTATCAATGTGTACCTTTTTTATTTTTTTAATTCCCCATTTCTTTGCCTAGCTAAAAATGACAGTTAAGGACTCATCGACCGGGTCAGGTGACCTGTCCAAGGCCAATCAGCAGCTCAGCTGGAGGGTGTCTGAGCTGGAGCGGCAGGTGTGCAAACAGAAAGCTTATATCAGACAGCTGAGGCAGCGACGGAGGAGCAGAGACTTACAGGACGACTCTCAGCAGGTTGAGGTAATGTTACTTCACCCCGTACACACTGACGATAAGGATGCTGGAGAAGAAGGTCTGAGAAGATCTGGAAGACTGTTGACTTATGAAACATGACTGAAGATGTCACCTAAAGTTATTTAATGTGGTTCACTGGAGACTTCAGTGTCCCATAATAGTCAAAATGTAGTTTCAGTCCGCTCCAATCTAACATTATAATTTAGAAGGAGACTCTTAATTATGGTCTAATTATTTTTTAATAGAATATTGATTATAATACTAAGGCTCATATTGTCCCTTTTTAAAAGCCCTTCTTGTTAAATCTTTGTCCGAGTGATAGGACAGAAGGTTGGGACCATGTTTGAGGCGAGACCACGGGCATGCAGTTCACCAGAGAATAATCTAAGGTTTTGTGTCTTTTGGCCTCAGAAGTTGGTGTTTTAATATCTGAACCTGTATATAGATGTTCACTCTGAGATGTTCAGTCTGTTTGGTCAACAGAGGTTTGAAAAGGGCATCAGGAATCTATATAATAAAGAGCAGACTGACGGTGAGCCCCAGGATGTCAGGATGGACTCTCAGCAGGTAAATGTCTTGTAAAAACGGTAAAGGTAAAAGTTTCATTTTACATTTTTTTCTTTTTTCCAAACACTAACTTTTTAATAATATTGTTTAGTCAGCATACAGTAGGTTTGCCTGTTGTTTGTCCTGTTCTCTTGTCTTTGGTGAAAATTGAATGTTTTGAACATAAATGCTCCCTGAAGCCCCTGAAACCTTGAGTAGCTTCAGTAAATCATAATTAGAAGTTTGTGAATCTTGAAATAGTCAGACCTCCTGTTTTGATGTGTAGGAATAAGCTTTTAAATTTTTCTTTATCTTTTTTAATATTTAAATCCCCAGTGACATTTAGAGAGAAATCTTTGTCCCCTCTGATGCCTTAAATGAGGAGAATATTTTCACTTTCATAATGGAGCTATTGAGGTTCTCAATCAAACGCATCTGACTGAATTCTTTACTCATGAACAAAATGAGTAATACATTCTATTGGCTTCTTAAATAGGATAAAAGTGGCTTTTGAGTCACATTTCAGTTCTGATTTACTTCAAATGAAGCATTTATTATCCACCAGTGTGTTGAAGAAAATTCTCTTACATTTATTTGAAGACTATAACTTTGAAAGCTCATTGTCAGCAAACAATAAACTGAAGTCTTTTAGTCTGAAAAGCTGACATTTTGGTTTTTGCTTGGAGAAAAAGACTAACCAAGCATGAATAACATAGTTTGTAAAAGATGTGCTGCACCGCTGGAAGCTGACATTAGTTAAAATTCTCAGTGTTATGTCGGGTTCCACACTGCAGCTGTAATGAAGCTGCTTCAGTCCAGCAGGCTAAAGAGGTTATTTAAAGCAGCCCACACAGCTGTATGGAGGAGAACTGCCTCAGGGCACAGTGGTGACTTTCCATCCAGACAGATCAAAATTATTCAGAGATGGAAAGAAGTGAGTTCAAACCTTGAGTAACTGAACTCAAGTGGACCTGAGTATGTGAAAATGAGTGTTTACTTGTTCACATTTGCCTTTACATCTATGAAGAAAAATACCTCGTACATGATGCACTGTGAGAGGGTCCAGTATAATTTGTTTTCCAAGGAGAATTCCTGGAAACTAACAACGCTCTTGCATCACCTTAATTGATGATTGATCCTGAGGGCTGTTTTGTAAGAGTGGCTCAGAAAAGCAGAGCTTATTGCAAAAAGCTGGCTATTAAATGAGTCTAACAAACTGAATGAGGACGAAGCGGTTTCATTAAACAATCTCAGAGCTCACGTGATTGAGACTAAAAGCCTGGTTTAGGAGACGCAGGTCTGATTCATCAAACACAGATCAGATCAGATCAGTTCATAGTGACAATAATGGACACATTAAGACAAAACTGGGATCTTGTTACCCTGAAAGCAGTAGTTTTGTGTAATTTTTAATCTCTGCAAAAACAAATGATACCACTGTCATCAGCAAAGCAAAGGAGAACTTTGAACGCACTTTGCAGCATTTAGTAAACCAGCTGTGAACTCAGCCTTTTGGTTTGTTTTGTTTCAGCGCTTGCGCTCTGCCTTTAACCATGCTATCATATGTTTATATATATGTGCGTGTGCTGAAAATCAGTAGTAAAGATGCTAAATAACATTCAACAATTTTGAATTATCATGTAGGGCCCCAGTCATGTTGTCTGTTTTGCTGTTTGTAAAGCAAAGCCTCTGTCCATTTTGATCCAGATTGAAATATCTCAACAACTATCGGATGGATTGCCATAAAATCTTCCTCTAGCGCCACCATAAGGTCAACATTAGCACTAGTTTTGAGCTGCTCTGATGGCAGAATCAACCTGGTGTTGCAAACAGATGGATATCAAAATTCAAAATTGTGTCTCTGAAAGCATTTGAAAGCATGATCCCTGATTGCAGTGCAGGAGTAAAGGGGAACCTTCAGGGAGAAACTTTAGGCTATATTTCCATCTGGCAGCTTGATTGTAACTGGTTTCACTGGTAATCTTTATGAAACACCTCTCTGGTTTGCACAGCTTGTTGACGTTGCATCGTGAATGTATTTTGCAGGTTTCAAGAGAACGAGAGACGGAGTGGGAGAGGTGGACTTCTACCATCCAGCGCTGGGAGGCCAGGAAGGAGCTGGCTGCCATCACTGCAGGAGCCAAGTCTGCGAGGACACAGCTGATAACACAACCGCACTGATAATAATCAACACAAAGAGGAGTTACATATCTCTACCCCTCTCTCTCACACACTCACACACACACCTGAACACAGACTAAAGCGAACATGACACAGTGAGCCTTTGTGTTTATTCAAACATTAAACAGTGACCGTGTGAAATAGCAGCTGTGTAGAGTCGGACGTGTGTGTGTGTGTGTATGTGTGTGTGTGTGTCCTCCATATATATCGATCAGAATTTATTGATGGTTGGGAAGGAAACATGCACTCTCATCAAAACAAACTGTACACCTAACATCTAATATACTTCTCCACTGTACAAAGATTTCTATTTTTTTGTACCAACAGATTATTTATACAAAAGTAATTTTTTTAAAAATAACACTGTGTACAAATGTATGACCCTCCATCTACCATAGTTGCACTTTCTTATGTACAGAGTTGGCTTCTGTTATTTGGCGAATTAACTGAATATACTGTATGATGCGACCTTGAGCTCTGCCTCTCACTTGAATCAAAGGTTGTTTAAGATGATTCACGGGTCATCAGGACACAGAGATGTGACTAATCTGACAGCACAGGTTCTTGCAACAGAAAGGGCTCTCAAATCTGCTCATCCAGTAGGGTCAAGTTGTTGCTGCGAATTCCAGTTGGCAAGACATTCTTCTCTTCTTTTTATTCTTTTTAAATCATCCTATGTTTGATAAATATACCAGCTCCTTCATGACAGTACTATTGACTGAAGAGTTGAATGTAGATAGAGACACACAGATTCCTCCATTTGGCGCTGCACTTTGCTACAAATCCTGAGAAAAACATCCACCATGAGTCCATCTTCCTTCTTTTTTTTTCTTTTTTTCTGAAAAAGTTAACAAATCTTAAAAACCGTACAAACACTCACAGTAACAAGAAACCAATGCAGGCAAACGATACGACAGTCATGATGGTTGAACAAGTGACTATTTCTCTCTCAGCCACAAGAGGGCGGCACTGCAACACAAATCGAGCTCCGACACCAAATTGAAAGGGCACCAATATTTTGGCGGGCGTGAGGATGCTACTGATCTTGGTTCATTTTAAAAAAGTTCCTTGTACAGTTTTACATTAGGGACTGTTGCTGCCAATCTTAAATCCTCTGTTATGCTGAAGTTTTTTTTTTGTTTTTTTTTTTACTTGACTTGGCGAGATGAGAAACAAGTGACGAAACATGTTGCTTAATTAAAAACGAAACAGCTTATGAATAATATGCCTAATGTATGTGATATATCTGCTAAAATAGAAAAATAGATGATTTGAAAATAAATCTAAACATAGAAAAATATAATATAATCAAATGATATATATGTACATGATCAATGGTCACGTGACCCATGCTTTAGATTGGTAAGAACAGACAATGGATGACTTCCCTAACTGAAAACATACGCACTGATAATGTTTAAAAGATACATTTCCCTCCTGTATCCTTTTTATAGGCAAGAATAGGCTTTATGCACTCTGTATTATCCTGTTGGCTCTGATGAATGTGTGATTTAGGACAGGTTGTGTGGGCGGGTGGGTGGTAAGGGGCAGGGGGGGGCGTTGTGAATATGAAGTGCATCCCAAGGTCAAAAGTGCGCAGGTGGAGAGGTCACCACACAGAGCATTTGTCCACGGGGTTCATCGGGGAACCCTTCGTACAGTGGAAAACACGGGCAAACTCATCAAACTGGGAAACACTGCCGATCACCCTGCAAGGGGAGGACACAGAGAAACGGAGAGACTATGAAACATTTGTGTTTCTGCATTTATGTGATAATTTAAGTGTAATGTTCATGGGTTTATTTAACAGTGCACATGGCCTGTGCACTCCTTACTGTGATTAGATGTGTTATTTATTTTTGATATCTCCGGTTGTAAGATTATTCTACACTTGAAATCTTTCTTAAAATGTACAAGCAATGCACAGAAATGTAACACACTGATGACTTTTTGTGTTAGTGAGGGCTTTAAATGTGACTGTGTGTACACGGTACCTGTAGTGCTCTGGTGCATGTTTATCAGTCAGCAGCTGCAGGTAGATGGACTGAGATCTTCTCTTCATACACCAGTTCTGCAAAGACGGCAGGATGGTTACTACTTAAACAGGAAGAGGAAACCATTGTTTCTGAGCCCTGTTGGCGACCCTTTACAAAAAAGCGGTTGGTGCTGCTTGTCATGAGTCAAATTTGTGTCACAGACTGATTTCTCCTCTAAACATCTCAGATGGTTTTCAGTTTTTTGTGACACACTGGGTCATCTTACTTCTTTGGGCAGCAAACAGTTATTTAGAGAAAATAATAATAATAGTAATAATAAAATATAAATTGTGCAACAGAACTTATTTTCTCACATTTTTCTACTCAATAATCATGTCATAACCCCCAAGATTTATCTTGTGAATCTCTGGTTGGGGCTACTCTACTATCATACCTAAATAAGTTAAAACCACTTTAACCTCCACCAGCTACACCATTAAAAAACTAATGCATTGATTAATTAGTCAGTCAAGGGTAAGATTTCTGCAAAACATCTACTTTTCTTTTGATACTTTCAGGGCATTTTGATGAGAATGCTTGTGTACTTTTATTGAAGTAAGATTTGCAGGACTGTTACTTTTACCAGTGCTGCTGCATGAATTCTTTATTTAAGTAAAAGATGTGTATTGGAAGATGTACTTCTTTCACTGCTGCTGACTCCTTGAGTGGCTCAGAAAAAATAAAATCAAATATAAAATCAAAAATTGATATGATCAGCCATTTGTTACTAGTTAAACATTTAAGAAGTCATTATGTATAAAAAGCATGTCTGTTGGCCTGCTGTGCAGATTTGCATATTGTGCATAAATTAACTCCATGTGTCAACACAAAGGTGGTTGAACTGCCTCACAGCTGAAAAATTGTACTTTTCATTCAACCTGGACGTTCACATGTATGACAGTGATTTTCATATCATGTGCTTGTGGCGTTTTAAACTAAAACACTGCAAATTGCATTAAAAAGTGGGTCTACATTTTGCCACTGTTACATTAAGCCATGAATTTCAATGAAACCATTGAATATCAATGATAGTCATAATAGTTACATCGAGCAGGGGTGGTCTGGTGCTTAGAGCCAGTGTACTGTCATCAACACTGCTTTTTTAGCCCTCCAATGGGTAATGCATCCATCAGCTAATGTTGGGATAATACAGAACTCCTACCTGCTCTCTGTGATCAGCCGCTCCAGCAGAGAGTGGCAGCTGAAATGGTTCAACATTTAAATATAACGAAAAGGCAAGTATCGGGAGGCTTCTGTACCTGTGCAAAGGCGATGAAGAGCAGCTGTTCGTGCGTGTATCTGAGTCCAGGCAGGGGTCTCTCCGGGCCATGCTCCCTCACCCACTTCTCATATGCCTGGACGGTGAGCAGGAGGAGGGATGAGGGAGAGAAAAATGAGAGACAAGGACACACAAATTATGATTCCTCACCTCATCAATGCAGCATATTCTCGCTACGGTAAACAAAGATCTGAGACTAAGCGGGACATTTACAGTTTCTCCTTGTCTAAATCCCTGAAATGTGATGGAAACGTACTTGTTCTGTTTACTTTCACCAGCCGACCTGTTTGTTGTTGCATTTTAATATTATCATTTATTTAGAGACATTCACTCATTTCCTTTGCATTTTTATTTCAGCATGCACAAAACACCCTCATTTTAATAATACAGACCACTGACATGCTCAATATGGAACTGAGTTCTGCAGCATCCCAAGATGCTCTGCTGTCCGGACAAATGCACACACACACTCACACACACACGACACTCACACACTGATCACACACTGATACAAGCAGAGTAAGTAAAAAATGTTTACATAACTTTAATAAAGCAGAGTGGTTTATAAAGACTAAAGACAGATTTTCGAGGCAGAAAATGGACAGAGAGGTTCTCTACTGATGAAGTGATATTTAAACGCACAGTATTTGAACAACGATGGTGTTGAATATTACTTACATAGTAGGACAGCTTGAGCCCTCCCATGTCTGCTATGTTCTCCCCCAATGTCAGACGACCGTTCACCTGGACATACAGAATGGAAACTTGAAACTGAAAGCCCTAAACATCTCTGTACTTATATTTACATACATGTACCTCAAGGATGTACTTCAGTCTAGGATCTGGTTTGTGATAAAAAAACCAAAACAAAACAAAAACAAAGTCTAATACAAAATACCAGTATTTTTTCTGTGAAGTTGCTCCTCACTGATTTTGTCGTGTGACTCAATGCTGTAAAAAGAAAAGTTCTACATTTTGGGAAATTAAGCTTGAGCCAGAAGACCGCTACCCTAGCTTTGCATGAGAATAGGCAGAAACAGTTTTCCTGCTCAGTCCAAAGATGAGAAATCTGCACATTAGTGCCTCTAAAGCTCACTAATTAATATGTTATAACTCATTAATGTGGTCTGTACCAACAACAAGGTGGAAAAAGCTACAAGTTGTGATTTTACAGGGGCTTGACTTCTTCAGTGATCACAGTTCCATGAAATCAGTGGAGACTCCAGACTTGCCTGCCAGTGTTCACTTCATATTTATAGTACAGATCAAACAATAGTATCAATCTTCTCATCTAACATTTAGAAAGAAAGTGAGAAGAGTGTTTCTGCTTTACATGTGACTATTTAATTGCAAAATAGTTCAAGTTTTATATGTAGTATTACACTTCATCAAAGCTGGGGGCCAGCATTGTCAAAACTGGGAATATACAGATGAAGGACTCTACAGATATCACAATTCAACTCAATAGCGTCTTTTCTTTGACCTTCCCTTCCTGGATGAGTGATCATATTAATGCCCCAGTTTGTCATGGAGGCTTTCTGTTTGAATTGGCAGTCATCAAGCACAATCCAAGATAATCTTGGTGACATCACTATGACATCATCAGGGTTATTTTTTTTCAAACTTGCCCCTCCACTGCTACAGACACAAAAAAATGTTTTTTTTTATAGACTGAATAGTACTCCTAGTTACTGCTGATCTTTATAACCAGTAAAATTTGGTGGTTTAAAATGCATACTCAATGTAAGTTCAACGTGACTGTATCAGGATGTAAGGACTGGAGTGTGTGTAAAAGTGCGCACGTGTGTAATGTGTGTGCAGTGTGTGTGTGTGTGTGCGCCTGCAGACCCACCCTCTGGTTATAAACAGTAAAGTTATCGTAGAGCTTGACGATGCATTCGGCCTTCGTCTGGAACTTCCTGTAGGACTCCTCCGTCCACCACTGCTTGAGGTTGCCGTGACGGTCGTACTGGCCCCCTAGGGACATGAACCATTGCATCACTAAGATGAGGGGCAAAAGGGCAGGGGGAGGGGGGGCAGTGTTAGCGTGGAGACAACACAACCTGTGACTTTCCTTCACAGTCCAAAGAGCTGCTCGGCACGTCATCTTGTACGCTTCTTGTAGTCGAACCACTCAGGGGCAATGCGTTTTTAAACCAGTGTTGACCTTGGACAATGTTTCCAATTCAAGAGCCAATCGGACTGCTTTTCCAGCCAACATAATTTGTAGAATAAAAGTGATGGCTGACTCCCTGCCAAAGAAGCCGGTCGTGCACAAACCCACCAGTCACACTCAGAGGTATCCCAGCTTTTGTTAGTGCGGCTGGCAGAAATCTCACACCCTCATTAAATTAATTTGACACATCTTAAAGGGCAGCACTTTTGACTGGAAATGAAAGTTAGAGATTGTGGCTCAAAATACTCTTCGCTTTGCACTCCTGCAAATGTCAGAAAGTTTCACAAATCAATGGGGAAGTCTCGCTCTTAGCGTGAAGCCAAATAGTTCAATGCAATTGCGGGAGTGCAACTCAAAGAGGTAAAACCTTGTGGGTCTTCAATGGGTTACAAGTGAAGAGGTTGTAATTCTTACCCCAGTCATCATAGCCGTGTGTTAGCTCATGGCCAATGATTGCTCCTATTCCTCCGTAGTTCATAGACCTGGCAGCAGGAGGGAGAGATATGGAGAATTACACAAAGCTAAAACCCCTTTGGTATTGACAGGTTCTTTAAACATCTTGAATGCACTTTAGGCGAGACAATGAACATTTGAAAGAAGACACACACACGCACTTTCATTTTCCCTTTGAAAAGTTAAATTCATGAGCAATAAAACACACCCATGACTAATCAAATCCAATTTTGTTGCACCGGCAGTACTTTTTCTGCTCTGTTTTGGTGTGACGGCTTGATCAGGACGTCAGCAGACGTTAGATTTTGTGTGTCACCGACATCGCTGACTTTGTGACTGTTTTTTATTTTAGTAGTTAAAATGACTAATTTAATAAGACCCAGTTGCGACAGTCGCATCATGTGCTCAGCAAAAGTTACTTCTCAGTCCTCAGTGTTAAACTTTAAAGGCCATCGCTTAAATTTCAGATAGTGGCAGTTTTTTTAAATATAATAATATCTAATAAGAAAGTAAATCCTATATAATGAGTGGTTTCACTGTTAAGTTAAATTAAGTTACCCAAAATTACGTCTGTATGCAAGTTCATTTACTTTAAACAATGTGTTTTTGACTGATTTGCGGTGTCTCTGATGCTTTCTTTCCTGTGCTTTCTTCTCATTGCTAAATCTGCTCAGCCAGGCCAGATAAAATACAACTTGCATTTGGGATCTAATTTTGGATCCATAAGGTTCAGCGCGCTATTGAACAAAAAGAAGCTCAACGCCACAGTTTTTGTTTCACACTGATTAAAATACATCAGATGTCTGTTTCACATGTGAGGGAAAAATCAGCAGTGGGACCTTTGAGCTGCAGCATGAACATAAATCTTAGTTTCCAAAATACACGCACCCTGTTACGCCCCCCCTCCCACCATCCTGTAGCCCTCGCTTGCAAAAAGCAGCAGGTCGCTCCACCTCTCCTTGACCCTGGGCCGAGCCGGAGCGCTGTCTTTGCGGCACATGCAGATATAGAGAGCGATGAGAGGGCAGACTCGGGGCTATTCACATGGCTACGTCTGAAAATGACTTTCTGACAGCTAGTCGATACGCTGCCTCACACCGGGCCAGACTCCCCCGCTAAACTAACTGGCTGATTGAAGCTTCATTATACTGGACGTGATAGTGGAGAGTGTGTGTGTGTGTGTGTGTGTGTGTGGGAGTGAGAGTTTATGGGAGGTTAGGGCTACTGCAGTAATAACTTCAAAGGGGACAGGTACACACATACACAAAGACACACACACTTCTCTACATCATTAATTAATATTGATTAGCATGCATGGCAGCAGGTTGTGGAAGTAGTGTTGATCACCTCTAATGAAGACATAGAAGTGTTAGTTAATGTTAGGTACACAAACTGCTAATTGAGAAATGTGTGTGTGTGTGTGTGTGTTACTCGGGGGAGTTGATTTCCTACTTTCCAGGCAGCTTTTCTGTTTTAATTCATATCAGTACTGTATGAAAATCAAGTTGCAGAGAAATGCAATGAATGTGACAAGTAATCCATCACTGAAAACAAGTGAGCTTTCTTTATTCTAAAAGTACTTTTTTCAGTTGCCTTTTTCTTCAAATGAATGTGAATGTGTCTGCATAGTCCTCTAGATGACTTTTTATTTTTCATTGCTAAACCATAAAAACCTTTTTCAAAGCAGTTCCATTACCTTGTTTTAACAACATAACAGTGTCACATTTTTTTCAAAACTGTACTGTATGAATGAATGAATGAATAAATGAATGAAGTGTAAACTGTGTTGGCCCTTACACTTAAATAAAACAGAGGCACTTTTAATGATATTAGTTATACCTGTGTTGTTCCTGTCATGACACAATGAGGTAGCAGTCAGTCAGTCTTCTTCACGTCTGGACCATGATGCACTTAATAATGTGTGAAAAAGCTCATTACACTATAGTATAATATATTATATAATATATTCTAGTCGGATAATTTGATCAGTAGATTTTATTATCTTCACTCATCTTGTTATATATTGGATATGTATACTGAATGAATATCAAACGGCATTATCTTTTTGGTACAGACAGTAATGTGTACATAGTATACTCTATACAAAGTACCCAAAACAAATCAAACACCGGCATTAATGGTCCTGCCAGATTTGTAATCTTTAAGACCACATTTAACATCCGAGAAGTTGGGCTTCTTTGTAAAATGAAAAAAGTTTCTGTTTCTGTTTCTGTTTCGAAAAACATGTTTATATTTCTCAGAGGAAGGTATGGTAGCAAATAACTGAAATGAATCAGTACTTAATGTTGAAATTTAAATACAGCAAATTCATAGCTCTGCAGTATTTTACTTTAAAAATGACCTGAAATTCAAAAATGTTACTTCTGGTATACATTTTTTGTAGTGTTCACTTAGAACTTAAGTTAAATCAAAATATCCACTTGCTTTAATTGTCCTGGTTAAATTCAGACACTAACACTGAAGATGTAAAATTGAGATGAATGGGATACTGAGGATAAGCAATAAAGCTTGGAGATCACTGATATTTCAGTGCAAGTCATTTAGGTTTATTCAAATTTCAACATTTAGTAGCATTTAGTGACTAACTTCAAAATGAGGTATCCCATTGCTGATAAAAAAACAAATGACTTTAGCAATTATGAGCGTCCTTATTAGATATTGCTGCGGTATTGGTATCGCCACTCAGCAGTATAAAAAACATTTCAGCTCAGCCTTTGTAGTTGGATTTCAGCGTTTAATGATACAATGCTTGAAATTTTACAGCCCGACAAGAGAAAAGCTGTGCGGAAAATACTTGATCTTTGTTTGGCGTAAAGATGATCGATTTTTAAACGTACCATATTTTATCGCACAATACCGTATTGATTGTCGGCATTTCCGAGAAATACTACTGGCCAGATTTGTCAGACCTTAGTTAACAATACAAAGAGCTTTTATCTAAAATACACAGCTGAAGGAGAAATAATTTGGCTTCTGATTTAAATGTATGACCTATTCAGAGTTCTGAATAGTTTTGTCCAATAATGCTGTGACTCTAATGCATGAATTTCTCATCACAAAAAGCTTATTTGAGAGGCAGAAATGAGAACAAGTGAGATAAATAGAATAGAGAGAGAGAGAGTGAGAGACGGGCGGGGAGGCTATCTACTTTCATGCGCCATCAAATTACTCGATGGACTCGAATTTAGGGAGGCAACCTCTCAATGACACCTGTTCCATTAGCAGGACCTTGTTCAGTAATTGAGCTCTTGGTGGGTAGTTAAATTGGTTTAATCAGGTGTGTTGGGACTTCAGGGAAACACAGGCTTTCCAGACTAACGTAGCCTTTAATGACCTTTGTTGTTGTGGCTGCGGTGATGCTGTTTGCCTCCCTGTGGATGGCAGCAGGGACAGGAGGAGGGGGGGGGTACTTACTGTGGGAACTCGGGGTTGTAGAGAGTGGGCTGAAGGATCCCGGCGGGAAAGACTGTAAGGGAGGTAAAGAAACAACATGAGGGAAGTGGAAATGTCCGGATACAACTTGAATATCACACACTCTGGTTTCCGTATTAATAGGAAGAGTTTTTTTTTTTTATCACAGTCAGCACATTGATACAGTCTCCTTTAGAGGGAAAACGACAGCTAGGAGGAAATGGAAAACACTGGTACTGAAGCAGCACTAGCCAGGATGTTAATGTACAATACAAATGTCCACAATGCTGTCCCAAACCTCATAGTGCAGCTGTGATAAAGGACAGTCTATTTACGCAAATGTATTTCTTTCAGCGAATAGTACGAGCAAAATACAAATAAGAGTTCTGATGTCATCCAGGAGAAGACATCTAGTTTTATTGGAATCATTACTCTCTCTTGAACTCTTTCAAAAAGTTATCTACCTGTCACTGCCAGTGTTTGGGGTCTCCTTGTTCGGCTTTAAAAGGTCATTTACAGTATGAAATCACTGAACTGGTCACAGGATGTGAGCTGCATGGCATCTGTCTTAATAACCTGTATAAAAGTGGAAAAATAAAAACAGCTTTTCTGCTGATTTTCTCTGTTTTATATCAGTGTAAATAAAACATCTTTGTTGCTGGAACAAAGCGAGCCGTCTTAAGGATTTGGACAGCTCTGGGTTTAACAGGGTTGGTTGGTTATTCTATTAGATGTATTTATATTAAATTTAGTACAGACATTCATGGTCCCCCAAAGGAGGAATCCCAGTGTCTTTGGTGATCCTCAGAAGAGTTTTCACTTATCTTGTGAAATAGCTACATAATGCTTTGCTAAAACTTCTGTTACAGTCGATCAAGTTCCCCTCGGGATGAATTGATAATGAATCTTAATAACATTGATGATCTTCTGACTTTTTCTCAGGGGATCTATCTGCAACGCTGATAACATTTTCTTCAGCTTCAGCTTTGTATTAGTGCTAATTAGCAAAACTAAGATGGTTAGCAGTGTAAACTTTATTTACACTTTATTTATGAGCTTTATCTGCTAATTATCAGCATGTTAGCACTGCCATTATGTGCATATTGGTATTTATCTCAAGGCATGGTGCGGCCTCACAGAGCTGTGGCTCTAACATCGTTGTTGTTGGTGAAATCAGTCATTTACTGACTGTGAGCCAATTCAATCAAAGTAAACACTGACTCTGTATCAATAAAGCTGTCAATGAAGAGAAAAAAAATCCACTATATTAGGGAGCAAATTTTAATTAAACCTCTGTCCTTGTCTCTTTATCTTCAAACAGACCTGGATTTTAGACATGAAATCAAAGGAGCCAAAGAAATAGAGGTAAATGTTGAGTGGGCAATATTTATTTATATATATATATATATATATATATATATATATATATATATATATATATATATATATATTTTTTTTTTTTTTTTAAAAGAGAATGAAAATGAATACAGAGCTGAAGTGGCTGGGTTAAGTGAGAGAAATAATGTGTGTGGGTTAAAAAAATGACCCATGGGGCTCTGATGTCTGTGTTTGTCTGACTCCTCCTGTCCTCTGGCATCAGCCTGCGAGCACACCATTGATTTTTCTGCGAGAGATTTAATCCAGCAGGCAGGCAGACACAGACAGCGCGCCGATCCAGGGAGAAGATGAGGGAGGGGAGGGAGGGCTGACATTGCAAGGCTAGATTTGTTAAAACTCGGGAAGGTGTTACAGCTTGTTTTTCCTCTAGGGGGGTATTAAGTATGTGAGGTGGAGATGGAAGCAGAAAGTGAGCGATGAGAAGGAATATGATATGAGGAGGTGGACACTTTTTTTTTTCTTTCTCTAAGCAGCTGCCGCGTTTGACTTGTTGAGAACAGGCAACAACATGGTGTAATTGCGTGTAACTAATGCACGGACCATGTCGTGGTGCAGAATGGCAATCGTCTGTGTGTGTGTGTTTACGTGCAGGTGTGTGTGTGTGTGTAGTGACCGATGACAAATATCAGTATGTACAATGAAGAGTTACATGCACTCACCCATTTGGTTCTTGTTAGGGAGGTAGTAGGCATTAAGGGCCTGAGGGGGAAGAAGCCACCTGAGGAGACAAACAGTGTCAAACAAACAGGGCTTTAAAGATGGGATCCCTCACTCATGCAAACACACACACACACACAAACTGAAATAACCAATCTACCTGCTCGAAACACACCCCAGTCCTGAACAGAATCCCAAACACCTCTAACATGCCTATCTTCTCCTCTCTCTCTCTAAACCCCCCGGTGAGAAATATGCAGCGTGTGTGGTCCCACGGCCAAAGTTCCTCTCTGCATATGAAACCACGGGTAGTTCCTTTATGGTAATCCACTTAAAGCCAGACCAATCGATTGGCACAAAATCCCCTTGAAATGACTAACTCTGAAAGTGTGAGATGCCCTTGTTCTGGGAGTGAAAGACTGATGGCTCTGCATGGACTGTGAAGAGATGGAGGGGAGACAAACACAGGGAGGAGGAGTGATTGTTCCTTACTTATTTATTTCCAAGAGACAAGACAGAGTGAATGATGAAAGGTTCACTTTTTGGTGATAAAGGGGGAGTATGTGATTTAACTCTTCCGGGCGTTGAGTGTGGGCTAATGATACAGTTGTTTTGAGCACCTTGGAATACTAATGTGACTGTAATGTGTTGTCATAGCAGAGAGGCACTCAATCCAGGCGTACAGGGCTGTATTTTAGAAAAATGAACCGCATGTCCCACAGCACTTTGCTGCTGCCTGGCTGCTACAGATAAGTAAATCAAATGGATTTTCTCCAGCTGTGTATGTCGATTCGGTATCATGTTGGTTTAATTTAGAGGCGCATCAACAAAATATGTCAAACTAGAAAGGGATTCACGGGGACACATGTTAGGCATGTCAAACATATTAGGGAGACGCACACTCATGGTGGTGTGACTGCGGCGTCTGGTTGTGAGCCTCAGCTGCATGAGCTCAGACTGGATTTCAGATATATTAACCTCCTTTAATTGCTTTGCACCGCGTGTCAGTGAGCTAAGATGGCTGGCCAGTGTAGCGCGTGGAACACGAGGTGATGTGACACTCACGTTGTCTTGTCCACCTCTTCGTGGATCTTCTTCACCGACAGCTTGATGTTGAACTTGATGCTGTTGAGGATGTTCTTGAAATAACTCTTCCCGTCCACATCAAACTGTAAAACCACAAATATGCAGTGATTGCAAGTGTAAACACCTTTCCTGTATGCAATGTATTAAAATGGCATTTTGGGAAATGCTTAATATAATGCTTATTTGCTTTCTGGCAGAGGGTTAAGTAGAAGGCCTCACTCTTGTGTCTGTGCACTAAATATGGAGCTAAAAACCAGCAGCCGATTAGCTTAGCTGAGCACAAAGATTGGAAACTGGGGAAAACAGCCTGCCTGTCTCTGTCCAATGGTTACAAATTCCTCCTAATACCACCTCTAAAGCTCACAAGCTATCTTGTTTGTTTAATTCGTCTAAAAATGGAAATTTAAATATGACAGTTCACAAGTTGAGACAGGGACTGGTAAGAAGAAATAGTCCTCCATGAAATATTTTTTGTTTGGATTAAACATGTAGATATTACATGGGAATCAATAACTAGAAGTTCTGACAGGTGGATTTCTCTTCCTCTCTAATCTTTTTGCTAAACTAAGCTAACCCGCTGATGGCTGTAGAATATGTAAACAGACAGACGTGGTTTATTTTACAAACATAAAAAACTGGTTTTATTCACTTACCAGAATTTAACGTAACTTGCCTTTGTAACATCTCCATCCTTTAAACTGACAGTAAAGGCATCATCATTTTTTGCTTGCTTAGTCTCACAGGTGTGCTTCTGTCAGCAGTCTGTGACAAAAATGCACATCTGTGCAGAACACTATTTAAAATTGTGGTAGCAGATGGAGGGCAATTTGCCACTAACAGAGCTTCCACACCCACCTCCAACGCTGGAGTCTGTGAACTTTTAACTTCAGGAGAAGAACCAGGTGAAGCAACTCTTCGCTTGTGAGAAAAGTTGTGATTACGGCTTCAAAAGCTTCACACAGCTGTACTGTAACTGTAAACAGCTGAGGACCCACATAAACATTTTTTTGGTGAACTCGAACACTCGTCCTAGCCAGTTAAAAAGAAGAAATATAGTGATCCTTTATTTAAAGGTGCGTTGTGGTCTTTTGACCTCTAGTTGTGCTGTGGAACAATGTTTGTATGTGTGGGTCCCCATTTTGTTTGTGCATGCACACAAGGACTTATGCACGTGGCATGTAGGCGACGCAGTGCACATTCATGCCAACGGTTCCATACTGTCCCACTGATTGACAGTAGTGGCGGTAAGGTTTGTAGCAATGAGCCAATAGAGCTGATGGTTCAGTCTTCCACACGTCACATATTCTACATTTAACATGTGCAGAAATAGAAAAAGAGACATTGAGTTTTAACAGGCAGCTCTTCAGTTTGGAGTTATTTACTGACCATCTCGGAGAGCGTACTCTCACATTAAAGCTGCAGGATTCGTGCATCCTGCAGCTCTAAACAAAACTAGCATTAGGTGATTCAATGATGGAGGCTTAGCACTGGCTAACGTTAACCAGCTGCAAACAAACAACATGTAAGTAAAATGAAAACCTGTATGACCGAGAGTCACATTTCTCCTCTGCTGTTAAAGGCTCACCACTTGACTACACTTCCTACATGAAGCTAGCACACCATGGACGGGCCTCTCAGCTGATTGCAGAGAAACCAGTAAGATATCAACCCTCCAGCTAATTCCTGGTAAGACAGAGGACCAGCTGACCCCAAATGTCAAAGTAGGTTGAGTGTTTTTGGGATTAGTAACTATAATTTCAAGCTGTTCCTTCCCTACTTGTTCAGTCCTGTACACAACATGTTACTGAGTAATGCTTTACTGGTCAGCAATGTATGAAGCACCGCACTGAATGTAAACAATGGTTTAAAAAAAATATATATATATTTATAACAAAAACATCTTTGTAAATGTCTAATGAGGATGGAAATGCATCCAACACATTGTTTAGATCTCAAGAATACGTAACAGGTTATGATGAGGAGCACTGAATGTAAATAGAAACTTTGTTTACAAGAAAAGTCCACCTGTAAGTAAAAGCGGTGCAACAATGTACAAATACTGCATTAAAAGTAAATGTTATTTTTTCTTTTTTTTTCCAGAACACAACATATTAGCCCCTTTTTGCGAGTGTTACATTATAGGATTATTACAGGTAATGCATGTAGTAAGAGTAATGCTTCAGCTCATTGAGGTGGAGCTAATTTATCTACTTGAATGACTGGCCTGTGATTGACAGGTGACCAGTCCAGGGTATACACCGCCTCTTGCTCAGTGACAGCTGGGATAGGCTCCAGCACACCCCGCAACCCTGTGTGTCAGGATAGGCGGTATGGATAATGGACAGATGGATATAATATTAGTTAGTTTATGGATACTATCATTTGGTTACATAACCAAATGATACATCGTTTTTATTATCATCATTGCGTATAAACCTGAATTTTCAAACAGTAGCTGGAAAATGCTAATATTTCCTATTTCTAACATGTATAATCTATTTACATGTATTTACAGTACTTGAGTAAGATAGAGGGATGGACTACATCCATCCCAGACGCATGGGTGGTACACAGACACAAGTAAGAATCAATACAAAACTCCCTTAATGCTAAAATGTCTTATTAAAAGAAATAAAAAATAAAACCTTTAAATGGTGCCATTAAGCCTTTACTTTCCAGCAGCAGTGGAGGTTTGGGCCTGTTGTCTGCATGACTTGGTTGAGAAGTCCTGCAGACTGCAGGGTTGCAGTCTTCATGATGCACTCAGCAGGTTTACACTTTGCAAAATCTCATCCCAGTTTTCCAGATGTGCAGTACATACATACAGCTGCTGCCATGAGTTTTCCATCAAGAAACTTGTGATTGCATATTTTTGACAGCTGAGCTGCCTGCAACTCGGTTTCATGCCACTCATTAAAGTATATTATTTATTTGAACTCATCAGTGTGTTTCGGGTTCATTTACTCCTGTGCTTGATATTTTCGCTCCATCTGAATCACCCAAGATGCATGGTAATGTCTGATGGGAAATAACGCGGGAGATACAGAGAGAGAAAGGGATGCTGGGAAATGGAATTTGTTGGCACCACATATGGGTGTGTGTGATGGCTGGACAGCGCAGAATGAAACAAGAGGCTCGTGACTCACCCCATATTCTTGATCTATGAGCTCGGGTTTGAGCAGGAAGTCCGGGTATCCTGTCATCACCATCATGTGCTTCAGCTGGGAGAAGAAGAAGAAAAAGAAGAAGAAGAAGAAGAAGAGAGGGTGATGGGGGGAGGGAGAAACAACTGGTCAGATGTCCACTTGCAGTAACTAATAAGCACTGATACACACTTGTTTTTGGACCCAGGCACACAACCATCCAAGCTCTCACTGGCTCACTTCAACTAATCAAGCAAACCCATTGTAATAGGATTACAGGGAAGCTCTTTATATTCAGCATGGCCCTCTAAAAGGATTATAACTTCAGATTCTAAAAGTATTAGAAGGGATATCTTGCAGTGCAGACCCTAAATCAGCACCACAGAGAGATCCGGATTAGGCGATCCTCACTTCTCAATGTCAAGCCCTTGATGTATTCTATCACACACTTCCATCTAACCAAGCAATCAATCAAACCCCCGGAAAGAAAGGAATTGCAAAGAAATAATTAAATCCTTTTCAAATACTAATCGGATCTGGCAGGCAGTCGTGTTTGAGATGCAGCAGCTGAGTTGGGCTCTGAACCTTTGCTCTGGCAGCCTCCTTGGTGGCTTCATCCATCCAGTCTAGCTCTTGCAGCCGGAGGTCCAGCGAGTGCTTTATGTCCTCCACCAGCTCCTGTACCTGTAGGGAGATCACATCAGATCAGATTGGAGGACATTTTAACATTCAAACTTCTTCACACACTCTCACCCCCTTCACTCTCATATTATTTCTACGTTCCTCTGTCTTTGCTTCTTTGCCTGGATATCACGTCTGATGGTCACCTAGACCATCTCCAGGTCACTCATCACCGGAAGCACCTCCCTATGGGTCAAACTGAAAGCAGTGACAGTGACCTCAGTCTCCACCTTCACTGACAGCCAAGACTGTGGTTCTGCTAGCTTTCATACTTTATTACTTTTTACTTACTCAAAAAACATTAATGTGGCAAAGTTTTCAACCTGTTGTAATTCCCAAAATCTAAAAAGTTAGAGCAGTAATTCAAGCATTTATAGTCAAGCAGTTATATCAGATTGCCTTCAATAGAGGATTTTATTCTACCATTGTAGTCCCATTGCTGCAGTTTTTGATGTCAGCTGTGAGTAATGTGAATTTCCAATGTCCAATTTGTAATTACCAATGACCCTATGCGCACCTGAAACACGCCACAAACCACAAGTTAAAGCCTTCAACCATCACTGAATTTCGATTTCATTTCAAAAACAGCATGAGACATGGTTCTATTTTCCAGCTGTAAGCATGTCACAGTGACTGAAATGACACTTTGACTGGCAGTCTGCAATGGCATGAGGCTTGCAGCTGCAGTGTAAATGCGCAGAGAACATGCAACTTTTAATGTGACTAAGCGACTAAGCCACCTATGAAACAAGGATTACAGAGAAAATCTTTTCAGTGACTGTCATAAAGAAGAGCAGCACTGTAACTCAAGCAGGCCGAGGTGGAATTTAACCTGTTTCATTTCAGCCAATACTGATTAAAGACCATTGAAATATGTAGCAAAGCAGAATGTAACGAATGGAGGTCGGGTGGTAGATGGGAAGGAAGGTAGAGCATCTGTCCTTTGTTTGAGAGACCAGAGTCTGTCTCTTGTCACCATCGAGGAAATAAAGATAACCTTTTTTTGTACCATAAGCAGGATCTTTACCTAACTCAAGCCATAATGTAGCTGCCTTACCCAAATTGCAGAAAGTAAGCATTAACAAAATGTCGAACATATTCTACATCATCAAATGTTCCTTTCTGGCTTTGGGAACATTTGCCATCCAAATTTCAAGAGGCTTTCAAAGAATCACGCCGGTGCTTTCTCAAACTGCTTTAAACAGGAACGATGCCCCTTAAAGACACTGGGATGTGTTGTGTCCTTCAGCTTCCTCTACATACAGTAAGTGATTCGGGATAACAAGAAAGTCTTGCCCGCTCCATCTTCTGTCTCTCAGCTTCAGCTCCTGAGACTCATTAATTCCTGTTCATGCTGAGGTAAGCAGCATCAGTGAGTCAGTCAAGGCTTCACACATTGCCACTGGCTCAGAGTCCAGCATCTCTCGTGTTGATAATGAGGTCTCCAACTTGTGTGGACATGCGAGCACAGTGCACAGTGATGTCCACGAGCAATGTGAAATGATGAAACTACCAAAAATGCAATAACCCAGCATGAGATCCTCCATCCTGCCCACATTAGACACTCTACTGTACAAGCAGGATAAATACTGTTGATAGTTTGAATGATGTTAAGGTGTTTATGGGATTGGCGTACACTTCATTTGTCAAAAACCTGCCAAACTTTATGCTTAATTCTAAAAAAATTCCTCTTCTCTGTTCTTTTATTAATCAGAAAGGCTCCACTAGCTTGAAGCATCATTGAAATTTACACTTAGTATCTTATTAGAATCTAAAATGGAACATTAGGAACTTGGGAACTTAAATTTCAATTAAGGTACAGTACATAGAAAGTAATTAACGCCTGGGACTTATCCAGTTGTGTCAGACTTGCTTTATGCTTTGTAGTCCGGAGTTTTGCCAGAGATTTAAAAGTTTGCAAGAGAAGAAGAGAGCAGCTCCATGTAAGATAAAGCGTGTGGGGCTAGACTGTGAGAGTATGAGAAGGAGATGAAAGGGAGATGATGGAGGGCTTAAAGAGAGAGCACAGGGTTACAGAGGTTAGGAATCCCATTGGGAACCATATCCCCATGTCCTAGAATGGACATGAGACTAAGATAAGAATACGTATGGGGGAGGATTAAAGTGAAAGAGAACATGGCCAAAGGGCAGGAGGTTAGGGATTGGCAGTGACTGACCTAGGCAGAGAGCAAAATTGAAACAAAAAAAAGCAGTGAGTGAGATGTAGAGACTTGAGATAGTTCTGATTGGCATGGATGGCATTCCCAGATCCCAGTACAGGAATCAATCAAAATCATCGAGCCATGTCAAAAAAACACAGATACACCCCCCACCCCTCCCCCCACACACACTGCCCCTGTGCAGCCAAAGAATACAATGAACCAGAAAAGAAAGAGAATGAAAACAAAAAAAACAGTATCTGAAAAAAAATGATGTCGTTGACACAGTCGTGGAAATTGTGGAAAAAAGTTGAGAAATTTGACCATTTGTTTCCTCAAGATTGGAAATGTCTCAGATGGATTGTAAAATAGTGCTCAAAGTTTTCAGTAATAAGAAGAGTCATGAAACTGTGATTCAAGGCTGAGGTCAGTTTTGTGGATTTCTCTCTTGCTGTCTTTGAAAGTCGTTTAGTTTCACATAGATTGCTGTCCAACTGTCTTTTTATGCAGTCAATGGAAATTGCAGATAAGGGTCTCTTTACTGCATACATTTTTAGTCTAAGCAGTAGTGATGGAAACACCTTCAATAAATAAGTAATGATAAATCTGGTAGTTACAGCTTCACACACAGTTCAGTCTTACAGCAGAACCGCTGCTGAAAATGAACTCTTGAAACCAAATTAAAGAGCCGCACTGATTCATACATGCTGTATGTATGCAAGTGTGTTCTCTCTTATTTTGCACATACAAACAGCGCACATATTTACATACATACAGTATGTGCCAGTATATGAGTCATGACTAGTGGCTGCAAAAAAAAACAAGTTACATTCCTGGTGACTTCATTTGCATCAGTGCAGATGATGGAGGCACATGCAGTTAAAAGTGCTGCTACCCGACTGATTTTGACAAAATATTGGTTCAGTTTGGGGCCATTTTGATTTATATTTTTGAGACTCAAGCCGAGGTCAGGTTTAGTTATTTTCAAATGTTTTTTTTTTTTCTCTCATTTTGTCTCTGACTGTGCCAATCTCCTGCATTTCAAACACATCGCCCAAAAAGCAAATGCTGAATTGAGATTTGATTCTTATTTATTTATTTATTTTCAGATCTTTATCTTGTTGTCTCTCCCCCAGATTGTTTTCGTTTTTTCAAATGTAAAATATTTCTTCCATTCTTTTGTGCATTACACCATGGGACAACAATGTACATCAACATTAAATCATGCATTTTTATAAGCAAAGACTGAAATTTCTTTTGAGCTGCTGCAATTAATATTTCTATATTAGCAATGGATTAAATAACTTTATCTAAAAACGTTTTAGTATTTTTCATCTTTCATCATAAGTTAGGAATCACAATTTCACTTAATTTTTTTTTTCACGTAAAAGTTCAGATTCCACTCTATGCTAGCAGACAAAGTCAGCAACTATCTGGTGAACATAGATCTACTAATTGTGAGGGATGAACACACATACATACTCAAAACCTGTTCAAGTGACACCCCTAGAGCGCAGCCTATGGCATTTCATTAGCCTGGTGAGTTCACTGTTGGAGTGAATTACAGTGAAAATAGAAATGTCTATCCTGAGTTCAGATCTTAAATTAGGCAGTACCAGCTGGATCCAGAAGCCTCATGCCTCAGTTTGAGACCTCTGTAGAAATCAACATACCATTCATGTTTAATTTTTTTTTTTCAATTTTCAAAACCTCACTTCAAATTGAATGGGCTCCTGGGTGGAATCTCGCTACTCTCTTCTCTTCTGAGAACAGGACAAAATAAAGGCCATCTGAAGTCATCCATTCATACACAGTCCATTACTCGACTGTCCCACCAGCCATCCATGTGTCCACCCCCACACATACCTTGGCCTTGCTCTGTGAGGAGAAGTGCTGCTGGACGAACAGGGCTCCCAGGGCCATGCCGAAGTGTTTGTTGGCCTGAGTGAGGCAGAGCCTGCCGAGCTCCAGCTGCTGCTCCGTGCCGTCAATCTCCCGAGAAAACTCGTGGATGGTGCTGCGGAAGGCGGTGGAGAGATGTTCACTGAGCGCCGCCACAATGCGCCACAGCATGTAGTTATGGAGAACCCTAGGACAGAGAGAACAAGAGGGATGGCTCGGTTACATTATCATTATTATAGGCATGGTTTGGATTTGACTCACCTTTGAACACACTGTAACAGCTCTACAAAAACCAATATGTAAGGTTTTGGAAATCATGTACTCAGAATACCTTGACCATTTTGGTGTCTATGTTCTCAACTAACATTAGCTAACTTTATCTACCATAAGTAACTGGTCATACCAAACCAGGCAAGGCTATAGCAGCAAAACACCCGAGTGAATCAAACTGAACAATGGTGCATTCTCAGCTTTAAGTGGAAGAATATCCTATTTTTACTTTTAAAAGTCACACACTAATTTAATGTAAAACTGTAGCACTGTGTTCCCTCTCTAAAGTGACATGCACTGTGTCTAACTGTAATCTCGCTCCATCTGGCCCAAAGCTCTTTTTCTTTTCCATCTGCCCTCTGAGCCACTTAAGAGTCAGGAAAGTTGGAGAGAAAACAAGAGGGAGACAGTGATCGAGAGTGAGTGGTGAGGAGTCAAGAGGGCCCAACAGTTTAAGAACAGCTCCCCCCAATCCAGAGTGGCTTGCAGCGGCGAGGCAGCAGAGGGGTGAGGGAAATGTCGGGCGGGGAGAGAGAAAATGGATCGTTCATTTATGTATTCAAGCTGTGTCTTCTCCCCCAGACGATGGAGTGCTGGTGTGTCCCCGTGCCCCCACTGGGTGCACACATCTAATCTGCCCCGCGGGGACAAATGCCCCCTTCTCCTACTGCGAGGCTCCATGCGAACCTCAAGGCATGTTGTTGTTGTTGTTTTCCCCTGTTTTTTTTTTTATTTTCCCTATGCATGACAGATATTAAATCATAAGCGCCTTGGCAACAGCACCCAGAGGTCCCGCCAACAAAGCACTTGTGAAGTGAATTTAATTGACGGGAAAAAGGGAGAGGAAGGCAGGGGGTGGAGGAAGGCAGGGTAAATATAAATGACTGAGAGACTCAGGTAGTGTCCTTGATCATCGGGACCTTCAGCTCATCAACATGTGTTACAGGTTTGGCTGCTTCGCTTGATTACCCTCTCTGTGTAGGTTTGTTTCCACCTGGTTGCCACCTGTTGTCTGTTTGGAATCATCGTACTTGGACAGGTGTGAGTTCATGTGTGCAAAGAAGTGCAGCTGCATGTATGGAAGTCATCTATATGATAATAGTAAAATGACAGTTTCTCTCTACTGTGTGTGTGGGAGAGACGAGCAACATTTTACCCGAGGCATCTTTGAGGAAAAGTCATGACTATTAACTCTCAGAGTACTTGACACGAGGAGAAAACAGAAGATTTTGATTTCCCCCCGCTGACAGCTCAACTGCAATATTAGATGCATGTATTGTGCTTTAATTGATCTCCCCACAGTAACTGTACTTATATTCTTTCATGCAGTGTGTAATGTGGAGCGACAACATACCTATATGTTAGCAAGTTACATGCAGGTACCTTCTATTTCACCTTGTATCATTACTGAACAGGAGACTTCTCCAGTGCAGTCAGTGTGTTAACGTCCAGTCACTCGCTGCGATGAAGAGCTGCAGTCTCTCTGAGCAGGGTGTTTGCAGCGGAGATGCCACTGGTGTGTTATGAACAGAGGATTAACAGGCCTCTTTTCAACTTCTTTAACGTTATGTTCACTCTCATCAATGTCCATCATCTGCCATTAGAAACTTGCGGGAGAGAGCAAATCTATTTCTATTTAATCTATTTAATCTTCAAATCTACAGATCCACCCTAAAAATGAGTATTCCCTGATGAGAGCATTCACACTGACAAGTAAAGCAAAATGCAGTGCACTACAAGAACCCGGAGAGTGTACTCATGGCCGTCAATAATGGTGCTTTTCCTCTAGCACCTACTCAGCTCGACTTGGCTCGATTCGACTCGGTTTTTTCAGGCTTTTCCATTACGTGTTAGTACCTGGTACCAGGTACTTTTACTAGTACCTACTCGGCCGGGGTTCCAAGCGAGCTGAGTCGAGCCGAAAATGTGACGTCGGCAGACGGACAGGCCACTGATTGGCCAGGACCTGACGTCACTAGATGCGTCGGGAGAGCGACTCATTCATAAGAGTCAACCCCGCCATTTTTAAAATGCAATAACAGCAAACACGATACGATCAGAGATGGCTGTACAGAAATCAACCCCGCGGAGCAACGACGAGGTGCAGACATTTCTTTGTCTGGTGGCCTCCATAGTTGTTTCGTGTTTGTGCTCGCATAACAAATGACGTCGCTGGAGTTTGGCCGCGTTCCTATGACGACCCTCACCCACACTGAGGTGGTACTCCAACGTCCGAAACTGAGTCGAGTCGAGTCGAGTCGAGTCGAGTAGTGCTAGAACTGTGTAATGGAAAAGCGCTATAAGTGTAGTGTGGCTCTTGGCTTCGTAGCGGAATAGAAGAAACCACCAACCTGTGAATATGGTGTGAAAGAATGTTGATTTTTATTTACTTACTATTTCTTTAGTTAACTTTTAATAAAAGTGAATTGAAGTTAAGAGAGCAAACAAGCCTGCAGATATTTTGGTGAGCGACAGTTGTGGTCAAATGTTGGCGTTTGTGCTCTGCCTCGTTGCAATGCACCATTAAAAAAAAAGAAGACATGTTCATATATTACAAGTTCAGAGTGGCCAAGTTTGATTTTACAGTACTTTATTAAAATTCATGCACTACACAGTGTACAACATGGAAGTGTATGAATGAAAGTATCTAAATTGAGACACAGTGTAACAGACTGCTCTGTGAGGCTGCATAATGATACTACAAGTAATATTTTAATGTATCTATTACTGTTTGGACATGAGAACCATAGCTTCTTAAATAGAAAACCTTCACCTGGAATGGCCACAAACTTTTCCTGAACTTTATAAACTTTGCACCACATGGTGCCTAAAATGGACTCATAACATGGAGATGTAACCCATGGTCAATTTGTCTTTGGCGCCCTGTAAACGGCCTACATGGTCACGTGTGTGTGTGTAGTGAGTGCTTTGTGCCGTAACGGAGTCACAGCGGAGCTAAATGAAAGCAGAGAGCCTGTCGGTGAGAGCTGTACAGATCAGGCAGTGGGTCTTAATCACCGGAGGACTGAGTGAAGGCTCATTAGCTGAATGGATTTTAATGGGGCTAGTTAGTGAGATGAAAAGACACTGTCTCCGTGCACTGCATCAACACATTACTACAGGTAATGACCCTGCAGGTAATGGAGGAGGGAGGAACTCCTCTATTCCAAACAGTCTTTTCAGGCTGATGGTAAGGAGAAAGTTTGTTCATGTTGTATAATAAGCGATCAAATAAAAGTGGAATTATGGCACATTATGGTACACAAACAGAAAAACTACACACACAAGCTTGCCAACTGCAAACACAAACACCACAGAGACAGAAAATCACCTTTTTGTAGCATGACTGCATCTATTTTCAGCTCAGGAGGCCCTGCTGGGAATCAAACCTCGATTGCTGAAAGCTATAGTGCCATGAAATCCACCATTTGGCGAACAGCTCCATCTGAAAATGCCTTACAACTACCTTGAGTGTATATTTCCAAAAGCAGTGGACACAGCAGGAAGTGAATCCGCTGCTGCGCTTCTATGGATTACTAGTGAGCACACACATTGTGCGCCGAAACACACCTAGATTGAACAAACACTCAGGAAAAAATAACACACTCTCACATGTGCACACACTTGATGGATGGATGATGGATGAACAGAGGGAGCAGACGGCGAGAGAGAGAGAGACAGAGAGAACGAGAGAGCACGGTGGCGAGGGAGTGTGTGAGAGAGACGCTGGTGTTGTCATTATGCTTTCCCCTTCATTGGAGGCCTGCTCATCTGGCTAATGGGATTCGCTGCAGTCTTTGCAGTGCGTGGGGACTGCTGCTCACACACACATGCACACACACACACTGGAAAGAGGAAAAAGAAAAGAAAGACGGATGGAGGATGAGGAGATGGGGGTGTGACTGCTCTTGTCAGTGGACTTGTATGATCGGAAAGCCATCAATGTGAGAACATGAGATGGGTGGAGAGAGAGAACAATGAGGAGGGAGTCTTTTTCAGTACATGCCTGAATAGATGGGGAGTGAGGGCTCTCACTGATGAGGGGATTGAGAAATAGAGGAAGAGAAATGGATAGACAGATCAAGTTGTCGATAGCAACTGCAAACCGCAAGAATGAAGAAGAGAGGAGGAGAAAAGAAATGATGAGTAGAAGGAGAGAGTGATGGGTAGTAAATGAAAAGGAGGAGGACAAAGTTTGAATGGATTGGTGGATGAAGATTAAGAAAAAAATGGAAGGAGAGAGAAACTGAAAGACAAAGATGCAACGAATAACAAATAGAATGAGATAAAGTATGAAAGCCAAGGTGTGAGAAAGTCTAGAAAAGAAGCGATGTAAAATGAGGCGAGTCAAAGGAGGAAAGCAGGATGGTAGAAGCGATAGTGATCCACTGTCTGTAACAATCAGACAGACAGGTGAAGCATCTGTCTGTGTGTTCTTTATATTTGTCTGTCACCTCTTCACCTCACAGAGTGAAAAGGTGACAGACAGCTTCACAACGTTCCTAATATTTAACAAGAGTCCAAACTTTCCTCCCCTGTTTTTCTGTATCTATAAGAATGTCAGCCAACCTCTTGTGTTATATCTTCAAGTGTGCTCTCTGACAGTCTGTGTATGTGCGTGTGTGTCTGGTGCAAATGAGTGACAGAATCCGGCAGAGTACGAAAAAGTACAAAAGAGTTTTTCTGTGGTCCATTAGTGGACTTGAGAGGAAAAAAAACTCTCTTTTCCATCTGCTCTACTGAACAATGATACAACGGGCCAACACCGCTGCCACGACCCCTGACTCCCACTGCATGAAGCCAAACAATGGCATTGTGTGTGTGTGTGCATGTGGGTGTGTGTGTGTTTACAAGACTCATACTTTCTGTGTGGTTGTGTGCAGGAGATTTATGTAAACATTGACATAAAGTTCTGTTGGCATTCTTTGCTTTTTACACGCGTTATGATGGCTGCATGCTCCGCTGGATAAGCAATCATGCAAGTGGTTTAATCATTCTTGATTTATCAGTACCAGTGGTACTGTGGGAAATAGCAAAAAATCCCACATCGGGGAAAATCAAATAAATTGGCCAGAAGTTCAAACTGTGCTTTTAGAGCACATGGAGGTGGATTTGAGAAAATTCAAATTTCCCATGATTGACCTTGAGCACCACTGTTAAATGTGAGTGCTTGGATTGGGTGCAATTATGTTATTTTCGTTGCTGTCATTTTATTTTTAGCCATCATGCAGCATGGCTTTAGAAATGACAGTGTTGGTATGCCTGTCAGTCGGTCCAGCACTTTGGTCCAGACTGAAATATTTCAACAACAAGTGGATGGATCGCCATGAAAGTTTGTTCAGACATCCATGACACACAGATGCTGTGAGTTCTGACGACTGATCCTCTGAAGGTTTATGCTGTGCTACTATTAAGTTAATATTTATGACTTTGAGTGACACATCTCAACAAATCTTGGTTGGGTTGCTGTGAAAATTGGTACAGATGTTCATGTCCCACTCGGAATGACCTGTAATAAGATTTATGATGCTCCGACCTTTCATGTTGGAACACCATCAGTTCAGAATTTGTTCAATACTTCATGCTTCATGACCAAATACCTGCACAACTAATGACACTCTCTTCAGCTTAAGCTGTACTCTCTGTTTGGTGCTAATTGTGCAAAAAGTCTAAATGTTTGCATGCTAACACGCTAGATTAAGATGGTGAACAGACTAAACATGTTACCTGTTAAACATCAGTATGTTTGATATTAACATTTAGCACAACAAAACAAGCTATAATTGACTAAAAATAAGAGCTGAAATGTTTGTTATGTGCATGTTAATATGTAGGACTGAGAACTGAATCATTATAATATCATGTACACAACATCAATATTTCCAAATTTTCCCTTAAGGTGGAACTCATTAGGATTTATCTGGTGAGTATTAATAAACAAGATGATTAGGTCTTTGCCCTTCTTTGGAGTTGTATTACTCAATGCTGAAATATGAAAAAAAAACAGCTTCCTGGTGTCTGTATTTCTTTGTGTGCATGGGTGTTGTTGCATGCAAGCTGTGTGAGTGGCGAATAACAGGCAGCAGTGGAGAGACCCCTTGATGTGAGGAACCGGGGCATTTTCAACAGAGTTCTCATAAGCTATGCTAATGAGCAACACCCCCAGGAAATGGAATAGCTCTATTCCTTTATTTGTATGTTTATGACCGTGTGCATGTGTGTGTGTATGAACTAGTAATGGCAACCTTTGTTTAAACCTTGATAATGAACTTCCTGGGAGACAGAACCTGGAGACGGACTGGAGGTGGAGGATGGAGAATGAGAAAGCAAAAAAGATTAAAAAGAGAAAGGATGGGGAGAGAGGAGGGAGCAGGAACAGGTGAGGAGGAGGATGACAGGAGGAAGAGAAGTACGAGCAGCAGAGATGGATAGAGAAACAATAGAAGAGGTGCAGATGGAGAGAAGGGAGAGTGGTGTCGGGGGATGGAGGCAGAATTTGGGGAAAGAGAGGGTTATCACGCAATGTTGAGAAGGAGAAGAAGATGGAGACAGATGGAGAGTGCTGGGGAACAGGGACTGAGGAGAAAGGAGCGGTGAGGGGATGAGACGAGACAGAAGAAAGACACTGAGTCAGAAAGAGAGAAAGTTTTAAAAGTTCAGTCTGCTACCTCCAACTGTTATTGTATGGAAGACCATTTCTCCCAGAAAAATAAAAAATAAGACAAAGATATGTCTTTATCAAATGGTGAGAACACAAGTCCAATTCTGACTTACGAAGTAAATATTATGATATATGAAGTCCCAAGTATAATCAAAAATCAAATTGATATAATAAATTTGTCTCTTGTGAGACAAATTGTCCAGCTAAGTCATTTTTTTGTATTTAAAAATGTAAAAGCTTTGTAATGGAGCCCCTAAAGGGACATGTGCAAAAAAAAAAAAAAAGCAAAAAAAGTAAAAAAAAAAGAAAAAAATCTGTACATATCTCGTGAGCACGTGAAACTTTCTCGTGCTCACGAGATACACCTAATTACAGGTGGGCTGGTTTCAGTTTTCGAGAGCTGGCAAAAGACCATTAAGCTCATTTTACTGAAGAGAATGACGCTTAAGTTAGTTTCAGATTCACAGCTTCTGATTGGAATAAAAGTTATACAAAACTAGTAGTGGGTCTCAGATAAAGTTAATGTTTGATCCTAAAATACCCAAAATGATTTCACATCAATAAGAGGTACAAAAAACAGACAATCAATGGACAAACAGTCGGTCAGCGTATTCACTTTTAAGTTATTTAATTATAACTTTCCCCTTAACTGCTGCATTGGAAACTGTGAATATGAAGTGAAGAGAACAACGGCAGAGCAGAGGTGGATTTATTCACTTTCCTGAAAACACGAAATATACCTGACAGTATCATCAACCAATAAAAGATGATAAGGTAAATGATCCCTTCATTATTTCATCGCATGCTCTAAAATTTAAACTTTCTCAAGAAAGCAAGTTTCACATGCTCATGAGATACATACAGTTTTTTTCACTTTTTTTTTTTTTTTTTGCACGTCCCTTTAGGGGCTCCGTATAAAACTTTCTTTGTGCTCACGAGAAAGTTTCACGTGCTCACGAGATACATACAGTATTTATTTATTTTATTTTTTTTTTGGCACATGTCCCCTTAGGGTCTCTGTAGCTTTGCCTTCATAAGTCAAAAGTCTTAAACATTTATTTGTCTGTATCTGTGTTTCAAGGTTGACATTTTGAAATTGTAATTGAATTTATCCTTTTTTATTTTGATTCATTGTAAGATTATTCTTAACTTGTCATATTTTTTTTCTATTCCTGACAGAAATGGGCTTCCATATATCTGAGCTCACCAACATGCACAATTTTCATTACTTTCACTCCACACAGTCACATTTTTTTTTATTTTAGTTTTTCGCATTTGAAGCAACTAAGCAGCCCTAAACACAACTTGGAAAGGAGAAATTGAAGTTGACTTTCAGAGTACGGCTTCACACTGAAGCTCATATCAGCCGAATTTTATATCTGACTGAGTGAGTGCGTGATAAAGGGGACAGAAGACAGGATGTCAGATAGACACAGGCAGAGGGAACAAAAGAGGGAGAGAGGATGATTGAAACATAGTGTAGAATCTATTACTAAAGCCATCAGGGGGGATGGATGGATGGACAGACAACACTGTAAGATTGGTAAACAACACGGGAAGAGACAGAGCATCAGCCCCAGCTTCTGCAACCCAAGGAGAAGTGAACCTAGGCTAATGGATGTGATAGTGGTGACGGTAGCTGTATTTTCACAAAGAGGATTATAAATCCCTTAATGATATGACCCTAACTCAATGAGCATGTGTGTTGAAGTGTCGTGATTAAAAAGTGAATTTCACAAAGAAGGGAGAGCAGCAGGAGACCAGATAAAAGAGATAAGGAAAAATGGAGCGCCAAACAGAAAGAAGAGAATTTGATATGGAAGAGATGTTTACACTGATGGGAGCTGAGCTAAATCACTGCAAAAAGATAGATCCCATCTTTTGTTGGGACTGATAAAAGTAAGCAGGATAAAACACCAAAGAATGCTAAACTGAAGAATGACATCTGTTTTTGTAAAAATGTGAATGGAGAAGAAAAAAAGGAACAAAATGCAGGCCATAATTTGAGTAAAAGCATCTGCAAAAAATGACGAAGCCATTGAACATGTTGTATGATGTCACAGTGAACTGGTGTTATACGGTGTGCAAGTGATGATTTCACATCAGTTCTTTGTTGTGCAGACAGGCTGGTAAAACCCACTTCCAAACACAACTCTGCTCTAATCCTGTTCTCTTTTGTAGGCATTACACTTTCCCTCAAACAGCTGCATGCAGCACTATTGCAACACAGTCCTGTGAAAGTTTGGGTATTGCCTGCTGGATATGTCAGTAATGTTGTCTGCTTTTGTCCACAGCATCACCGCAGACTGATGTCAGGGACATACTGAGATCTGTATATGGGCAATGGTGGGTCCAGACTTTTTTGACTTGGGTGGTCCACGTGACGCACTAACTTATACACAGGTGGCATGAAGCATATGCAAGCACACACACACACACTCATAGCCCTTTTCCACTAGGGCAGTTCCAGGGCCGGTTCAGAGCAGAGCGGTGCCTAATCTGGAACCAGTTCTTCCTTTTTTGACCGCCTAAGAACTGGCTCTTGGCCAGGAAAACTGGTTCCTACAGCAGCAGCACCAACTCTTTGCTGGTCTAGAACCAAGAACCGCTTACATCACGGGCTGGGGGAGGGGACAAAGCCGGTGTTTGAGGAGCTCCAGCGTGACATGGCGACAGCGGGGTATGACGGAACATTGAGCAAATAAATAACAAGCTCAAAAAGCTTTAGAAGGACTACAGGGACCAAAAAAGGGACCTGGGGAGAAGCAGCGGCGCTGGTTGGCCGAGGAAAAGTCCACATTTTGACCTGCTCGACTCGGTCCTCGGCAAGACAGACCGGCATGCCAGCTGACCGGGGCCCTGAACTCTCTGCAACAGCATTGCCTCGAGGATATGGTGGATGATACCATTCAAAGTTCTGCGGATCCTCCTAAGTTTTATTTTTTCTTTTTAAGATGTTTCTCCTTACTGACAATGAATTATGCATTTTTTTAGCTGTTTTACGAGCTAATATTACAAATTTCTCACATCTACATTCGTACGCTAGAAACACAGGGCTTGCTTGGGAAATGTTAGCTGACCAACAGCTAGCTAGCTACCCGTGGTAACAATAGTTAAAGTTAGCATGCTACTTCCAACGTCAGTTAGCCTTTTGCTTAACAAAGCTCTAACATTGTATAAATTGTGATGCAAGAGTTTGTGTTTTGAAGCACTGATTTCTTGTTTTTGTTGTTTAAAGTGCTATCTGCCATTGAAGATATTGATGCCGACCAAGCGCTTCTGCCACCACGGCACTGCAGCTCACCCACATCATCATCGTCAACCAGACAAGGTAAGATTTATTGTTAACACATGAAAGTCTACCTGACACAGAATAGAGCCTCAATACATATAATAACACATACACAACATGGACCGTGTAAACAGCAAATACAAGTCCAACATGTAATATGATTGGAACCTACTTTTGTCTTAATTAATATAGAGATCTAACGTAAAAGTATGATGTCTGTCAGTTCTACAGTGTGCTGGGATATAGTATAAGTATGTTGTACAGAAATATAACACACAGTAGTATATACTCTATACTACTTCGTTAAACATAACTATTCACTATGCTGCTATAATGAACAGAAAAACATCACACAGAAACACATTCACTCATTCCCCCTGTTAAAACAGTCCATTAATGCAGCTCTAATGGATTACCATGCTCAGGTAATGCCACATAGAAGACTTTTGTGTCCCATCTGTGGTGAGATCGTGTGTAAGCCCAAACAACAGGTCTTGCCATCAGCCGCAGGATTACCTGTAAAGGTAGAAATTGGTGTGTCAGTTGTTTATTAAATTTATTTAATTGCAATGTGACTGATGTGTAGTCAATGCTAAGTAGCTAGCTAGCGTGTTAGCTTACAACAAAGGCTAACAATAACACCTTACATTCAGAATCAAAATGTGTATAGATAATTACCTTTCTTCTTGAATGTAATCGCATATCGCATATAGCATATAGCAATCACGCCGAGCAGCAACAACACATCGGAACAGTCTTGTTTGGATGCCAATGTAGATTTTCAAAGCCAGAAACACCTGAAGAGGTACGGCGCCCGCCATTGTTGTTTGCCCAAAGTTGGTGCTAGTGTTGCTGGGAAACCGAAGACGTACAGAGTGACGTAATGACGTGGCTCTCTAACCCGTAAAGCTGTAAAGCTGATGGGAACACAAATGAGTTCTTGGAAGGTTCGCAAGTTGAACCAATTGCGAACCGGCACTAGAACCAGCCCAGAACTAGAACTAGGTTTACCTTAGTGAAAAGGGGTCAAACATCACACACACACACACACACACACACACACACACACACACACATCAGAATAAGTTCATTTAGCCATTTCTCTCTGCCCTGTTCATATCAACTTCAATGACTCACATACAGCCAAAATATTGTATTGAGCATTTCTGCCAGAAAAATAAAAAATACGATAAAGATATGTCTTTATCGTGTCTTTCTCAAATGGTGAGAGCACAAGTCAAATTCTGACTCTGAATTCTGAAGTAAATATTATGAGATATTAGGTAAAAAATTATAATAAAATGATTTAATTGATATAATAAATGTGTCTCTTGTGAGTCCTTTTACTTAAGTAGTACAGCACTGGAGAGGAGCTAAGTAATTTTTTTTATTTAAAAAGTAAAAGCTTTGCCTTCATAAGTCAAAAGTCTTCGCGCCAGCACGTCCAAATTACACGGTCAATTTACGATGACGTAGCAGAAACACGCTACCTCGCCGAGTTTCTGTTTCAACTTGTGTCAAAAGTGTGGACTTGAAACTATATACCATTTTTTTTAATTCAAACTATACACACACACACACACACACACACATCACATAAGTTCATTTAGCCATTTCTCTCTGCCCTGTTCATATCTACTTCAATGACTCACATTACAGCCAAAAAATTGTATTAATAAAATTTTGCAAAACTCCTGAAATACAAATGTCTGACAGAAAATATGCTCCAGTAAAATTTCACAGAAACCCAAGATACATTTGTTAATTATAACTTTCCTGGTCATTACAAATAGTTTAAACTGCCTGTACTTCTGTAGGCTTGAAAGCGCTTTTATCAACTTTTAAAATGTTTTCTAAACAAAAGTCTGGTTTACTCATTGGTTAAAACCAAGGTCCCACTTCTTCCCAGGAAGATATTCATAGTTTAGGATAATGGGGTGGCACCTGGGTTGGCCAATTCAGGAGCTCAGGCCACCCCCTGTACATGGGTTGTCTTCTTGCTTAGCAGTGAGAGAATCGTCATGTTAGGTTATGGATTTTTCTCTGTTCTCCGAGGTACTTGTACTGTTTTTTATTCTAACCTGGTATCAGCATATCTTACAGTCCAGGGCACTGATTGGTCAACCTGCAGGACAGACGGGCAGGTGGTACATGCTTGGCTCTTGGAGGATAAACACTTCATAGATTCAACTGGTGATGCAGATGCAGACTTAGATTTCTTTGACTGTGGTGGAATTTGTATGTTTCTCGCAACTTCTACCATAGCTTCTGTGTCGACATGATGGACACATCAGTAGCCATTGATTCTGGAGAAATAAAAAAAAAAAACCACCACATCTCCACCTCCTGAAAATGTATTAACTAATGAATAATGTAAGAATGAGCGAAGAAGAAAATGATTGTCAGGCTAGGTAACAGCGGGGTTTCTAGGAAATGTGGTTTTCATTTTGAAAAACACTTATACTGACTCAGATTGTGTCTCAGTGCCATTAGACAGCTCTATTGATCATTCCCATCGAGTAATTTAGTAATGCATTCATAGATTACTTAGTCAGAGAGCTGTCTTGGTAGAATAAAAGCAACCAATCATCTCCAACACAATCGCTCACCGCAAGTGATTTCACAGAAGCACACTCCACAAAGAAGAATCTGTTTTTTGTCAGATTGGTAGTGCCATCCCCCTCTGATGGATTGATTTATTGATTACTCATTTGCTGTACTGATTGAACAGCACTACACCAGTGTGAAATCAGGGGCTGACACTAAATCAATTAGAGGTTGTAGCAAACAAGGTGGTGAGATGGTGAGATGAAGTAATAAAATGAACAGCACTGAAAGTACTGTGACGTCATGAACCGGTGAGTCATGAAATTACCAAAAGTTATGCGGCCAGACAGACTGACATTTGTCCAATCTCAGACATAAATGACAGGCAAGAAATCCACCCGCCCATCATCCAGCCAGTCAGCCATGCATGAGGACTGAGTGCTGTTGTGTATTTGTGTAGAGCACAGTGACTATTGGCGAGCTGTCAGTGGCAGTGACACACATCCTGACATGCAGCAGCCCTCTAAGGCCCCCCCTGGAGTCTGTCAGGAAGAAGAAGGGGAAAGACAGTGTATGTGTGTGTGTGTGTGTGTGTGTGTGTATGGGTGTGTGTGTGTGTGTGTGTGTGTAGGTCCATGTGTGTGTCTGTCTGAGTCTGCAGGTGGTAGAAAGGTGTGGGTGTAGATCAATAATAATCAGCTGCAGTAGAACTGGAAGTTCACCCAACAGTGACTCACCTCAAACACACACAAATGTGCACACAAATACATGCACGGCAGCACTCAAAAGCCAATCCATACACTTCGTGACACCGCGTTGTAGTGCAAACTACAGTGACGGGCATAAAACAAGGGCAACTCACACACACACACAAAACAACCTCAAACAAAAGCGCTTACTCGCGCTCAAAAAGTACCGACTCAAAAATGCATGCGTCTAATTTAATTGATTTTCCATACACCTCAGCGCCCCCATCTTTCTCCACACCCCCACCCAGCCGCCCGCTCACTTTTCCTTTACCTTTTCGAAGTGGTCTTGATGATGTCAGAGACTTTCTGTATGTAGTCTGTGGCGAGGACCACGATCTCCTCGTCTTCTGAGAAGTTGTCGTGGAAGATTCTGTCCAGCAAGCGTTTCCAGTGAAGCTGTGGTGAACGGAGGAATGATGTAGTATTTAAAGAGTTATAAATTTCCCAAAATAAAGCAAAAACAAAGAAACCTGGATAACATATATATATCCCAACTCATGAAGAAAATCCTGAAGAAACTCATGAAGAAAGTCTGGACTTTATTACTGTAATATTACGTATATATACAGATAAACAACAAATGTCACCAAACAAAAAACATAAAATTGTTAAAAATCTCTAGACCACAATCCTGCAAACCTTCTTCATGCCAGAGTAAACCTCCCACAATAAGACCTTTTTCTAAGTCACTTCTAGACCTGAACCATTAACATGAGACCTGTGACCTGATGCAAAATCAATCAGAACTTTCTGCTCACAGCGGGTGTACGGTTGGTTATAAAGGCACGCAGCAGCTTTGGGATTAAATATAAACAACACAGTGATGTGCGCACAATAAAGCTCGAGCGTGATCCACATTATCAAGAAACAACTTTTGTGAACACTCTCTAAAATTGTGTATTATTTACACACTGTGGATACTTCAGTTTTCCATCACAGTGTGTTTTCATGTTTTTTTTTTAATGTTTAAGGTCATTTTGAGATCGTCAGAGAGTTTTAATTGTTAATTTGGGGGTCTGAGACCACCCTGACCTCCTACATTTCACACACTAGTTTTACCTGACCAGGCTCTTTGGAAACTCTCAATGAAACATTTGACAGGAGTAGAATGTGTGTAGAAATTCCTTTGCTTTAAATGGTTACAAGCCAAAAAATTTTCCCTCAGATCATTAGCGGAGATCGATTCTACTTTAAATTTCATCGTGTTATTTTTTGTATTTACTTTGCTTCTTGGAAGCAGTGTTTGCTTTGGTTGTCAGTTATTTGCATGCCAGCATCCTTGTATTTTTAACTGGATTTTTTACAGTGAATATGACTGAGCGAGCCCCAGGGGTTTACATGCATTTAGACTGCAGGTCCAAATTCAAGCAAGTAAATAGCATTAACAGACTGAAGCTATTTATCTTTTTATGGTTGGATCTCTATCCTCTAATCTGCTTCTGTCCATGCCTCTCTTTTTTTCTTGTCAGCGTCTCTTACGCCCCTCTCATTCCTACTCATGCAGTCTCTCTTTCTGTGTGAATAGTTTATTTTTTTTTGGCTGATAAGCTAAAAATCAAACTTTTTTATCTTCTCCTCAGAACATGCCCAGTTTCATCCCTTCTTCTTCCCTTCATTCCTCATCCATCCCTCCCTCAGCCATGAAACATCTTGAGGATTCTTTGTCGATGTTCCCGCTGCTTTAGAGGAGAGCCTCCTTCCTTCTTCTCTCTCTTCCTCCCTCCCCTGCGTCTCCGATGTCTTCCCCCTTCCTCTCCCCTCCCTCTAACATTTCCAACACCCCCCAATGTCCCCTCATTTTCTCCTCCTCTTCCTACCTACTTCTTACGTTGCTCAATCTCCCCGTCTACCCCTGCAGGGCGGACAGCTTTTGTGAGTCACTTAGGCCCCTCAGTGTGTGTGTGTGTGTGTGTGTGTGTGTGTGTGTGTGTGTAACGCTCTACCAAACACCCACACACACATACACCCTCCTCCCGTGCACTCACACCCTCGCCACACTGCTTAAAATGCTCAGTTGGAGTTCAAATCTTAATCCATCACGTCTGCTTCTAGCCGAAATGCATATGCACACACACACTTGCACACATACTGGCACACATAAATGTGGGGTATATACACTACAGGCCAAAAGTTTGGAAGCAAGATCAAATTTGTACAAAAAAAGATCATAGTTTCATTGGTATACTTTGCAACAAAATAAACATGATTATTATATAAAGAGTAACTTATCAGAAGACATTTTTACTATAATTATCAGTTATTTGAGTTTTTCTTGCTTAGACTTTGCTTTCTTCAAAGTAACCTCCTCTGGCTTTAACAACAGCATGGCATATACGAGGCATTCGTTCCAAGCTTTCTTAAGTTCATCAACAAGAGACTGCTGATTTGTGGGACGCGCTTTTCTGACTGATCGATCCAATTCATCCCACACAAGCTCAGTTGGAGAGAGGTCTGGAGACTGAGGGGGCCAAACCATCTTTTGAAGAACACCTTCCTCTTCTTTTTTGTCTAGGTAACATCAATGTATACCTAAAGGTAAACTGAGGAAAATGGTGCATATCAATGAAAGCAAAGTCTGATCATGCAGTAAATACATCCCAAAATACATATAACTCATGCTGGTTTTTAAGAAAGGCATTGTGAACAGAAACTTGAAGTTGCTTCCAAATGTTTGGCCTGTAGTGTATATGTGCTCTGTGTGTGTGTGTGTGTGTGTGTAGCACTCACACTGGGAGCGATGCGCTGTAGCTGCCTGAGGGTGATGCGGTTATACATGGTGCTGATGTCCTTTCTTTGGTCATCATATTCTGACACAGTGATCTGAAAAGAGAGAGGAGACTTTACTCACACTGCACACACGCACGTGAACAGACACACACACGCACTTTTACACATACACATACATGCACGCACAAACAGCTCACATTGGCCAGACGGGTCTCCAGCTGTATAATCTCCTTGGACTTCTGCGTGGCGTTGTGAGCTTCCAGCATGCTCAGCAAGCGCTCCATCAGGGCCTTGTATGCTGCCAGGATCTGTGGAGCACAATTACATCAGCGCTAACAGACAGGAGGAGCTGCGACATCATCAGTAATGGCCGCTGACGGTGGTGACATGTGGCGAAGTGGACGGGATAACAAAAGCACAGCGGGCGACAGAGGAAAACAGGTGGATTGATGAGGAGGTGAGAGAGATGAGTCAATAGGACAGATGGAGGAGGAGGGGGTAAAGGAGGGAAAGAAGAAGGATTGAGGTGAGGAAGGAGGAGAGTTTAGGAAGTAGAGAGGGAGTCCAACAAAAGTCAAGGGAGGAAAAGATGAAGGTAGGAGAGAGATGGTGAGAGGAAGAGTAGAGGAACGAAGTAAATTATATGATGGGTAGGAAGGGTTAGATAAATAGTTGAACTAAATGGAGAAAAAAAGGAGGGAAGTAATAAAAGGGGAGATTGACAGATGCAGTGTGGCGACAGAGTGAGGGAGGAGGTGGGGTGGTGTCAAAGAAGGAGGTGAGGAAGCATTTTTACCTTCACACTGTCCTCGTCCTGTCCCAGGTAGAGGCTCCTCTCAGGCAGGGTGAGCCCCTCCTGATCAATCTGTGCACAAACACACACACACACACACACACACACACACACACACACAGACGAACACACACACAGACGCACAGTCAAAGGCTCAATACATTAATCACATTTTTTCTGGTATGTAGTCATGTATGTATGTGTTGCTCGGCCCTCAACAGATGCATATTCAAAGAACTGGTTAATATTTTAATAGTCTGTAGCAATGCCAACATTTGTGAGCCATCCAACATACTGTATGCTGAACATATTAATTATTTATAACATTTAATAAGTAATGCCCACACATAGAGTCTTTCTGTGAGTCAGACTGATCATGTGACGTGTAATCTTTTTATTTTATCTCAGATATTGGACATCTACTGTTGCTGTGCAAACACACATGCGTCTCCAAATGTGTTGATTTTGATTTTTTTTAGATAAACTGAAGGATTAAGTGTTCCTTCATGGGCTGAGAAAAATGTTCACCTTCTTAAGCAAAACAAACCACAACAAAGCCCAAGTGATTATCTGAAAAGTGTGAGCTGACAGCTGAAGCTTTGTCCTGGTTCATGAAAAGTTCTTGGTTTTCAAAAGCCAGCGACAACATTGGATGTCTTCCTTGATAAGAGTAGGTAAATATGTTTTCGTTTTTATTATTTTTTGTCAAACTGTGCATTAGACCAGATTGTACAAGCCTCACCATGTACATCTTTAAAGACTTAAGTCTAACATTTAAAGTTAAAATATCCTAGTGATCTTCCAAGGTTCACTTCACAGAGCATTCATCCACATCTCAGAGATTTTTTGAGCAAATGGAACTTGTTCAGAAGTCATCACATGGCCTGAGAAAAGAAATACAATCAGGTGATAACAGGTGGTTGTATATTGGGTGGAAACAACTGAGCAAGGTCAAGTTGCTGCAGACAATTTGAAACATACAGTCAAAAGCTCCTGAAAATGACAAGTGAACCTTTACTTTTTTTTCTCACCCTGATTGCATTCCTGGAGGAGTTCTTATCGTCCACATTGACGGTGAGGGAGAAGAAGACGGCGGTGCTGTACACGCCCTGCGTCCTGTACAGCAGCTCATTGAAGTCCGGCCTCTGCGGGGCGCCCTCTCTCTCCCACCCAGCAGCACTGGGAGGAGCCCCCACCAGGTCCCACCCCCCACAGCTGTCTATCACCTCCGTCATTGGTTTAGAGCCCAGCTTGTCGATCTCCTGGATGTTGATGCAGGATCGGTAGAACTCCTTGACCTTGCGCTCTGCTGAGTTGGGCCCGGGTCTTCGTATCGGCTCCAGCAGGAGCTGCTGTAGTTTCTCCTCATTGTGCTCTCCAATGGCGGTGATGATGCCGTAGCTGAGCTTGTCCTCGGGGATGCCATGGCGTCTCAGCCAGCCGCCACAGGCAAAGGAGTAGAAGTCCTGGCAGGGCTGGATGGTTGGGTCAATATTGGCCTGAACGAAGCGTGCCGCCCGCAGCAGGGATCGTTTGCGTTGGCAGTCTTGTCGACACTGCGGGTCCTGCTGGGCGTCCAGGGAAATGTACTTGAGTGCGAGCATGCTGCCCAAGATGACACACATGCCTGCTGCGAAGACCAGTGCCGAGAGGAGGCAGATCTCCCTCCGGCTCCATCGAGGAAGGCCTCCGCTGCTGCTGGTGCTGCTTAGATCTCGGTTTCGACTGTTTGACAAGGTCCCACCTCGGCCACGTCCCATGTGACGGTCCAGGCTGCCCCCCAGGTGAAGGGTCATGCCATTGCTGAGGATGTCACTGCTATAGCGACCGCCATATTTCACTTCCTGGAACTCATCATAGTGGGCAGTTAGTGAGTATGTCTTCTCCATGGCAAAGGACTGTCACTAGGTAAGAAGAAGCAGAAGGGTGCGGAGTGAGAAATGAAAAGGGAGTTATTTCTGTGTTTAGTGTGCAGTTATGACAACTCTGACTGAAACAAAAGAGAGGACTTCCACTATAGGGAAGAAAACTGAAGTGATGTCAAAATCCTTTTGGCCCTCTTTAGGCAAAATCTCCTTTATTCTTTTCAAATCAAAAGCCAGCAGAGCAAGGGGCTCCCATTGTGCATGAGGAATCTCACAGGTCCTGCTCGCTCTCTCTCATCCTGTGCTCCCTTTCCATTTATTCGCCGCTCCTCCCTCTTTCCAACCAGTTACAGGTCACCTGTCGATAAAAATAGAAATGAGACAGGGAAGGGCTGTAAGTCGAGAGAGAGAGAGAGATAGGAAGTTGAATCCACGATTACAACAGCAGAGAATGACAAAATAGCGCAAAATGGCACATTTTCCCCACTTTGTCTCGTTCTGTTGTTTGTCAGCTAAAGCTGTCGCATTGATTGGTGATAGTCATCCCTCAGGGAGACGATGTCCCCGGGTGACTCACGGCTTCGGATGGATCAATGGAGACAGGAGCATAGAGTTGAGCATCAGCTGGGCATGGAGAGGTGTGGCAATCACCATAACTTAGCTTGTGTCAGTCCAAATTGATGTAAAACTTGATATTATTACAGAAGGACAAGGCAAGATTTATGTCCTCTGTCTCTGTATCAAACTGAAGAAACACACACGCACGCAGAGGGCATCAGCTGAACCTATATGGAGGTTTAAAAACAATAAAGCTGCTTTAAAGCTGCTTGCAATAACACTGCAAACAGCTGGAAAAATATAAATAATTTGTGCATGGGTCCCAAAGCGTTTTCATTTATACTGAAGATAAATACATCTGAACACAAAGACCCGCAACTCACTGGATTCACAGCAGGTGCACGCGTTCATTATATGAGGCAGAAAACACCCAGGCAAATGCAGACACGCACACAAAATGTCTTTGTAGCTGTTTGAGTTCTCCTCTGCCTCTGCTGATGCATTCTACATGTAGCCTGTAGACAGTATCACAAGCCTTTAGACACAGAGACTGACTGATAAATTGTTTTTTGGATACCGTCCCAATGTGAGTTTGCAAGCCCCTGTGTGTGTATGTGTGTGTGTGTCTTCAGTGGCTAGAGGCGCAGTGAACTTGCTGAAAGCTGTGAAGGCGATCTGTGAAAATTGATCCCTGTTATCTCCTCGGAGAATAGCAAACTTCAGCACTGATGTCTTTAACAAGCTTTCCCCTCGCCTTATGGGAGTGCTGTATGTAGATAAGAAGGAAAGAAGAGGGAAAAAAAATCAAAGAAGGAAAGAAAGCAAAGAAAGAGGAAGTTTACATCAGTTTTTACAGGTAAACAGAGAGATGAGTGGCAAAACATGAGGAAAGGGAGATGAAGTAGACGTGTTATGTTTTAAGGGAGAAATGAAAGATGACAGAGAGAATACAGACAAAAGGGTGCAGAGATAAAATTTATGTCGACTGCTGAGTTTGAGTCCTCAAACTCGATACCTCTGGCTTGGTTGCATGTTACAACAAACAAAACTGCCTTTGTGTGTGTCTGTGGGAAGCCAGTGAGGGTTTCTCCTTGTGACAGCCCTGTGGATAACTTTCATATTGGATCAGTCTGAAGTGTATGATTTATGTTTAGTGCCAAAGAAGTGAGCCCTTCAAATGGTAAGGTAGAAAGTAAAGCCTAAGTTTCACTTTCCGCATGGACGATCCTCACATCCCTGCAAAATACTGTGCTTACTGTTTTTCTTTTTCAGACACTATTAAAATGTATTAATGGACTCTGAAAAAAACCTGCTTGAATCCTGTAATCCAGCACAGTGAATATCAAGTCCACATTCACTTTTATTCAAATAAGATAATCAGACCCTTGAAATCAGTCTACACTTAAACAGTATTACCATGAAATGATAGTGTAACGGCTTTGGGGATTTCTCAGAAATGCTCCTTGTCCTCTCAACCAGCTGGAGGGGCGTGTTGGTTTCTGTGTCTGATTGACAGCAGCTGGCAGGCTGAGCCCCAGCAGGGGATCAAGAGACAAAGTAAACAAACCTGCACTGTAGCCTACGTGTGATATGATGGACAAACAGTGTGTTGTTAGTGGTGCTGAAGAGAGACGACCGCTCCGGCATCTAACCAGACCCCAGTGACATTTGCAGGTACATTTGCTGCCAATTAGCTATCTAGCCAGCAAACCATCGTCAGCAGAACACTTTCCCCCGGTGAATCTTTGTTTGGTGGCTTGTTCAACAAGCTGTCAGATAGTAAAAGACCTTTGTCGCCTACACATTCTGTAGTGTCCTGGCTATTGTAGAAATAAATTATGTAGGTGTGTCAGTGTGTGAATAAGGTCATCTTTTGGATTTTGCAGAATCATCCGATATCAGCATTTTGTTGTTGGTAGATTTGCCTTGTTGCTTCTAGAGCGACGCCTACTGTTTGGTTGGGGACGATCTCTGTCCCGGTGAAGCTCAGGGCTGGCAGGTGAAAAGAGGCGGCTGGTGACGACATGAAGCACACGTCTCCTTATACTCTCTGCATGCTAACAGTAGCAGTGATGACAAGAACAGTGCAGAGGGGACTGGGCGCTTGAAAGTGAGAGAAAATGCGGAGAAGAAAGGGATAGTGTGTCTCTGTGAGGTGTCATTATCACTTCAACTTATCATCCATCAATCCTCTGACTTGTTACACACACACACACACGCACAATTAGAAACATGCTGTATCTATGAGACCATATCAGGTCACCATGAGCCTCTTGCACTTCATGCATGGGCACATACTCATTTAATTGATTATAATATAAATATTATTGAATTGCTGCTCAAAATGTATGCATTCTCTCTGTGCAGCTGATCCTCCCCCTCTTTCAAATGCATGTGCACTTTCTCATATGTCACAACTCCTTAAGCATTATAATAAATTATGAGGCATGAGGCATGAATACACACACACGCTCTGAGTGGACACCCAGTTTATGGTTAATGGATTGGATCTTGTGGGTACCATCACAGGGAAAGGCATGCGTGATGAATGGCTATTTACCGAACATGACAGGGCCTAATATCTGAGAGTTCTGCTAATAGTGCTGCACGCGCACACAGACGCTCTCTCTCTCTCTCCTACACGCACACACAGCACATGCACACACACTTACTATGCATCAAAAACACACCTCTGATGATACATAGCGCCTTGTCAGTTGTCAAGCTTTTTTCCATACATCTTTCTAACAACAGACAATCACTTATTCAGTTATAGCAGGGGCTCTCAAAAGCATGGTTCGGGGACCTTCAGGGGTCTTAGAGATGGCAGCCAGCGTTAAAGTGAGAGGTACGTATGTTTGGTTATATGAATTCTTGATGTTATATCCAGGCATTAAAGTGTCTGACAGTGGCTGAAATGAATCTGTTTATAAAGGGAGAGATAGAGGAACACAAGAGCAGCCATCTCACAGCGCTAAGAGGGACAGTTTGCACGCTACGAGGGCTGGGTGGACCCTTTCTCTTGCTTCTCTAACCACTAATAACAAAGCCTCAGCGAAGACAAATGACAATCAATATGCAGAGGCCTCTGAGGGGGCAGGTTCACATCGCTGTTATGGAGATTCTGCAGATGGATCATAGTTCTCTTAACGCAGATGTAGGAGGTTCAACTGAAAATCAAATATGCAGAAATTTCTCAATATATGACGGTGCTCCAAAGATAGAGGTATTTTGAGATTGATTCGGTTGTGTTACAAGTGAAAGTGAATATTTTAGCGGTGCAGATTTGTTTCTTCCCCACAAAATCCAATTCCTTGCAGGTTCATCAGCAGTGTATCAACATGAGCTGTACTGAATAATCGCCACAAACTTTTACTGCTTCAGGAATTACAAGCTTTAGTCCTTTGGGGAGTTAACACATCAACACATTAAAATAGTTCCCCGTGGTCTGAGAAGGCTGTCAGATTTGTTGCTCGTGTGGCGTAAAGTCACCTGGGGTCGACATCGTCTGGCATCAGAGTTACAAAGTTGTCAACGATTGCCAGAGGGCACATTAAAAAGACCATAAAAGGTAGCCGTTAATACTATCTCTGCGTTATTTACTGTTGAATCAATAGCAACAAAAAACTGTTCCACCTTAAGGTGTGTAACCGAAGGCGTAACCTGCTAAACCCTCACCGTGCATCTCCTGCGGTTTATCGACGCAGGAAGCGTGTGCATACAGCTTCAGCGGCTGCTCTGTTGGCTTACCTCCTCAGAACTTATCACAGCAATGTATATTATACTCCGAACGCTGCCTCCACTTTCCAAACAGCCTGACTTAACCCTTCACCATTACCATAAATTTACTGAGAGCAAACTCTTTTTTTTTCCCTCTCCGCAGCAGTTTGTGATGATATTTGGTGGTATCCAGAAATAAGGGCTTAGCGCGAAACTCTCTGCTTTTATCTCCTCTCAGGCGAGTTACGTCACCTGAAAGCCCTCTATAAATGGGTTTATTATCCTCTAATCAAAGTGGTCACAAGAGCCTGCCCCAAAAGCTTCACGGCACTCAGAGGGTTCAGTGTGGGAGTCAGCCCCCTCGAGCCTTATCGCCGGTCGCCAGAGGCTGCAGTAGAGTGCTATGCTGCGTTTGTATGGGCTACAGATTTGGACACACAGCTCAAGGGTCCTATATAGTACCAGGAGAAACTTCTTACGCTTGTACCAGAGCAGACACCCCTTTGTGGTGCTATTAAGAACTATCTAAGTGTGCTGTGTTTATGAAATGTCCCGCATCTGCAATATTAAAGGATCTTTTTAAGGAGCACAGTGGGCTCTTTAGTCTAATTCCATTATTTAATACAAGAGCTTAATCATTTTAAATAACAATTAGACTTAAGGAACTCTACCTCCCTTATCCCCCCTCTCTCTCCACACACACACTAGCAGGTATAAAGCACATACTGTAACTCCATTAACCTAATGACTCCCCAAACTCCTTTTCTGGCAGAGCAGTATGTCAAACAAATATAACATTCAAACATTGGAATTTTTAACACTTTGGGTCTATAATACAGGCAAATCTCCAGCCCCTCCAATATATTACAATATTGATATCTCTACTCAATTATTAAAATCACTTTACCTCGTTAGGTATGTTATTAATTTTATATCAAAGTTGCTTTCGTGGGTTGTTCTACAGGCCAAATGAAACATTATATACATTTGTGTGAAGTCTTGAGTTGTGTTCTGTGGGGCGCATCAGTTTCCCAATAAGCAATGAAGTATTCAATTACACTGATTTTAATGGGATTCCCTATAAGGGGGAGGGGAGGGCGTCAGCAGCAGTCAGCAGAGCAGCTATAAAACCTAACATAACGTTAACATAGAGATCGACTGTGGTGTGATGCCAAAGAGTCGTGGTGCGTAAAGACGCAGATCAGACTGCTGCTGCGCAAAGAGGAAAAGATATTGAAGAGCAGTTAGTACTACTTTTACGCACATTTAAGCTCAGTGTAGTGAGTTTTTACTCATTACAAATTCCAACGAGGGCAGGCACGTTCATATCTATGTAAAAAGACGAGAGAAGACACAGAGCCACCACATGATAAAACACTCTTCATCCGCCCGTGTGAAGTACAGTCAGGCAACTTAAGTCATTTCCACGCAGACAGACCTGCTCAACATCCTCACATCCCATTTTTTATTATCATTATTCTTTTTTTAGTGAAGCATCTCATCACTGAGCATCAAAACTTCGCTCGTGTACATCGTGAGGAAAAGACGAATAACTGAGTCCATGTGCGTAAAAAAGAGGAGCGGACCCCTCTCATGCCCAGACGTGACTCCCAAGTTAATCTTTGTCAGTTTTTCATTTCCCCCACGCTCCCCACACATACATTTAAAGAAAAAACACACACACTAAATGACTACATTAGATCTACAGGAGCCGTCACCTCGCCGTGATGCTTCACACCGGCTGGCGCAGGAGCAGCTCATTGGAGGTGTGGGTCGCCCCAGAGCGGCGGAAACTTGTGCAAAAAGACCTTACCTGGAGTGAGCGAATCAAAATCCCCGCTGGGAATGAAAAAGTGCCCTCTCTCCGAGCGTGCAGACGGAGGAGATCCACTCCAGCCAAGGTCCGACAGGATTATCCGGTCCCCCTCCGGAGATCGGCACACACCGGGGTCCGCACCGCGCTCTCTGCCGCTGCTGCAGCTCCCTGCCTCCATGATGTATGGAGGAGAGAGAGGCGGAGGGGAGGGGAGGAGGGAGGAGGGAGAGAGGGGGGGTCCTTCATTAACAAGGTAAGGCGTGCACACACACACACACACACAGAGAAGTTGAACAGATGTTAATCCTTATGGCCACTGGCTGTGCTTCTCCCATTTGTTTTAATTAAGTAAGTAAGTTAAGTAATTGGTGTTTGTGTAAGTGATTATGAAGCCATGAATGCCCAATTTATATCATTTTTTCAGATTTTTGGAGAAAATATTTTAACTGCTTACTGCCACTGCTGCTTAACTCAACTGCCTGAGCTATTATCATATTATATTATACTATGTTACCGGAGGAATATTGACTTAAAATTGAGACTTTTAATACTCGATTCAGCATAAAAACAGCCTCAGGTGGTAACAAAAAAGTCTGCACATTATTATTACTATTGTCATAAGGTATCTAAAACCTCACAGTACAAGCATACTGTACCCACTTAGACATTATTCACTGATTAAGAAACAGCTAAATTTACTGTAACACCTGTATTAGATATCATTCTTCTGGTGAACAAAGAGGATCTGAATGTATAAAACCCCACCAGCTCATAGAGAGCTCTCATCTTTTTCACTGATTGATATTACTGGGCAGCAACACTTTATGGTACCACTTAATAACAAAGTTTATTTTAATAAATCTTCTAGTCTAAACAATCCCTAAACATCCACTCTGGAAACATTAATCTCCATGTTGCCTGAAAGTCACACAAACCAAACTAATCAAGCCAAAAGGTCGACTAATATTATTATGCAAATGAGCGGAGTAACTAACTGGCCGTTTCATTACACAAATTGTTCAATAAGAGGAGAAGAGGAAAGATTGTTGGTTCATTTTAGAGAGTATCATCGTTTTTTTGACCTTTTGTTTGTTGACTGTCAAACAAAGTAGAGAACAAAATTGCACTTGATTGTCATAGTGACATGCTTTTAAGCTTTAATAAAAGGACACACAACAATAAACGACAAAAGGCATGCTGGAGAAAAGTAGCTAAATGTCGTGGTTTCCGACTCTGGTTCAGGCATGGCTTGCGAGGGATGCAGACACCGGAGCGGAGCAGGTTTTATTAAAGTTATTTTGCAGAGATCTGTGGTAAATGAACAGGCTTATGGTCGGCAGCAGGCAGGAAGTCCAGACAGACACACAAATCCAGCAGGCTAAGGCAGACAGGCAGGACGCATACACAGGTGGGTTTATAGAAGACAGGGAGGAAAGGCTTGCAACATATTGTGGGGCTTAATGGGTAAGTAGGGACAAGAAGAGTGAACAATGAAGTGCATGTGTGTGAACAGGTGGAGTGACACAAACAAGAAGTGAAGGGGAGAGGGAGGTGAGTGGGAAAAAAATAAAGTAAACTTAAAACTGCACTGAACAATATTTTTAAGTGATTAATGGACGGAAAAAAATGACAGGGGTCGTTTGTAGTGACAAATTGTAGTGACTCATCAGCTGACTCAGCAGTTTTAGCTCAGCTCTGTGTAGCATTTTAGCATCTTTCAGCTCTTTGTTTTAGTTTTATAACCTGCAGCTTTACTGTTTTGGTTTCAGCTTTTTTATTAATCTCAGGAAGCTGTTTTCAGTAAAAAAAAAAAAAAATGCTCTGATAAACCCATAAGGTAATATGTTTACAGCTTGTTGCTTTGCCTTAAACACTCAATTAATGCAGCTTTAAATTACTGTGAGGTTATCAGATATTTTCTTGTGATTCAGACAGTCTGGTCTGGTGGGACATTTATATTTAATTAAAGGCCGCAAACTCGGGGTAGAAAATGATTAACCGTTTACACTACCTCAGTATGTCCTCTATCATACACATCTACAATCCAAGTGAAGTTTCTTCATGATGCCCACCTTCTCATTTACCTCCTCCTCAAATGACTTTGTACTGCTTCATCCCTTCCCCTTTCCTCAGCTAATTTACCTTTAGCTCGGGGTCATTTTATCATGCTTTCCCCAGCAGTTCCTGGGCTCGTTTCGTTAACAGGTAACAACAGTGAGGGCAACGAGCCAAAGCAGGCACACTGGCCTATAATCCGGCTCAGTGAAGCAGTGGATTTGGATTCAGCTGTCAGCGCTCGCGAATGCAGGACACTTGGCGAAATTATGCCACAACACACGCGGCCTACAGACCCAGAATTATAACGAGTGCTCCTGCAGACCGGAGAGGAGGGAGAGGGAGCCTCGTGCAGCCAGGGGGGACGTCGGTGATGAGCAGATGAGCTGGGATCAGTGTCGGAGTTTGACGAAGAGAAGGGGTGGAGGGAGCGTGTGGATGAGTGGCGTTCCGGTCCCTCAGCACTTTGATTCATCCTCTTTTTTTATTAGGGTGTTATTTACACACCTGCTGCCACAGGGACAGGCAAGGAAAGCTCACTCTCTCCATCTCTGTCGTGGCTCCCATGCACACACACACAAACAAGCCAGCTCACACATCTGTGCTAACTTCCCCAAACACTTCCTCTTGACAATAATCGAAGAGTCTATACGAGCTGCGGACTACAAGTCTATTTTTGTGGCTCTAAAATTATCCCTTTTGTCCTGGTTCACTTGATTCATCAAGGTCCCTGATGAAGCAGCCGTCTCACAAAGGAAGTTAAGTCAGAGACAGAGATGATAATACTTAAATTGCATTGAGGGGAGAATAGGTGCTGATTTCACAAGAACGGATTAGCCAGTGTGACCAGTGATATATACTCCACCTTCCTCGGGGATGGGTGTAATAGAATTACAGAGGTAGCCTCCAGCTAGCTCTCAGGTGTAGCCAAAGTGAAGATGGATGGAGGCGACTTGCCTAAAAGGTGCAACAACTTAGATAAGAGGAGAAGGAAGGAGGACGAGGGGATGTTTTTTTTCCTGTCTGCTCAGCACCTGAGCCTGACCCCACCCCATGCGTCCACCCCCCTCCATCTTCCACTCAGACAGACTAATGGGGAACTGGGAGCACCATTTATATTCCTCGCCCACCCACCGGCACCCTACCTCAGCTGTCTGATAGGCCGACTCTGCCCCCCGGAGGGGTTAAATAGATGTGTGTGTGTTTGTGTGTGTGTTCTTGTATTTTGCTCTTCTGAGAAACAAGTTTTCTGAGAGGTCTTGGTTTAAAGTAAAAGCTTCAGTGTGTGTTTTTTAACATTATTGCACCACTATAACATTCATTTGATATGATTAATTTGAAAAGTGTGATTATCATAAATATACAACACTGGTAGCCTCATGCCAGCGGTATTGCCACTGGTGTTGATAAAATTTCTAACCATATTTCCCATAAACCCTCATGCTTCATGTTGAACACTGGAATTACATTTGTAGCTCAATCCTGAACATGCAGGGTTACATTTTCAATGCAAAAAACACAATAATTATGCATGCAAATTTCATTGAATTTTATTTGAGCAAGTAAGACTCGGTGCTCAGTCATTTGACATAGTCAAAATATGCGCAGTGAAAAAGACCTATTAGCAGCAGGATTATAAGTTACATGGAGTTACAAATACACAACACAGATACACGTAAGTAGTTTTTAAAGATTTAGTTAAGTATGTAGTTTTATTAACACTTTCTGAAGTTTTATTTGTAATTTAGTCTCTGTATTAAGTTGTTTGACAGCCAGCTACCTTCAGTCAGATAACTAACTAAACTAGTTGGGTAACTTGAAAACTGGCAGCTACACAGTTAACGCACCATAATCATTAATGCAGTTCTTCAAAACAACACAACTTTTATGCCCCTAGTTTTTTCAAGCTTAGCAGCACAAGTGTCTGCGATGTGCTCTGTAACTCCCCTGTTCAAGATAAATGGACTATCCAAGCAACTGGAATGGACAACAAATCTACAGGCCAGATTGAGATTTACTAATCATATTTATGCTCCCCAGAGGATGATACCTTAATGATTTGCGTACTCGATGAGCTTCCTCTATCATCACCAGGGCAAAATGTCACATTTTCACACAACATATCACTTAATCTAATGGGCATATTACCATAAACTCTGCCGAGTACATTCATGCTCCCGAGGGGGTTTTAATGATACCTTTTAAAGTGTGTTGGCATACTCATATGCAATATAAATGAGAAGTAATGTGACTGTAAATATCTGTATGTGTTGGTGTGAGCCGCCATGGCTTATTCTAATACTGGCAGGAAATTAATTCTGAGTTGTATAATTATAGATTACAATAAGATTTTTTTGTGGTTAAAGTTTTGCATTTTTGAAAATCCCGAGTAAAATTCACTTTCTGATTTAATTAACTTGAAACTGACTTGAGCCTCATCTAAATATCCGTACGAACGTCCGTGTTTGTGCGGGTGCCAGCATATCGAGCCAGACGTCTGAGATGTCTCTGTGACTGATAAAAATTAAAATGAACCATAATGAAGATGGACAAGAACTTGGCTCTCGTTCCCTCCGCCACCTCCTCCTGCTCAGCTTTCTTCTTTTTATCGTCTTTTTTCTTGTGCGAATCCTTTTCTTCCTCCTCCTCTTTCTTTTCTCCTGCTCTCATTTTAGTCCTGGCTTCAGCTTGTGTAGTATTGTGTAACAACATAGGTCAATTCTATTTCCCTGTCGCACACAGGAAACCGTCTTTCTGGGGGACGTCGGTGTCTTTGATTCACTTAATCAAGCAGAGGTGTCTCATACTTCTTCATGTAAAGGATATAAACTAAATAATTAAGCAAGGGATCAACTCTTGATTCCCAGAGAACCCACAAAATATTGAACTAACTTTTGCTAAAATAACTAAAGTAAGAAAAACTTTGTTGCAGCTGACCCTCAGGGATCTTTAAAAATCCTTGAACTGCAGATGAAGAACTGCTGCCATAAACAACCTGCAAAACAAGAACCTCAAATAACACGTCTCCCACGAGTCACAGCTGCAGTGTTCAATAATTGCTTAATTAACTATATTTTTTTTTCTGAGAGACTCTTCTGAACACTTCTGATCGTGGACTGCTATGCAAATGTGCAAGAAAAAAAAAAGAAAAACACACACAGCTGTGCATTCTCTTCCTGTGCTCACACACACGCACAAGAACGAACATGCAATTAAACTTTCACAATAACGAAGGGCTGATAAAAAGTGCCACAAAGTGCTGCAAAAGAATGTCTCTCTGTGGAGCCTTGGAGTACTTTCTGTTATTCTCACGGACCAAGGCCTTTATATAAAACTAATAATAATGTCCCTTCGTTTGCCCCCTCCTCAGTCCCTCTTCTCCATCCTTTTTAGTTCTTTAGTCTCAAGTGTCAGAAACCCCATTACAGTAATTAAGTCAGCGGACCCTCAAAGAGCTCTCCTTCAAACGGCCGGGGAGGGAGGGAGGCATGGAGGGGGAGAGATATGGTGGAAAGGAAAGAGATGGATGGAGGGAGGCTTCAGAGAGAAATGATGGAGGGAAGGAGAGATGAAGTGTGGAGGAAGAGGCAGAACAAATATACTTCAAAACAAGGAAGTAGAGAGCTGCGAAGAGCAACGCAGGAAGCAACCTGAAGCTGCACGTGTAGCCATTTTGCTCGAGGAAATCAGACGCACAAAAACTTTGAGATGTTGCTGTAATTACTCTAAACAAATGAGACCATTTTCCAGATGATTGGCAGCCTCCACCAGCCTCCACGCCGCCGATTGCTTGATGGCTTTATAGCACAAAACAAGAAGGCGCCATTCTTCATTCTTCTGTGGTGTTGCTCTCAATTTGTGAAGTAATAGAGGCAACCCATCACAGTCTCTCTCTTGTTTACTGGCGATTACACAAAAGTATCACAATTAATTTGATAATGATATTTTAATGTTTTAAAATGCTCGACATCTTCAAGGGAAGTGAAAACTGAGAAAAGGGAAATGACAAGGTCAGCAAAAGGATGGAGCTTCAAGGAAGAAAGAGAGCAAGAATAGAGCAGCAAACAGGATACAGAGACACATCAGGGAACAAACCAATAGGAATAAAGTTTCATTAAATGATTTTACTTTAATTTTTTTTTTTTTTTACTGGACCTTGAGCAAAGGCTGACTTTTAACACACTACTGATGATCTTCACACTCAGTAGTATTAAGATTTGTGTTCTGATGTTCAGTGTTCCCATGAGCAGGACGAGTACCTAACAACTAACCTGCTCTGTGACTGGAGAGAAATGCATGATGTTTAATGTGTAACGTTTGTACATATTATTAGTTTTCCAAGTAATTACAGGTTTGGCAGATCACATTTCATTATCATTTCTCAACTGTCAACTTTTGTTTTCAGGGAAGATGTTGGTACTTTGGTAGAAATAAGTCTTAGAATTGGCACTGAAAATAGACGTTTCATAACTGAGTCTAGTGATTTTATCAACAGGAGCAAACTTAATACTTGGAGTAAATGTTACACAGACAGCTTCACCAAACTATTTGTTTTTTATTTATTTCTACTGTACTGTACTAATTAACTGCCTAATTAATGTGACCTCCCGTTTTGCACTTGCAGCAACAAAACACAAAACAGGCACCTAAAACTGAATTAAACCAACAAAATGTCATACTTTTTTGGGATTTTTTTAGCTACCATCTGGTTTCATCTCTTCTCTCACACCGGACTAGCAGAAGTCAGGAAAAGGTTAAAATAACTTGGGAAAGAGAAACGCTCTGTGTACCTGTACAGTAGTGATGCTCCAGCGAGATGAAAAACGCTGGACTATAGTCTTATTCTTCGTCCTCTCACAACAAACTGGTGGGGAGACTTAGAGATGGGGAAGGAAACATAATAAAAAAATTTATCCTTGAAATGGAGGCTTTTCCACTTTCAGTTTTAATTGAGCAAAAGATGACAAGAACATTGGGCATACATTCAATTGGGCTTTTATAATCATCTGTAAGTGAGGTTAATGGCTTCTGAGGTTAAGACATGTCTAAGTAACAAATAAGTAAAAGTGATAAAACATTTGGAACAATTAAGTATTTTAGTTTTTGTAGCAACTTTCGGTCGGTCTGACGGACACAAAGAAGGCCATAAAGACGCGGATTGGTGCTGAAGGGAAAGTGACACTGCTGTGATTAGAAAAGGCACAAACACCAGAGCAGCAGCCGGCAACCTGAATTCAGAGAGAAAGGCGCTTGAACATGAGGTAGGGTGGGAAAAGGACAGGTGTCAGGGCCCCATGATAAAAGGCTGGCAATAGAGGAGTTATAGACACTGAGGGGTGGGAGGAGGGTGGAGGGAGGAGTGTCTCGGAGCTTCGGTGCCAATTGCGCTTAGAGCTGTCCTCCTACATTGATATTCTGAGCTCATAGTTTGCTAAAAACCCCTCCTCCTTCTCCTCCTCCTCCACCTCCTCTTTCTTCTGAGGGTGATGTCATCCCTATATGGATCCTTTGGTCAGATGCCACCACAGCTTACATCTCTGTCACTGTCACCATCTGCACACACGCACACTCACTTAGCCCCATGGCGACCTACATCTTAATGCACATTTGCCGCAAAGGACACAAATATATCTGTATCATTAGATGGATGGAGTCGGTGGGGGGGGGGCAGAGTGGAGTGGTCATCCAGCTGCAGATAGTCCACGCTTAGAGATCCACTGAGGCTGGAGGAGCTTTATGGCTTGTTTAGGTTGGCTAACTGTCCCACTTAAGGCCACCGTGGAGGGGTGCGCTCCATTTTAATATATCAGAGTGGTTCCAGTGGTGTCTGCCCACGTGAGGGAAGGTGGAGCCATAAATCATTTCAAATCATTATGAATTCATGCTTGAGAGCAGAGGCTGCTGCTGTGTGTGTGAGTGTGTGTGTTGCTTTCCTCCGTTTTGAATCAAAAAGGGAAGGTGGCCAAGGGCGTCTGCCATCGAGATTTCATTTTAATTACCGAGCAGACCACCAAGAGAGGTGCCGGTAAGCAAATAATGAAAGGATTTCCTTTTTTTCAAAAAAACAACAATACTCTAACTTCAAGCTGTGAGGAACAAGACGGGGCGTTTGGGACTCACTCGGGGAAATCTATGACAGCTATTCACATCAGCCGCAGTAAAAAATCCACTAGATTCAATGCAGGCCTCGTATTGCATTGCCAATAATCGGGACTCTGGGAGTGTGTGTTGTAATATTAGTGGAGAAAGGGTGGGGAAGACTGAGTGAGAGGGAGGAAACAGCCGCAGCGCTCTACTTCACTATCGGCTGTCGATTGATTAAGGAGGTCATCTGAAAGTCAATTTCTATCTCTCTCTCTCTCTGCCACCCAAGTGTGACCCACCCCCAGCCTTCCCCCTTCCCTCTGTCCGGAATTACAACACAAGGCAATTAAAGCCAACCTGCCAGTGACTCGGTGTTCCGGGCTCGTAATTTTTAACTCGCCATAATTAAAAGTGTTACCGCAACAGCAGCGGGAGGTAAGGATGGGTAGATGCTGGGTGACGAGGTGTGGGGTGATTGATTGACGGAAAGGGTGAAGGTGGGTTGGGATAGGGGGCGAGTGACGAAAAAGCAGGGGAAGGGCAGAAGTCAGAGCCTTGAGTTTGATTGGAAAGAGGAATGTGGAGGAGGATTAAAAGTGGGGCAGCGGGAGGGTAAAGGAAAGAAATTGTTGTCTGTGCCTCTATGTGTGTGTGTGTGTGTGTGTGTGTGTGTGTGTGTGTGAACACGTGGGTGTCTAACATGTCAACAGGGTCCCCGGGGAATTACTAACAAGATGACCAGGGTGAACTAATTGTGTCTGTTGTGTTCTCTTGTACAATCAATCAATTACCACAGACAGTGTACTGTAGGGCAACAGGAGCGTGTGTGTGTGTGTGTGTGTGCGTGTGCCCGTCATCAGTGTAATGTATGGCTGTCGACATAAATGAACACAGTTTGAAACGTGACAGGTGGTGTCGATGAAGGGGTGCTTCAGTTCATGAGACAGGGCTGTGGAGGTATTTCAGACAAAAAAGGCTGGGGACCACGGAGACATAGAGAGATTTATAAACTGTATGAACGATGACATTCAACACAGGCCAGATACGCAGGCACTACTATACATTATTTTCATTGTAGGAGTGTAGGACTGTATGGCCCTAATATCTCATTTTAATGTCCTTGCAGGCTTTATGGCGATTTTTCAGGAGAGAATGAGACACACACACACACACACACACACACACACACACACACACACAGACAGACACAGACAGTATAACACAGAAGAAAATCATAAGGGAGGAGTTAACAGTTACAGCCCCTTCTGCATTCTCCTCCCTTCGGCCTCCTCCATCCCTCCTCCTTCCTTTTCTTTCCCTCATCCCTCCTGAGCTGCTATTCCAGATTTTTTTTTTTTATTATCAGGCCCAATAAAAGAGCGTGAAATGAAAACATAATTGAGTTTTAATTTGTCTGTGGGGCTCCAGCCACCCGCTGACAAAAGCCCAACCAGATCGCTGCTCACAGCCTCATTAAGGGACGAAGACAAGGAAGAGGTAAAAGTTCTGCCAGGGAAGGGATTTCTCTCTCTAAGAAAAGCCCTGTAAGCATGTGTGTGCAAGAGTCAGTCATGTGTGTATTTATTTACACCTCTCTGTTTGCGCTGGCGTCTCCCTGTGTTGGTTTTGTTTGCTCTGAAGAATGCACAGTGAGCCCGGCAGCAGGACGAGGTGTGCTTACAGCCTATAAACAAGTGTTCAAGTGGGAAAGCTCAAGTACCCTTAAGTAGCTCCTTATCACCACCTTGAGTACGTGTGTGTGCATGTTGGCGCGAGTGTGTGTGTGTGGGTTTTTTCTCCCCGGCTCGTGGCTGTGTAAGCCTTGAGCTTCTTAAAGAGCCCAGTGGGACAAGCAGAGGAACCGGAGCGAGGGCTTAACCTGCTCCCCCTCCTCCACCCGACACCGCCTCCATTCTGAATTACAGTCACACATCTGTAGAGACGGAGGAAGAAAGTGGCTGTCAGTGGCTTGAGGTTGTGTTTATAATGAGTCCATATACAGCACAGAGTAAGTACAGCTGTGCGAAAAAAAAAAAAAAAACTTATCTAGAACTCTTGACGTGCTTGAGAGGAATCTCTCATAAAAACTTTAAAGCTGCACTAATTGATTTTTTCTAGCTTGGTTCCAGCCATCTACATCTTCGATTAGTTTACCGATTAAAACAGGTCAGGCGTTGTGCTCAGTTACATCTGTTTCCCTTGATTAGAGAGACTATTGAGATTGCAGCATTAAGATGAGGATGCCACTTTATTACTTCAAATAGCTTGCTAGCTACCTTGTTCCATCCATGAAACATTTCTACCAACTCCTGAGGAAAATATCTGACTTCTTTGCTGCTAAACGCTCTGGCACGTTCACCAGCTAGTTGCTAACTTTGTCTGCTATTCAGTGGTGAGCAGGTCGAGTACAGTGGGTTTATCAGAGCTTTCTTGCTGAGAACAGCTGCCTGCTGCTGGTGGATATGAGGTTGTCTACAGTCGGGTTTGCAGGCCTGAAGATAAAACAAAGAGACACAGTAAAAGCTTTTTAGCTGACACCACTTGTGTTTAGATTTCATTGCTGCCTACAGCACTATTACTAGAAGGTCAAAGTGCTCTTCTTTGGACTGAAAAAAAAAATAGTGATAAGGCATCTGGTTTTGTTTGTGCTCCAACCACATACATCAGTGCTCCTCTCTATTTTTCTAGTGACGTCCTGCATTGATGATCGATCATATGTTCCTGTTATGTCCTTGTCCAGGACGCATCAGGACACATTCACACTACAAAAAGTTTGTAGTCAAATGCGTTGTGGTGCTGTCCACTGATCTGATCGTCCAAGATGCATTTTAAAATCAAGTGTAAACAGGGTGTTTAAGTCAAAGCCTCCACATTACATGGTCATTTGATCTATTGTTAACTGTTAACACTGTTGATGTATGTAATAATCTATCTGTACTCTGTTTCTGAACACCAGTAGAGCCCATTTAATGTCCTCTCTTTCTGCATGTTGAACAAATTGTAAGCTCTAACGAGTTGCCAAAAGTAAATGCTACATCAGTGCGTGTCTTTATCAACCACTCTTGTGTGAATATTCCAAAGATTGTGTGACAAGATTGCACAGTTAAAAGAGTGTCATGGCATTTTATTGCAGCTTCGCACCTAATATGGCATTTATGCTCATTTAAAATTTAAATTTAAATCTTTCCATCAGCTTTGATTGACCTTTCTCACTGCAGTCAGTTTGACTTGTCAAACGCAGGTGTAACTAATAACATTAAAAATGAGCGCTTTTCCACGTGGTGTTCAAGTGTCAGGGCCCTTTTCCCGCCAACTCACTGCAAGGACTGTATTTCTTTTTAGTTTATATTTCACCTTTTATCCTTATTTGTGTCCTATTTCCATTCCTGCTTTAATTACAGGATGCAAACGTGCTTATTTTCTCCTTAGTTACAGTATTGACTTGGACTGCAGATAACTCATCCACTAAGTTTGTACTGCAGGTAAAACTTCATTAAGGGGAGTCAATCAATTATATGAAGCTTGCTGCAGCCTAACAAAACAACACATTGCAGTCATGTCAGTTGTTTCAATTAAAACGTCAGTACAAAATCTATCTCGTAGGCACACAAAAGCATCTTCGTGCCCTCAGCGTTATAAATCACAAGTTCGACATGTAATTTTTGTTTCCCATGCCTGTAGTAGAGAGAGGAGTGGTGGGGAGCGAGTGAAGCTGGTCAAACAAACAGTAAAAATGAGATAATGCGTTTGTAAAAACCCTAAAGACTCTTTATCTCAAAAAACAGATTTACCAACAGCCCCCCCTTCCAAAAAAAAAAAGTGTCTGGAAATGACTTTCATCAGTTTAGCACAAGCACAACAGTGCTGTTGCAGTGTCCATGGTAACCTACCTGGCTTTTGCTGCCACGTTTTGCTGAATGGGTTTTCTCCTGCCAGTGGCGCTTTAGGCAGCCAGTCGATAGCAGTACATGGTGTAATGAACAGACCATATGAAACAAGACCAGGGGCGACGCCACTCCAAAGATAAGAGCATGAAAGGGGAAAATGCTGACTGTGTTGAACAAAGATACAACTATTTAAAGCAGAAATTGCCCTGAAGCCCAGCTGTTGAGAAGGCAGTGATGGGAAAGAGGAGCAAATTATGCTAACTGGCCCTGTTCAGCATTACTTTGATTTATTTAAGGGAGAATACTGATGGTGAATAGGAAATGGGAGAATGTGGACGCCACTGGGAGGAAGATCTACTATTATTTGAAAGACATCAGATGCTATCCTTTAAAACAACTTCTGCTACCTATTTTAAAAGGAAACAGATTTTGTGTGTGTCACATGCTTTTATGTAAACTAAGAGTTATTGCTTGTGGGAAAAAAACATTTACATTCAACTGATTTGTTTTGCTAGATGCATTTTTGGGAGGAAATGGAATAACCACCTGGATGAAAGATTTTGTTTATATTTTTCTTATGCACAGAGGTCAGAATAAATGATGCATGCAAATTGGTGTGGGACTTTTTGAGCTTCTTCTCTGAAAACAGCTGCCTGTGAGATTAGAGAGATAGACAATGAGATTGAACCAAAACAGTTACGTTGCAGCTGGACAGATTAACACTGAGGCGAAATTTACTATAAAGCTCCAAAAAGCTGAGGTGACCCCTCTCACATTGCAATTTTATGCCTTGTTATTATGAAAAAATAAATGATAGTCACCTTAACTTCAAAAGTGCTTTGAGAAAAAGCAAGCTTTATCTGCCACAAGTAGATGTTGAGGGGAAGATCAAGTGACATGTGATGTCAGTGAAAGTTTTGTATGTCCATTATGAACAACACGGTGCATATAAACTGTTTCATTGCTTTAAAATCTTTCTTATAACACAACCACACTGTAGGAGATAAAAGCACAAAGCTTGTTCTTTGGAGGAACACATTCTAAAGTTCAGCTGAAGCTAATATGTCGCGTCTCTCTTGATTACTATGACGCTCCTCTCTCAAGCTCTCTTTTGACAGCTTTTATCACTTCTGTGGTGGATTGAAATAATAAATACTGAGTAGATTTATAATCTGATAAAAAGCCAGCTATGCCTCCTTGTTTAATTAGTGGAAGTCTATGCTCTCCAAGATTTCTCTGGTTCTTTATATCAGGGAAGGGAACAGTGTAGACAGCCAAAGGAAACAGAACATATGGTCAAAAACCAGTTTACTACAGGACTGAAAGAGGCTAAATAAAATAAAAAAAAACTAAAATGTAGAGTAGAATGAAATAAACTACGCTGTTGTCCGTTCATCTTTTGGTCCTGAGATGAAGCACTGCTCCCCAGCATTGTTGTACAGTTGGACGCCATCATGCCATCTCTTTTTGTCCTGTCTCACAAGTGCGTACTCTTTCAGGGGGTTCAGCTTTGCCCCACTGGCCTGCTGCTTCCTGGGCTCTGCAGGGCTTGGATCTTTAAAGTTCAAGCAGCGCTGCTTGTAATCTGAACTTGAAAAATGTCAAGGCAGACTAACCTGCAAAACTACAAAAGGCACCTCAAAATGCATGCAAATAGTTCAAATCAACCCAATTAAACAAAGATCCAACTTATTAAATGTCTCTTTACCCCACCATGCAGTGTGGCTGTTCAGAACAGGTGTAAAAACTTTTGCCTTCAGATCACCCAAAGCCACTGTTTAATGCAATAAAGAACCCTTAGATTGTTTTACAGTGTAATAATTACCATTTAGTGCAGTATCATGTGGTCCAAAGCAGCAGTAATAAAATAACTTTAAAGAAGCACCCTAATTTTATTATCATGCTTTGCCAGTTTATTTTACTGGAACAGATTAAAGAGCCCTTGGAAACATCCCATCTGTATACTGGCCAACTTCCTAAACCAAAGAGCCCTTCACCAACCCCCTGATACACACTTTTACAGAAACATGAACTTACACACACGCTAATATAAACACCCAACTGGCTGATCACGGCAGCGTGCACGCCCTGTATTCATTATCATTATTACATCTGTGTAACACAAATATTCCCATTCACTCTCCTCCTATTGACACAGTATTACATTCCTTCACACATTACAGTTCCCTCTGGGCGGGATTTCCTGCACACACTAGTCTAGATCTATATCACACAACACTGCGATGCTGCTCGTGGCTGCACAAACACACACACACACACACACACACACAAGTAAAACCAATACGAAATGAAAATGAAAAAAAAAACAACAATCCTTCTCGCTCTAATCTGTTTAATCCACACCTCCTCCAATCTTTTTTTTTCATCTTCGTCCTCCGCCTGTCCCCGTCAAAGGCGATCTCTCCATCTTTCTCACTTTATAACTCGTCTCTCCCTCTCTCCTTCCATCCATTTACCAACTCTTTACCCATCCCCTCCTCTCTCTCTTTCTTTCAATCCTCTCCTCCCTCCTCGGGCTTGATGGGCTGAGTGGAGTCAGTTCAGGGCTGTAACCTCCTCACACCCACCTCCCTCCCTCCACTCAATCCATCTTTTCTGAAAAACATAAATACCAGTTTCCTATTACATCAGTCTGATGAAGCCAGCAGCTGAGGCAAGATTACATTACATTACTGCTGAGAACAATACTTGTGTGTGCGTGTGTGTGTGCGTGTGTGCTTGTGTGTGTGTGCCTTTCTTTCTGTGTGTGTGTCAGTCAATCAGTCCAACAAATTTTATTTGCTTTTGCTCCCTTGGGAGAGGTGTATGTACATGTATATGAGAGTGTGTGTATGTGTGTATCTTTGTTTGTGATTGTTTGTGTGTCGTTTGTGCTTTTATGATATGGAATGAGTGAAAAACACTCTGTGTGTCCTTTTGTGTGAGCCAAATTCAAAGAGACAAAAGGAGAAGTGAGAAAGTCTAATCATGTGCTAAGGAAAAGAGAGACTTGGTTGGTTGCACTTGTGTGTGTGTGTGTGTGCTGTGTGTGTGTGTGTGTGTGTAAAAGCATGTGCACCTGTAAATCTGATTGATTGCAACTATAATTAAATTGTATGTGCTCCCAGAGATCATGTCTCCCTCCCTCCCTCTGCCCCTCGCTCTGTCTCTCTCTCCTCTGCGGTAAGTAAGAGATGGTCGGGTTTCTGGTGTGCTACTCTCAAGAGTGCAGATTTTGTCCATTTGCTCCCACTCAAGCGTTTCAGCCATACTCTAGTGCCTAAGTTGTGCTCCACTTTGTTGTATTACCCTTTCACAGTCTATTTGGGGACCATTATTGTCATAGGTTTGTAGTTTTAATTGAAAAAAAGGAAATTCAATAAAAGAAATTATGGACACAAAACTAGTTGAACATTGGATTATAACAGTAATGTACCTAGAGCAAACAAGTTTTCATACTATCACCATTCATCAACAATTTATTGATTTTTTAATCACTTTGTGGAACTCAATTCGTGTCACATGATGTATATTTGGAGCTGTGCTGATTGTTTCAGATGTTGGGAGGTTTAGAGATCAGTATGGCAATATTCTATATTTTCCTTAGAGACAGCAAATCCCATCAAAAGACCAGAACCAATAATAATGTGTTAGTCCATCTCCCTACTGAACTGATATATATATATATATATATATATATATATATATATATATATATATATATATATATATATATATATATATATTTTTTTTTTTGTTTTGTTTTGTTTTGTTTTGTTTTTTTCTGTACTTCTGTACTAACTTTCAGGTACTTTCAGGAAAGACGCAAAACAGCTGGGCACTAACATGGCACATGTTGGTTACGTTCAATGAGTATTTACAGACTCAATGAATAATGGATTAACACACATTTGGTTCTTCAGATTAACAGTATTTGGTTCTTCAGTATTTACAGACCAAGAAAATAAAGTACAGTGTGTGTGTATGTGTGTGTGTGTGTGTGTGTGTGTGTTCATTAATGAATTAACATGTCTCTCCTTGTTATGTTGTTAGTTGGAGACATTCATTGTTGATTTTGGTGTTTTCATGCGATTTGTTGACAAAAAGAAAAATACGAAATGCCAGCAGACTTTTATTTAAGCCAACCTGGCCTTTATCTTTAATGAAGCGATTGCTTGAGCACACGATTGCTTGAGCACACGCAGATACCAAGACTTAAGACAGATACACAAACAGTGCTGTGATATATCCAAAAGTCACACACTCGTAAGGTCTTTCTCATACTCTCTTTGAAAGATGAAATAGAAGAAAAACAAGCAATCTGCTCTGCAATAAACAGGATAACAATGAAGACATACATACAGTACATTGTTTACATATCATAAAGTTCTCTGCCTTCGTTCACATTACCTTGGATGCTTTTAATTACAGCTGGGATACACATTTAACACCTCCTCATCCTCTCATCTAACCCAATCCCTGCACAGTGGCAGAGAGGACTAGGAGATAAGAAATCGAAGCAGATGGGCCTCCACCCAAAGCTCCTTTGTAATTTCTCTGTTAAAGAGGAAAGGATTGGCTGCATGATCACAGTTGGCGCCTGAAGTTGGCATTTGTGAGAGTGACACTGTGATGTGAATTTTATTATTCTCTGTAATGAGCTGACAGTTATTGCATTGTTGTGCCTTAATTATGTTGGATTGGAATTGCCTTTTCGATAATGAGGAGCCACCTTCAAGACTCGTATTCAATTTTCAATCTTCTCTAATTCCCCATCACCTGCCATAACAGCCACCCTCTCCCCTCCACCAGCATGACAGACTGGTAAAAGACCCTAACGATGTGTGTATTTACTATGAAGTTCATGCATAAATGTGCATACATACATGTGCTTAATAAACTTAATAAACATATATACATGCATAAGTACGCATAAGTAAATTTAAATTATTCCGATGTCAATCTTTGGTTCTCTGATTAAAACATGAAAAGCACACAGTGAAGAGTTTGAAGAAACAGCAGCAGATTGACACACAAATGGTGAGAATAAAGGAGGGCAAAGTTATGGATGGGTGCAGGCACTTTGCTCTCACAGGTGTAAAGGGTATTATGACACTCACACTTTCACAGAAACATGACTCCATATGTAATGTGTCAGTTAACGTTAGTCATTAAACATATAGTAATTACATGTTACATTAATCTTTAATCATTAATTAATCTTTTGGATGATCATTACACTTAATGCTGTGAGCTCGTCACATTACCTGGGCACTAAAACAATGCAAAAACTTCCAAAACATCAAGGCACAATTCTTGTATGTGTAAACCTGGCAATAAATCTGATTCTGACTCTGAAATGAAATAGGCTATCCCAGTTGTTATGCTAGCTACCCCAATCATCCAATATGCAAACCAACTGGACAACAAGCTTATTGTAAGCTGCTCTGTTCTCGCTAACTTCAGCCGGGTACTGAAAATGTCTAACCAGGTTTAGTCATTGTATTTTTTCACCTTTTGTTAGAAATGGAAGGTTTTTTTAATCTCCTTATGTATCATGGGTGAAATAAGAAAAGAAGATAATTTAAGTTTTATTCTCTACATTGTTGTGAAATGTTTTTTGGCAGAAGAGCATGGTACTACAAATAAATGGTCATATTTTATGTATTATTTCCAATCCTCACCCCTAAACCTCCCAGATTTTTTAAAATTGCTGCGTCACCCCTGGATGAAAAATACAACAACCCTATTGTCAGACAAAAATGTTACCTAGATAAAATTTAGTGGAAAGATTTTATTAAATCTTCACTTAGAACTAAAATGATCAACAGTGGTGTTAAGATCAAGGAAAGATTGTGGTTATGGAGGTGCTGGGCTGGATATTATGTATATCCAGTATATTATCAACCCTTATATTACTTAAGAGAATATTTGTGCTGCGAGCACATTTAAAAAAATGAAACTTACTACAATAAATACTTTAATCTTGCTCAAAGAGCTCATTCCACAATTTTGCCTGCAGCAACTTAATGAGGGTTTAGTTGATCGGTCAACATACTCAAATCTTAGCTTGGCACCAAAATCATCTCTACAAATGGGGTTTATTTGGTAATCTGTGGATTTTTCATTTGAACAGAAGAATCTCAGTGTTAATATCCATTGAGGTGTATTTAAGTCAACAGTGTGGTCGCTCACATCCTGTGCCAAGAAAACACTTCACTCTCATAGTAAGCAACATTTCCTGCCACTGAGAGTTCATTCTGTTTCCCAAAAATAGTGTGATTTTCTGTTCACAGTGGTTGCAGGTTTGGATGGAAGCAAAGAAAATATTTTAAAAACAAACAAGCCTTCTTAAAGGGGAACACATACAGGTCTTTTTACAGATACTACTACTGCATATGTCAGAAAAAAAACATTTTATTGATAAATTCTGAAGACTCCAAGTTTGAAAATCATCAGGGGGTGTGGAGTAAGAATGAAGTGAGTTTACCAGATAAAACTGCCATTGGTAGTGTATTGTGGGTAATGTTGGCGCCTGGTTTTAATGAGGAATGCCTGAAATAAGAAAGATGATATCGCTGATTCTGCTGCATCAATTTTGATCATCTCTTTGTTACGTGTTATAGGAGTGCACTGGTAAATCAGCTTTAGCGTTTTGCTTTGCTCAGTATGTCTGTAACAAACTAGGTCAAACAATGTGCTTTCTTTCCACGTCTGGAGAGAAAATGATTTTATACAAATGGGGATAATGGTGCACACTTTTAGAAAGCCTTTCATTAAAGGATTTCATAGTCTCGGTTATGCACACAGGACCTGGAGGAAGTAGTTGAAAGAAGAATGAAGGAGAAGGGAGAGAGACGTTGAAACCCTGTACTTTCTCACCTCTACGCACCTGTCCGATCATTGCGTAAAGTGAGCATACCTGTCAGATTGTTGGGTTCCAAAAATTGTCAGGTCCGTCCTATTTTGTTGCCTGAAAGATGTGCAGGAATGGACTTCCAGTTCCCGCTGACAAGCGGTTTGTTTGAAGCACACTGAATATGCACATCAGACAGAGCTATTTATTGCAGACACACAGATGATTCTGTAGTCAGTCCTCATGTCAGATGCTGTCTGACCAAACCCCTAAAATGCTCAAACTCTGATGGAAACTCTGTTTCCTGAAGTTAACTGAAACCAATTGTACTATTTCCATGCAATCCTTTGAAGGTGTAGCAACATAAGTTATCTTCACCATGTGTAATCAGGGTTTTGGAGTTGGTACTAAACTCATTAAAAAAAAATCCCAACCTATTCAAAATTGCATTGCCTGATTCACAATGTTTTCCTCTGTTCTCAACTCCTGTGTGTCTGTCATTTATATCAGTTCAGTTCAGAGTGATCAAACATAAAGAGGCGATCAAAGCCGCAGGGAGTGCAGTCTCTCCTCTGTGGCTTCATAGGAGAGAACGTGCAGCACCCAAACTGTCAAAGCTGATGATCAAAATCTCCCTCACCGACTTTAATTAATCCCAAAATACCAATAATTAATAACTTTGCTCCCCTGTCGAGTTCTAATTGTCTGATAATCCCCTTGTCAATGATTCAGATCAGGTATTGTTTGAATGTTCTTGATGACTAATTGGGTGCAAAACCAACATAATAAGTAAAAGTTGAAAAGAGGTGTTAAAAAGATTTTTTTCTTTGGTGTTGAAGCGGGTCTTTTAGTTTGGAGCTGAGATGGAGAATTAACTGAAGTGCTATGCTGCTGCATGCAAACGGATCCAGATATGGTACTCTGTGGGTTCGCACAGCCAGGGAGAAATGCCACAAGCAACACACACACACACACACACACACACACAGGTACAAACGCCACTGGCGAAAATCCAAACAAGATTAGGCCCCCTGTTGAAGACACCTGTCAATACAGCTTTTGCCTGAAGGAGGCACAGTGGAGTGGATGTTTCAGGGTGATTCATTACACACCCACACACACAAACACACACACACACACACGTCCACAGTCCTGCCCACACATACATGCATGCACACAAACACACGGTTACTCAGTGGTTCTTTTTATTACTCTTTTATTACTCTTTTATTACAGCTAGAAAATATTCTGTCTGTATTCTTTGTGTTATCTTATTCCTTCTCCTTCATTTTAACTCCTCATTTGAGTTTTTGTTTCTTTTTGTCTTTATATGTCAGCCACGCTGCCCTGCCTCTTGAAGGAGTCTCTTATTTCCATAGTCCGCTCACTGTTTCGTTCGGCCTTTATTAGTCTCATTTTCTGATTTGATCACGCTGGTTTATGACACCAAAGACGTTTCTTCACCCTGTAATGAACTGGCTGAACATCTGACGCAGAGACATGTGACTGTAAAACATCTTCACCACTTCTATCTTTAGTCTCAGGCTGGAAAAGGTTTCTTATGTAAGTTCTTTAAGTATTCAAGAATCGATGTTAGAAAACTCAAGACTGGGAGATGACAATATTGAAATATCCTACTGAAATGAAAGTAATACTGTTATGAGGTAGAGGCAAATTTGACTGTGTACTTGTATGTAATCAGTAATGGGAGTGTGACCTGTTGGTATTTCACCTGCTTCTTGCACTAACAGTGCTGGCACAGCAGGCTAACACAAACCAACATTAGAGTGTTACGCAACAACATCTCTTGTTCTTTTAGTTTGGCCTCTGGATACTGCACCATTTGTTGGATTACAAAACAAAAAGCTGTATTTTATAACCAACATAGTAGTCCTCATAGGTAAATGGCAAAATAGATAGATTTGTCAGTACCTTCCAAAACAACCTGTGACTGGTTCAAAAAATGTATATGAGCTTTTATCCTAAGGTCTCATCATATTTAGGCAACAAAAACTATCTGGTGGAGGTTAGGAAAAGTTGCCCTCATGGCTGACAGAAAACCAGTGAGGTGATACCCAAACTATGGTGCTTTTTATGCCTAACAATCCACACTGATCTACTGACTACTGACTACTGAGTCTTTGTGGCGATATGACAGCATCATGCTACGTCTGACTTTGAACAAATGACACTTTGCCTCATTAAAGGTCTTCTCAGGACTCTGGAGGCCTGCACATGTTGTTCTTGACTGACACCTCCTTCACTCTATTAGTTTTGTGACACCTGTTAGAGTGGGATAGCTTACACCTTTGTCAGTGTCTTAATGAGTCTGTTTGGACTTGGTTTTAAAATGTGTTTTGGTGATCTCAACACAAGTGGACAGCTGAGATGCATTGCTGGTCACACCTGTGTCTATCATACGTCTCCAAGGTGTCCAGCGAACCACTTGTGTTCAGATTTCCTTCTTTTATAAGGTTAAAGGACCCCGTGCACAGTTGTTACGTTAGTCTTTTGCCAGACAAACACCAGACTTGTTTTGCACAGTTTAACTAAGAACGAATACACATGTACGGGCTATTCCAGCTGTTACCCTTTGCAGTTTCAACGTAGATTTCAACCTGAGCAAAGCTCTAATTAACTAGAAAAGATGACACGTTTGTAGGTTTGTATTTTCAAAAAATGACTCTCTATTTAATTTAAATTAAATTAAATTTAATTTAATTTAATTGTTTTCTGGAACTTTTTTATTGAACTTTTTTATTTATTTTTACGGTCCCTTCGCTGCGCTGTAGCTCTACAGTATGTGAACTACAGTAGTGTTCCTTGTGCTTATTGCTTGCATTGACCTCATAAAGAATGCATTACCATAATAGACTATTAATCCCAGATGTATGAATGAAGTCTCATACTGTATCATATTTCCTGTTTTCTCCCAGCCATGTCTTCAATTTCCTCATGCTCCTCCATCTCGCTATTGAATGTTCCCTCTGGGGAATATCAAGCTGTTGTCTCTCCTCATCTCCTCCATCCCCCCACCCTGATGAGAATGGACAATCATGTTTCAGTCACTGCGGACTGGGAGGGGTGGGAGGACTGGAGGGGAGGGCTGAGAGGGTGGGAGATCGCATGTGTGTGTGTGTGTGAGTGTGTGTGGAGGGCTGCTGGCAGCAGGAGCCATGCTGGGACTGCCCTCTGCTGCAGCCGCTAAACATTCAGCTGCCTTCCCATCAGCCCCACTGCTATTACCACAGACCAGCGAACCCACTGACTGACTCAACAGCTGCCCGGGGTATATAGATGTATGTGTGAGCGTGTGTGTTTGAGTACGCATGTGTTTTTTACAGTGGAGCACTGCCAGTGGCGTGTGTGCGCTTACATTTGAGAGTGAAATGATGCAAGTATGTGTATATATATGAGTCAGTTGCTGCCAAGCCTATGTGTGTGTTTTCATTTTGAAGGTAGAATGAATGATGAATGAATGTGTGTGTCTGTGTGTGTGTGTGTTTAGGGGGAGGTTTATTATGTGTCTGTACATTTGTGTGTGAGCTGAAGTAATATGATGGTGTGAGGAATGGTGTAGGGGTGTTTTGCTTGGTGTGTGCTTGTGTCATATTCCACTGGTTGGTTCCCCTGTCTGCTTTAAAGAGTAGGGATTTTTGTTTCTAACAGAACAGCACTAATCCAGGAATTACACTGCACCTTTCTAGATTCACCCTTTGAATAAGTCAGAATTGAACTACTCAGACTGATCCGCCAGCAATTCCCACATGAAATAAAACAAGTTAAAGGAAATATGACTTTTTTTGTGTTAGTCATGAGGATTTTTCCGCTGTTTCTGTCCCGCTGTGACTGTGGTTCAGCAGATGCAGCGTGATGTGAGATCTGTAATTCAGAGTAAATATGGCACATGGGATTCAGCACAGTTTGAAACACAAATGCACAGCAGTGGAAAAAGACCTCAGATCTTTTACACTCTATGACAAGTAGGTCCTCCATTCAAAATCATAATTAAAGTCAATTAAAATCATCATCATGATTTGGCGATACCTGTGGTTACTTTTGGTAACAGAAAGTGTGGTTTAGTACTACAGGTCCCAGAATTCAGTGCATTTAAAACACTCTGTCAATACATCCTCTGTCAAAACTACAACAGAATCGTCCCATTTCTTTGTATAAGTGAAGGCAATTTGAATTTTGATCAAGGATGGAGTCCGCCACCAACAATGAAAATGACTATAGAGAGAAGTAATTGGGAGAATGTAAAAACGCTGAGTGGGTACTGTTAATAGTTGATTACTGTTAAAATCTGTGTGGGCAAAATAGATATTTCAGCAAAATGTTTGTGTCATGTTTAATTGGAGAGGAAAGTAGGAAAAAACGTTTTTGTATTGCACATTTTAATTTCTCTTATGTTTCCTTGTTTTTTTGCTAAATATTGCATGACTTTACTGACAATTATTTATATGCACCCATCTGAGCAGTTTAGAGGAAAATGTCTCTTTGATGAAAAGACATCTGAAACGTGGTGAGGACGCTGAACTAGATGCTTTTATTTTCTTCTAAAGTGTCACAAGATTGGGAACTAGCGGTTTAACAATATATTGGATTCTGTTCTATATACAATCTTAATCTAACAAGTAGAAACTGTAACAGTAAAATAAAGGCAGAGTAGTTAATGCACGTCCACCCCTGTAAATATGCTTCTCACATCACACTGAACCCATCCTTTCAAACAAGCAACATCACGTTTGGTTTTGGCACCTCTGAGAACACAATTGATAAAAATCCTTTTCATAGTTCTGTGGTGCATTCAATAGATGACTGCAGCGTGTTGCATTGTTAGCTGGGAAGCCGCTTTTGTTCTTCACATGTGATGCCTGTAAATGGTTTAGCACTTATGAAATCACCATAGCAGATCCAGACAAAATTAGAGCTGTTTTTTAGGAGGACATAGATGCACAGTATCTTTGCAAATATGTGTTATGAGTTGTTGCCTAGGCACCCTAATAACACAGCAACAAAACAGGTTTTCAAGGTTCAAGGCTTTATTGTCCCCGGGGGAAAGCTGACCTGCAGCAAGAACACAAAAATATGCAATATAATACAATGCAATAATAGAATTGATAGATAAAAGACATAAAACATGTGATACAGTAAGAGCAGTGGGCTGAAGTACTAGGATACAATATTATACAGTATATGTGCATTATAGGCCAAAGGGGTAGTTTACTATAATTTTAGTGAATACTTTAAATTGAAAAGAATCTTTTCTACACAGAGAAATTTGGCTTCCAGTAACTCATGACATTTATTTGGACTGCTGGAGTTGGTGTGGATTCCAAACGTACAGAATTCACTCCTCCTTTTCTGCGATGTGGAAATTAATGCCGGTGTCAATGTGCTGTACGCTCTCCAAATAGTGGAGGATGGAAAAGAAACTTCTTGAAGTCTCCTCTGGCAGAGGATGCACAGATGTGTCCTTCCCTGACATCTTTACAGTTTTGGCAGAGCTACCTCGCTGTGGCCATGGCCAGAATATGACATCATCATCAAAACCTGAGCAAACATGGCCGTCAGGTTATATCCTTACTTCAGGCGTTGTGGATTATGAGTTAAGGCTTGAGCGTCACCTTTAGTCTCTTTCAGCGGTGCCACATGGTTGGACTGAGAACTTGTCAGATGTCTGTATCATAAAACATCACCGTGAGTGAGCGGGCGATAAAGAGCCAAAGAAACAGTGGTAGAGAGAGAAAGAGGGAGAGAGAAACAGACTGGAAGAGAGAGCGACCCATCTGATGGCGTGGTACTGATACAGGAGGAAGGGATGAAGAGAAACATGTGACAGAGATTAATAAAGATTAACAGTACATGCAATATAAAACAAAAAAAAAAGCAAGTGAGATGTTTCTTTATCAAGCCCACCCTCTTTTGTTACTGTTTCTACGCATGTCAAGCTTTCCAGTCTCACATAGCTGATAAACAATGGATGGTACTAACTGAGACTGAAAATATGCATGAAGGTGGTTGGAAAAGCACTTAAAAGACAGAAGACAAGATCAACTGATTTATAGCCATCAAATTTGTTTAGGTGTAGCTAGCTGGCTAACAAAGATATAGTGGGCTGAATTTTATTTCCTGGACGACTTTTTAATATTTTCAGACTCGTCATGTAACAAGAAGCCTGTAAAAGAAGTTTTAAATTGACACCTGAAAGCTACGTATATGAAATAATGCAGAAAGAAATTCTGGGAGGCTGGTGTCTCAATATGGAGAGTATCGTTCTAACAGCTGCAATACCGCCATTTCAATATAGTGTGAAACACTTCACAGCCATGCCTAGATACATGCTATGCTATGAATAGATAATAAACAATTGCTGTTCAAATATAAGAACCAAAGGGAACATATACTTACTTGACTTGACCTGGTTTGAATGCCTATATTTCCCATCGTGGTGAGGCATGTATTTTCGAAAAACAACATAATGTCTCAGCAGTATTGATTCTGGTTCATGATGATGCTTCTAAGGTGAAATGAGAGTGGGGCAATGCTGGGTAACAAAGAGGAGATATACAGGGACCTTGCAAGACTGAAACACCTTGCCAGTTGCATCAACAATGGCCTAGGGGAGGAAAAGCAGCCTCATAAAAGCAACACAGAGCAGCTACTGTATGTTACAATGAGTTTTATTCTCAGGTTCTTAGGTCTCACAGTTTTTAAAAACTTCAATATCAATATTATATCATCTATATTTTTCTATGTGGTTAAACAGGTAAAATCCATCAATTCCTACGATGCACAAAAGATTCCTTTAATCATCTCTGAAGACACCTGCCATGGATCAGACACAGTCAGTCACTGTCCCTCAGGCTGTCATGAAATTATTATTTCCCTAACCCATGAAACAGACAAACTTAAGATAAACTACTTCTGTGCTCAGCAAATGGTGTTGATTTGTGGACACCTTAATGCGTACACAGAAAACCTGCCTGACAGAAATCGGGCATCATGTGCATGCCTGTATTCACCCACTCATAACTTGACTGTTATTCGCTATGTTTGGATCTAGGCTGAAGTTATTGTTAATCAGTAGTTTGATTATTGTGCTGTGCTTATTTAATTTTTTTATTCTTACATGTTTTTTATACAGTATGCTGAAACGATCTCTCTGAAGTACTTCAACATTTGTAACATGGTCAGTCGGTTGCAGCATCTCAACTAGGCTACTGCTTGAATGAATACTGAACACTGTAGTGACATTAAAGAAAATGAGAATGAAATGATTCATTTTCACAGCACACACACCACACATATATATGCTATGGTCCACAGGGCATGGGAATCAACATAATGTCACGTTGCATTTGATGCATTGCAGAGGCTAATCTGTCATTATTGTTGACAGCTGCCGTTCCTTTACATATGGAGCTTTTAATGGTCATAATGCAGGTTTGTGACTGAAAATGTACAATACATGATCAAAAGAGTCACGACAAATGATTAAAGGGTAAAAATAAAAAGAGAAAACAAAAGCAAATTATCAAAGGTGAGCTATAGGCATATATGCTCAACACTATAATATTTTTTACCTTTTGACCAAGTCTCATTGTTGTCTCATTTCATAACCTTTCAACACCAACCTAACACAACACAAGCCAACTGAAGGTCAGACATTTATTGTTTGCAAGATCATAAATGACACTGAGTTGTAAAAGAACAAAATCATCAACATGAACATGCAATTGTTCGTGCAACTTCGGCTGTAACTACTGAAGCTCCTGTGTAGGCTGTATACAATAGAAGATTTTTTCTGGAATATCCAACAAAGATATGAAGATAAAATGTCTTGAGCTCAAACTGAAATCCAGCCAGACTGCAAGATGTGATTATCTGTCATGTAAACCAAGCAAACTGAGAAGTGTCTACCAGCCCTCCGTCTCTTTCCTGAGTCTCAGTGACCTTAATGTGCTCCCTGCCTGCAGAGGGTCTCAGCAGAACCTCCCTCTGCTAGACATGTTCTGCCACACTTGTGCCCCAGATATTAACCTCCAAAAAAACTGAAATATTAATACTGCAAAGGTCCAGATGTCATGGAAAGACGTCGAGCTTCCCCCGAGGAACAACTCAAATTCAGCAGTGATACCCATCACGGAGGATCCCTTGCAGCTGAAACTTTTATTTAGCCGTTAATAAACGGAGTGAGAGAAAGCAGCGCTATCAAAAAAAATTGGTACTTACTGACATCCTGATTAAAGCGTGACTCAGTATATCCCGATCAGTTTTTTACATTTGCTACCATAGTAACCAAACTGAAGACCATGGATTTCTTTCTGCAAATAAATTAAACTAAATTATCAGACAATGAAATTAGAAAGCCCCGGTTTAAACAAAAAAATCTCAAAGTTCCCCATGTATTGGCTACTTTTACGTTACATTGCATTGCATCGAATGTAATATTTAATGTAGTTTTAGTATGAAAGTTAAGGTTAATGTGAGAATACAATCTCTGAAGTTCGGAGAGAAAGACAGCCAGTGAGGACGTGTGAATGTGAGTGAAAATGAATGAGGCCCCTCTGGCCAGTGCTGAGGTTTCTCTCTGACACGTATTGATTGTGGGGCTGAACAACTGCCCTGGGAGAGAGCTGCAGACCTGCCACTGTGTGTGTGTGTGTGTGTGTGTGTGTGTGAGGGAGAGAGAGAGAGAGAGAGTGTGTGCTTTAACAATCATATACCACAATTACATATATAACAAAGACCAAATGACTTTCAAAGATGGGAAGGTGAGGAGAACCTGAAAGCTTACCACGTCTTCACTTCAGTGGATAAAATTAGACTTTCGGTAAGAGATCAGGTTGTAGTGATGGAGATTCAATGAGCAGCTGACTCAAAAATGAGACTCAAGACTGATAAACACACAAGACAGTTAAATGTCAGCCTCTCAGAAACAAACAGGCCTCCAGTTTGACGGCTGCAGCATTATCGGCAACGCCAACATTTACTGACACACAGCTGTGTCGGCAGAAGCCGGCGCTAACTGTGGTGCTAATTAAAAAATAATGACCTGTTTGTGTTGTCTGTGTACCAGCCATGTAATCTACATAACATTATTTCAAACAAGTGAAGTTTCAGTTCTCTATTGAGACCAAGGACACATGCAGCTTCTGGACAGTAATCAGGGGAAGCACTGTGTTCAATCTGCTTTACTCACCCATAGTTCGCTCACAGAAACAAACAAACTCAAACAAACAAAAAGATAAAATAGGAAATAGCAAATACAAGGAAATTAAAAAGAAAGTAAAAAGCTCTCATGGTGTCTCTCAGGAGCACATATGTTCAATCAGTTTTGTTTAAAAAAGTAACATTACACCACTTAGATAATAATTTAGATAACATCCTCTGTGGTTTGCTGACTTACACATACTGTATAAACTCAGATTTATTCTTGCATTTTAACCACTTCTCAGCTATTTATCAGTAAACGTTACCAAGGTCAAGAACAAGTCAGATAACTAAAACTGACAGATTTTGAAATCTTTGGTGCCTTTACAGACTCCCTCTCCCTCTAACTCGTAATATGTCTCTTGACCAGCCCATTCATCTGGCTTTTATTACTGTTTATTCATTTTTCCAACTCAGTAATGTGGTTCCCGACTAGATCTTTTTTTTTTTCTTTTTAAATAGACCTGTATAAAAAAAATAGGGGTTTGGTCGATGGTGTTAACACAAGTTAAACACTGTCGGAAAAATATATTATTACGTACCAAAATCAGGAACACTTCACTCATCAGCTGATTCCACAAGTTTACTCAAACTCCCGAGTGTTTTCTGGCCTAACAGCAGTGAATCATACTGTGTGCATTTACCTAATTTACTTTAATGTGTGGCATTGCTCCTGGTAGAAAAATATCTTTTTCCGCACTAAGGCAACTAAAGAGGTTTCCTGTGTTTACAGTTCATCTAACAGCAAATAAGGTTCATTAGAATCACATTGTACTTTTGCCTGTTAATGATCTTTAACACCATGGCCATCATTAGCTGAAGGCTGGTGGCCTAAATGTTTCAAGGTTTGATAAAGAATAAGTGCAGGGTTATGAATAAAAAAAACCCCCACACGTATGCTACTGTTGATTAGTTAGTTTAATTAGAGTGTGTGTTAGCATTAGATAGATGTGGGCGGTCATCATCCACTCACACACACACACACACACACACACACACACACCACCCCACGCTGTGTTTAAACTGAGCACTGTTTTCCATTAGGCTTGATTGGAAGTGTTGATTGATTCTGCTCCATGTGTTGTCAGATCAGCGCGGGTGAGGCAGCCACTCTCCTTTATTGGGACATGGTGGCAGACTGAGGACTGAAAAGAGCTGATCCAGCACGTAACAGAGTGAAACAGACTGTAGAGAGGTGGAAGACTTTATTGCATACTCCCGAACCTTTGATTCTGTCTGTTTCTATTCTCATACTGGACATCCTCACGCTTTGTACTTTCCATTACTCTCTGACTGTAGAGTGGAGGATGTCTTCCTGTTTTCTCTCGCCTTCACTAACACAACAGAGCCAATGTTAATGTCATTAGTGACACCTGTTATTGGAGTTATTCTTTGACTGATGATCTGTGAGATCTACAGGTGGTGGATAAGTGTAAAATTTAATCCGGTTTACCACCCTGTTAAAGATGTAGTGTCAAGATCTTCATTTAAATAAAGCTTTAGGCAGGCCAAAAGTGTGGAAAAAATGAGAAATATAGCAGAAAAATGTTTTACACTTGCCCGAGGTGGACTAATGTGTGTAATGCTAAAAGAAAAATGGTTGCTACAAGCGCAGGAGAAAGAAACATAGCAAATTAGTTATAATGTACATGAAACATGTACATTACATGTACATACAATGTACATGTTTTTTTCTAGTAGAACTGAAACATTATGACATATTGAAACAAACAAAACATACTTGCATATTTTCTACACTGTTTCATCTGTTTCAGGTTTGACAGGCACTCTTGTAATTACATCGCCTCGTTGCACTCTTTTACTCTGCAGTGGTTTAATGGCACTCGACTGGAGAATTAGCGCTACCAGCAGTTCACCTCAATGTGCTCAGATTTTAATATTCACATAACAGTGGTGGATAGAAATGCACGATAACAAGCAAACTTTTTCCCATAAAAGTAGTCATGTGATTCATTGTATATATGAAATAACTAAGGTGGCAATGAGTTGCATAATAGCAATAGGATTTAGTGTTTTGAAAGCTTGAGCCATATATAGGGACTACATATTAGGATATCTCAACCTCTCTTGCATCAGTTTTAACCATTAATCTTGTAATCTGTCTCCCCTCAAACCTTATAACAGCGAAATCCTAAATCACTGCCTCTCCCCTTTATGGTTTACAAAGCTTGTATTTGTTACAGGCCTGTTGGATTGCATTAGTTGGGAGAGCTCTTCATGTTGCTGTGTTCGCCCCATGAAGCTGTCTGTCATGGTGTGTTTGTCTGAACATGTCTTCCTGTATCTGTGTATTTGCTGTCCTAAATGTCAAACTGACAAACTGCATTAGAGTTACTGCACAACAATCATGATCAAATAATGGCTGAGCTGCGGCGTTATCATTCTTTCACCCCTTTACTTGATGCCAGCATGTTTTTCCTGTCTCATAGCAGGAGATCAACATATCAGCAGGGGCTGATAGGACTGATGATCAATACAAATGGCTCAATGATTACTTGGCCACAGGCTGAGATTTCTGGCTCACACACTTCTTGGCCCATAGTCTGTTTGGAGATGAGACCAGACAGAGGAGTCTCACAACAGCCGCTCCTCCTCGCTCACACACACATACACACACACACAACTGTTCGGAGGACTGTGCTGTGGGCAACTCACCCAACATTTCATCTGCTGAGGCTAAAAAATCCTTGTTCTCCAGCCAGATTATTATTATTCTGGTATTCAGTGTAGTGAGGGATTTTATGAATTGTGAAAACATTTGTTAGTCTCAACTAGATGTGGAAAGCATGGATAAAAAGCTTAGAAAAAAAGGATGTATTGCTGAAATTCTATTATTTTTTTGACCACAACAACTCTAGAAGTGTTGTATGTATGTTCATGTACAAAAGAACGTGTGTACAAATGATCAAAGTGAATCACAATTTCCGAATCACCACCACGACTGTCTGCAGAACAGAGCATCGTGGATCTGGGATATGTCGTCTCAGGGAGAAAGTCCTGAATGTGCAGCAACAAACTGGCGAACTTGGCTGATGAGTATCCAACACGGTGCCGGTGATGAAGTAGGCAGGCGACACGGTCATATCTCAGGTGGAACAGAGGTTTTCACCGAATGGCCACCTGATCGCTGCAAAGCTGGCTGACAGCTCGCCCTTCCTGCAGTTTGTCCTGTCATTCCCTGCGTCTGAGCTCAACTGTAAAACTGTGCTGTAAAAGTGTAGAAAATGAGAAAAAGTTGAAGTTTAAGCTGACCGCTCTGGACTGCTGGCTGGTGAGACGGCCCGTTGTACGTGCTCTTCATTGTGGCCATCAGCTCTTTGCTGTCTGGCCCTGCAGGCTCATTTGTTCTGAGCTTGCTTGTGTTGGCTTATGATGATGGAATACTGCGTGTTTAATTTAGGCTTGTGACAGTGGTAATGTAACTTACTTGTGTAATTGCTCTCCTTCTACTTCTTTCTCTCCCACACACTCTCTCTCTCTTCCCCTGTGTGTGTATACAAGGTCTGCTAGAAGTGAGAGGCCACTCTACAGTTAAAGGTATCATGCATGGATCCTAACATGAGAATAGGACCTTCCTTCTACAGCAGTAAATCACTAGTTTCAAACTGGCTGTCAGGATCTTAAAGGACTTTACACACAAACTAAACTGGTGCCACCCAATCCTGTAACCTAGAAACTCTCTGTATTTCCACGTTTCCTCCTATGTGTCTTTAGTGTTGTTTTTTCTGAGTCACCTCATTTTCTTCCTCCAGAAAAGCATTGTCTCTCAATGCTAACCTAACAACGAGATTGGAAATAAGGACACACAGACTCTGTTTCAATGCTGTTTCTCTCTCGCTGTCTGTCTCTTTGCTCTCTTTTTTCTTCTGCTTTGACTGAGTGAGAGAAATCTTCATATGATAATTCACTATAATTATAATCTTGAAGACTTTCATTTCGTTGTCTTTGCATCACCTTTGGCATGGTAATGTAGGCACCATTGTGTCGCCAAATTCACCAACAGACAGTGACTTAACAACATTTGTTTAGATAAAAAAACCTTGAGAATATAACTTTAAACATTTGGTCTTTCTTTGCCTTGCCTCCAAAGCAAATGCACTTGCTAGCCAGATAGGAATTTTTCCGACACAATTTCTGTCCACAGGGGTCGCCAAAATCAACACCAGATGAAAGTTCCTTGTAGAGTCTTAGAGTAAATGCACTAACTTTGTGGTATGTTGTGTGCCCCCCTCCCCCAGTGATTCAATCCCTCCCTGGACTAATCAGCAGCAAATATGTGGTTAAAATCTGTAATGTCATCCACTCATTTAATCCACTCAGTGTAATTTAGCAAATCTCAATAGCCAGCCATGAGGGCCCCACAGATTGCTCAAAACCTGATTAGCAAAGTGTGAAGTCGTGTGTCCTTGAGTAAATAAGCTGCTCTGGGAGAAATCACCAGCTAAATGACTAAAACATAGATCGGTGACAGGGTGTGAGTGTGAGTTGTGAGAGAGAATCAGGCAGAGCTGGTGCGCATGTACAAATCGCACACTTGCACTAAATACCTATCATGTCTGAAGTGATTGTGGGCTGGACCTGCAAATGTGAGGAAATTATGCAAACAAATACACCATGATGAGAGGAACAAAGAAAACATCCTGCTGTTTACCACCCAAACTGGAGGTGGAGGTGTTGGGGGAATCAACGCTTCTCCTCTTCTCATTGGGAAAGGTCATTTTCTTGTTTGAGATGCAGAAATAAATTCAAATTGCTAACTGGAAAAAAAAATAAAAGGAGAGTAAAATTTCAAACCGTCAGTGTGTTTCCATTGTGTCACATTGGTGTAGTGTACCTGCAAAGTCATATATGTATGTATACACACACACACACACACACACACACACACACACACACACACACACACATATATATATATATATATATATATATATATATATATATATATATATATATATATATGAGGAGGAGAAACATGGAGGAGAGCGATCGTGAATCAGGACAAAGAGAGGGGAAGAGACCTGGAACTCATACTGACTGTAATTTTCTAAATAAGAGCACATCTCCTAATTTTACCCACTGCCTCTTTAAACAAATAGCACCACACCTCTGCAGAAAATCTATTGGGTATGTATTGTTGTCTGGATATGAAATGACTCCGCCCTAGAAGGCAATTGTACAGTTGTTGTTTTTTCTCCATTATTTATTCAAAAAATTGTGTTTGATCTATCAATGCCAGCATGAAAATGACAGTAACTCAATGGCCAAAATAACAACATGATAAATTATGAAACTTTTTTGTCCAGCTCCCAGGTAATTAATCAAAGTATCTGAGTGTGTTAAATCATCCAGTGAGACATTAAAGATTAAGGCCCAACACTGAAAACCATGCATGATGAGTTTCTATCTATTTGAAATGTAGTGTGTCTGTTCATCACTGCTCCTGGTTTTAATATTAACAAATCTTTGCACTACACTCTACACTCTGAGGATTGGAAAGCACACAGCCATGGCTGAACTGTTTCGGGCAGGTGCCCAATATGTGTCAGTCATTTCAAACAGTCCTTTCAGCAGTTAAGAGTCATTGATTCATCACATGTATCATTGCGCTGTAGGAGCATTTATACATAAACATTTTCTGAGATAACAAATTCCTCACGCTGCAGTTGATCGACCTCTCCAGTGCCTTGTTTAAAACTATGTGGGTGACATGGAAAAACTTGTTATCTCTCAAATTAATACATATTAATAGTAATCTAAATGTTTGACGAAAACAAATATAAGCTCTTTGAATAATTTAAGGGAGAAACTACCACATAAATAAGTGATTTGTGTATCAGAATTACTTTCACAGCCGTAGGGAGGGAAATAGGTGATATGCTGGAGAAGCTACTTAATGTATGCTCATAGACTAGTTATTTCTATAATGAAAGGATCATTTCCTTAATTCTGAATTCAGAGTTTCTCCATTTTATTCTGGTGCCAGCAGCTTCAACTGAATAGGTTATTGCAAGTTGAGTTTGGCTCAGGTCAAAGTCCCAAATGTCTACAGCTCTGCTAGTGATTAAGATTTTCAAAATTTAAAATAACACCACCTGTAGAATCACCTCCATCAGCCACATGAAAATGTTGCCTACATGTTAATGCAACAAAGATAGCAATAGTAGGTTATTTTACTTTCATACATTTGCTGATAATACTTCATACCTACAAATTGTGTTGCATGACTTTTATTGTGGGACTTCTATTTGTGCTTGAGGAAGGATTGTGAATACCTCTTTCACCTGTGGCAGGTCCTGACCTGGTGTTATTACGGTCGATTCACAGGTCAGTTTTAGGGGGGGTTTGGGGGCAGGTTTGGAGTTTATGGATGTAATAGGCATAAAGGGTAAATCTCTGATGCAGGGTGAGATCACTGATAGTCAACATTGAGGAAGCTGTGAACATTATGCTTATGATAATATTTTCTTTCTATCACAGTGAATGAAAGAAAAACCTCAAATTAGTATTTGTAGTGGCCCCATACTAAGTAATGAAACACAACAAGCATTGCTTAATAAGACAAAGTAAATGTAAACACAATTACTGTGGAGAATATAATTAAAATACACTGCATTATGCATCCTTGTGTTGCTGTGGTGCCTTCAATAACTGATGTGATGCTTAAGTAAAAATAAAAAAACTATGCCCCACGGGTCCACAGCGAGACTCCAGTTGACCTCTTGCCACGTGGGTGTTGGGACACCAATGAAAACATTGAAAAATGACACTGACAAATAGTGTCTGAGTTTCTCAGGACTGTTTCTAGAGTAGAAAGTAGTTCCAATTGGAAGTGTCATGGTGAGATCTGTGGATTATCAGGAAAAAGCAGAAATTAAATTCCACACACCTCCATTGTATTAGGGTGGTGGAAGATATTTAAAACCAGGGCATATAAAACTGAAACAACATGCATGACTAGACACGGCTAGGAGTGAAAAAGAAAAAGTAAAACCCTTAATAAAAAATCTAGCTGGACTTACTAACGTCATTGTTGTGTTCGAGTCTTTGTGAATCTTAAACAGCATGACGTTGCACCCCATATAGCTTTCCAAATCAGATGTAAATGGTGAAAACTAAAAGAGAGGATTTACAGACTTTACTAACGCACGTCTGTGCTTGGTCTTTTGATAGTTTTCAGTTCTGGTCTGTGATTATGATGATAACTAGTACACAACATCAACAATGTATCTAATCTATTCTTGCTGATGGTGTGATTCAGCTCATGCAGAGCTGTTCCGGTCAGTGAGTTCTTTGTGTGTGTGTGTGTGTGTGTGTGTGACTGTGTATGCTGTGTTGTGTGAGCTTTGCTTTGACTGAGCAGCCCACCTGGCTGTGTTTCGAAGGCCCTAACTTTAATTCTGAGCCCATTTTCAGTCCATTATGCTGGGCCACTGGGGAGGCCACAGCAAATTAGAACTATCTCTACTCCACTGACTTCATCATTAAAATTAAAATGGCACTCGCTGCACCCCACCTGTCACACACACACTCGCACATGCTGACCAGAGGCCACACAAACACCGACTACTGAACATCTGTGAAGACACGTGTACCACAAACTCCTCAACATGCCCAATCTTTGACACATATCACACATAAATTTCCACAAATTGACAACCCTTCACAAGCCGCACTTGTGCAGAATGGACACCCACAAAAACACTCTACCCTTCTTTCTCTTACACACACACACACACACACACAGAGATTTGTTGTGGGAATGGCGAGTGCCCTGTCACACCCAGTCAATTCTAATATCACTCGCCCAGTGGGACGGCGTATTAACAGCCAATGTGTTTAGGCCTGTTTGGACCACTCTGCCAATGCACGTGTGTTTGTATCCAGATGTGTGCGTGTGTGAGCCCATTTGAGCAGCGGGGGGTTGCCTTTGATACCGTGGCTAATGTAAGAAGTAAGAATGGCCGGTCATTTAGTTGATATAGCTTCAAAGCCTCAGCTCACACTGTGGCCCAAACAAGATCGATAGGGGAGAATAGAGGAGGCCCACAGAGCGAGAAAAGAGGAGAGGAAGGGAACAGATGTACTAATATCGCAGCCTCAAGTCCTTGCCTGTGGTAATCACAGCCATAAAACTCAATAATTACACAGGTTCCTCTGTAAACAGGAGTGACTGAGGGGAGGAAACAGTGCTGGTGTGTGTGATGGTTGGCTGGGGTTTGTATGCGCGTGTTTAGGTATACATTTTATATGCTTTCTCTCCTCAAAATGTGAGCTTGACTTCATTTCAAAGAACAAATTGTGCTCTTATTCAAATGAGATTGAATGATTTCAATTCAAATGAGTTTGAATAAGCGCAGTGAACCACATCCACGTGTATGAATATTTGTATGTTCTCATGTTTGTGCGCCTGTGTGTGTAAATCCATATGCACATGCTTGTGTTCTGCGTGCATGCATGAGTGTGTGTGTGTGTGTGTGTGTGTGTGTGTGTGTGAAACACATTGCTGCAGAGAGTTCCCGCTAATGCTTGGAAAAAAGTGGCGAGGCTGGCAGAAGCAGTGTCGGTGTGAAACGAGGAAGCGAGTGTTTTGCTCACGGTTCACGGAGGAGTCAAAAAAAGAGGGAGGCGTGGAAATGAGATGAATTGGAGCAGGAGGAGGGGAGAGGTGGGTGGGGGACACGGAGAGAGAGAGAGAGAGAGAGAGAGAGAGAAACACAGAGAAAGTGTTGAGCTACGTGCGCTGCTGGAGTGGGAATCAGCTCAATGCCTGCTGGCCATGAAGTTTGAGGAGTGTCACTCTTCACACCTCACACTTAAAGACAATGAGAGGCATGCATGCATGACTGCAAACAGATTAAACTGAGATGAAACAATCCGATATGAGAGAGGCTTCATTCGTTCTCCACACAAACATGTCAAGTTTATCACACAATATGAAACTATTGGCGTCAAGATAGACTTGCAAAAAAATCAACACCAGAGGAGTTTGGATAATCAGGCAGTGAGTATGAATTGAAAATGTAAAAGCAAGTGGATGCTGCACCTCTGAGTAACACAACTGGGTTACACACTCACCTGGTAAACACAAGCTGCGTCTCACACACTCGCAAAACAAACAATTTTCTATTTACATGGAGATCAATATACAACATAAATTTGCACTTTGAAGCAGCAGTCTGACTCTCCCCCTATCTCTCTCATAAACACGCATATAGAAGAAGCTCCTCCAGACCTGCACTCAATGACTCCAAAGAAAACATGCCCACACACACATACACACACACACACACACAGTGCCTTTATAAATACACTAAACTGCTCCTGTACAGTATGTACATGTTCTGTATGCATATCAGTCAGCCAGTCATTAAGTCAGGGGACTGTGGGGACTACTCTTTTCAAGAAAGGCCAGAAACCAAATGGGAGAAAAAGAAAGAGAGAGCGCGAGTGGGTGGGTGACAGTACAGAAAGCCAGTAAATAAGTGAAACAACAGTCAACTTTATTTCCTACATGTTTGCAGCAAAACCCCATAAAGATGTTTATGATTTGCATTTGTAGAATTTCTAGTCCTTATATGTCTGCAGGTATCCTTTCCATCACCCATCCAAACAACAGTAAAAATTACAAATGTCTTGGGGGTGCACTAGGGTACCCATTCAGTGGACAAAATGGGTTTTGGGTTGGGTTAGAGAAATGCAATACAGTGCCTTATACCACAATGCAGACAGCTGGTTACCTGTCTGAATTTTTTTTGCCCCACCCTTCAAACATCCTGTGTTTGCCACTGGCTGTCAAGACATTTCAGTCAAAACCTCATGGTGCCACTACAAGACAAATTCACCAGTAGATTTTTTCCTCTGGGCACCATGGATGTCTGTAAAACATTGTGTGTAAATCAGTAAAGTAAATGAGATATGAGTTGAGCTATTTCACTGAATAAGTGAAAATTTGAATGTCTACACCAAATCTGTCCAACAAACCAGTCCATCCTGTAGTTGTTACATTTGAAAAAAGAGCTAATCTAATTTACCTCATATTAATAACTTTCAGGTGACACAGTGGTGTAGTGGTTAGCACTGTTGCCTCACAGCAAGAGGGTTCTGGGTTCAATCCCTTCTGTGTGGAGTTTGCATGTTCTCCCTGTGCCTGCGTGGGTTTCTCTCTGGGTACTCCAGCTTCCTCCCACAATCCAAAGACATGCAGGTTAATTGGCGACTCTAAAATTCGCCCCTAGGATGTGAGTGTGAGTGGTTTGTCTGTCTTTCTATGTCAGCCCTGTGACTGACTGGTGTCCAGTCCAGAATGTACCCCGCCTCTTGCCCAATGACTGCTGAGATAGGCTCCAGCACCCCCTGTGTATAGATAATGGATGGATAATAATTTTCAGATGCTGTCAAAACAAACAGGAATGCGCAAAAGTGACTTTCAGTTCCTCATTGGACTGGGACAAAGAACAACAACAACAACAAACAATGGGCATCTCTTCAGTCCGTGTACATTTTGATTGTTTGTTTATTGAATTAAATCCAAAGTGGCAGAAACGAGAAAAACAAATGTTAATTTTCCGTTTTATTGTTATACGAAATGCAGAAACACAAATGCAATTTGATTTCTCCTCGTCTTGTTTACAGGTACAAAACCAAAATAGACAGTGGTAAACTGCCAGCAATAAAGCAAGCCCTGCCGGACCGTGGCCAGTATGCTTGCACTAACAAAATCAGCACTGTGGCCCTGACTGATGATCCGGTGTCCAATGTGAGCTCAACATTTCTGTGCAGTACATGTAGAGGTTAGTGACTTAAAAATGAACTAATCATTTTTTCAATTATTTCTCAACTATATAACTAATATCTACAATCAAATGAAATCACACAATCGGAGAAGTAGTAAAATAACCTTATACACACAAACAAACCATATTCAGAAGTTGAAGTCATTGCATTTGGTTTGTTCAAAACTACATAATTCAGATTCTACTACAGATCCCAGAGTTTTCAGAAGATAACAAATATGTTCTGCTTGATTACAGCTAATGTGTGCAAAAATACATTTGAATATTTTGTTTGATGTAATGCTGTGGCCATAAAACAATAACATCTGAGCACTGAATATTTTACTCAATATAAATGTGATATGTGATCAATATGGATGCAACACTGTTCTACAATATCAAACTAGAGATACACTGGTGAATACGAATGAATGTAATGGGGAAATAAGAGTTTAACCATTTATCCTCATATAAAAATGGAAATACCTGTTACTGTAATACTGTTTACTGTAGTAAGTTAATTATTGTTATTATTATTGTAATTATGATTATGATTATGTTATTATTACAATTTGTGGTATTGTTGATTACCATTTATGATTTATGTTGCCAATAATAATAATATTATTATTATTATAATACAATATTATTATTATTATTATACAAACCGTATACAGGTAATTATATACGATAATGAAATAATTAATAATAATAATAGAAATAATAATAATAGACAGGCCACATAATAATAATCACGAGAGGAATATTGCATCGGCATTGTTTTTTAATTGATTCATATCCGCCCCTTTCCCCAGTAAATGTTCTGCTGTCTTTGCTGTTCCGAATTTATGTCAATTTGTGGTATTGTTATGATGTTTTATGATCAAGGTCTTGAAAGTATTAATGTGAGTGTAAATTTTACATGTAAAGCCATTGCATTACATTAAATATTGTTCACCTTTGTATGACTTCTCTTGATGACATAATGGGAGTATAAACTGTCTATTATTATACTTCTACATGTATAATAATAATATTATTATATAATGTAAATAATGCCTATAAAAAATGAATGCCTATAAAAAATGATATTATGTATATTATTATTATTATAATAAGTCCTTGTTAATACAGTAGATTAGAAAACATTAATATTACAAACCGTAGTGTTAACAGGTAATTATATGACTCAGATGAAACTGTTTGAGACTGCCATTACAAGCTCCTTCTTAATACACCGACCGCATATATGAAATTGTTTTATTAAATTGTTCTGTGATGGAGAACCCTGTGGTGGCACCTTGCTGCCGCAGCTTCACTGCGTGCATCTGCATCACCCAGTAGACAGGCCACACTGTCCCGAATGCCGGACTATTGCACTAAAATCCTGTGGACGATTTTCCTGAACTCTTCTGTGGAGGGTATAAGGTCATCACGAGAGGATGTTTCCCCCTTCCCATCTACACCATTCTCAGCATTGACGGCATTGTTTTTTAATTGATTCATTAATCCGCCCCTTTCCCCAGTAAATGTTCTGCTGTCTTTGCTGTTGATTTATGTCAATTTGTGGTATTGTTATGATGTTTTATGATGCTCTTGAAAGTATTAATGTGAGAGTAAATTTTACATGTAAAGCCTGCTACATTAAATGCTTGGGTCTGCCAGGTCTGTCCAACTTCCTCCTCTGCCAGCGGAACCAACTCACCACCAGGTGGTGATCAGTTGACAACATTGTTCACCTTGAAACGACAACAAAGTGTATGACCTCCGGCCTTCTCTTAGATGATGGTGTTCATAATGGGAGTATAAACTGTCTATTATTATACCTTCTACAGGTGGAATAGCCTATAAAAATACTACACACAAACAACAGCAAGAGTTCCGCAGGGAAGCGACCCTTCTGGTTTCTGGGAGCTAAGCAAGCCCACACCAGACCGCCGCCGCTTATCTATTTTGGTTTTGTATCTATAAACATGGCCTGGATAATTTGAATTGTATTTTTGTTGTTGAATGATTTGGGCCCCAACGCCACCTATCCAGCCCCACGTAAACCGGCCTGGCTGTTCATGACTTCTGGGAACTAGAACTGCTCTTACTCTCGTCACCTAACCTGCCATGCCATGGAACCAGGGGCTAGCGTAATCCGCCGCCCCCATAGGACTCCAACATATGGCTCTTCTCGGGCACAGGATCATTCGGGCACACAAACCCCTCCACCTCTGTAAGGTGGCGGTGCACAGGCCCCTCAAGGAGGGGAATATAAATAAATAATATAATAAAACAAACAAACTATGAAAACTTATAAGGTACATGTTTTCCATAAGGTTAAATAAACTGACCACTTGATGCATGGAGACGTTCCATTAGGCTGGATTTTGGATGAATACTTTTTTTTTTTTTTTTTAAGTGTATTAGTCTGCAGTATAAAGTAACTTGGACCACGAGCCATCCACTCATCCAGTCAATCACTAAACCAAGTCTTGGCCACCTTCAGTGTAAATGAAGTTGCTGAACTCTGGCTATGTAATGAAAAAACATTAGTCAGACTGGTTCAGTGTGGACTTCTGCCTGTAGGTCTGGTCTGATTAAACATTAAAGACTGTTCAAGATTTTGTGTGTATGCGGTGTGTGTGTGTGTGTGTGTGTGTGTGCGTGTGTGTACATGCTCGCTGATTCTTTGTGAATTTGCTAATGTAATTGAAAACAAAAAAACAGCAATGGTTGTGTGCGTGTATGTGTGTGCATGGTGTGTGTTCACCTCTGGCTGTGCACGTCTTCAAATCTTTTCAAGATGCAGAGCAGAACCCTGGCCGGGCAGGCATGATGTGGAAGATGGAAACAGCGTGAAAGAAGAAAATGATGAAATGGAGCAGAGGTGAAGGAGGGACATGATAGAAAGAGTGGGAAACCAAAGAGAGGTGAGGTTGTTGTATTCTGAACTTAACAGTGGAGTGAAGTTGTTAAGAGGCAGGACTCCGCATTCTCAAGGGACTGGGTGATATGGGAAAAAAGTATATCTCGATAATCCTTTCCACACCAGTTGATATGTCAGTGGACCAGCAGTGGACCAGCTGAGGAGCTCCCTGATGTCCAGGAGCCATCCTTCTCAGTTGCTCAAGTTTCTTTCTCCACGCTCTTTGAATTCTTGCCCATATTACCTGCAGCCATTGTTTGGGGCTGTGAATCTTCCCACAGACCATCCCTATTCAGACAACTTTACAATCATAGACAATCAAGAAAGGACGGCCCAATGCCCTATCCATCATACCATTCATGCACCACATAATCGAGGTCTGCGTTATACACCAACATGTTCTCCATGTTCCCGATCACTGCAACACCATTTCTGACTCCTATTTCATCACCGACACCCAGTCCCCAAACACTATCAAACTCATGCCTCAAAGTTTATCTTGTGGCCTGCCCTCTAGCCATCCTGATTCACTTCCCAAAGGACTTCTAATGCCAAGAGCATGCAAAAATCGCCACCGCCTTTCTCTTATCCACAACATTCGCTCCAGATTCAGCATTCCTCATGCTGCTTAAACCTTAAGCCAGGTTCTTACTCTCTTTCGGATACTAAGAGTTCAACGCCTCTACCTTGAACTTTAATCATGCTGTCTCAGTGAAAGGTGGTGGTGAAAGTAGATGAAAGACCAATCAATCTGGCCAGTTTACGTCTGTCATTTATTTCAAAGTACAGTCACTTCTGAATTTGAACTACACTGAATTTGAAACACTCATGAACTACTACTTGACCTTCTCTTCATCTTAGAGTTAAACAACATCTTAGAGACAACTGGCTACTCCATTCTGGTTCCACCAGCACTTCTGCCATATAATCTCCTTATCTACCATTTCGACCAAATCGGCTATTTCAGCCTCTCACAACAGCATACCAGAACACTTAATACAAATCATGGGCCACCAGTCCTTCCAAGCATGTCACTTATACATCCATTCAGATTTCAATTTAGTCTCAAGTGACTCGAGATTTTGGGGTTTCATCATGCCAGGGTGCTGGCGAATTCCTCAGTAAAGCCCACAGATCAGCTAGAAAACAGAAGAAGTAATAAAAGCTTCCAGCCTTTGCCACCAATCAATTATCTCTGTGAAAGAAGCTTGATAGTGTGGACCATACTTTTAAAATACAAACTACCTAACATCACTGGGTCTTTGGTGGAAGATGTGGACAGCATCAAGTCCCTTGGTTTCCACATCTTAGAGGGCCTGACCTGGGTACTCCATACTGACTTTGTTGTGAGAAAGGCCAGGGAGAAATGAATTTACCTTGGACACTTAAGGTAATATCCCCTCAAATACTTATTGTTTCTTGCACCATCAAGAGAGTCCTGATGGGGAACATGGCTGCCAGGTATGGGAACAGCACTGAACTGGACTGACAAGCAAAGTCTGCAAAAGAGTAGTTTGTCCGGCTGAAAGTATCAAAGGCAATGCTCTACTCTGCCTAAAAGACAGACACTAAGGAGAAACATTAAAGATCCCAGATCCCAGATACCAGATACACCTGTCCAGCACTGAAAGGTTATTTTCACTAACCTGTTATTCAAAATGAAACTAAATTAGTATCACCAAACTTGTGTTTCATTACATCATGAATTTTCCATAATCAGAAGAAGAGGACTTCATGGTCAGTAATAGTCACCATGGATGGAGAGAAAAAGTAAACTTCAGCAACAGAGGGAAAGGAAAACAGAGTCGTAGTGCTGCACACTGATTAACACTGATTAACATGTCAACAGTGTGTTGGTCACTCACTGTCTCTTAAATCTCTCTTCTTTTTTCTAATCTTATCTCTCACCATGACACTAATCATAATCTTGTAGAAATTACACCTCTCAAAACCCATCTCAGCCTCTCTTTTGTTCTCTTTCTCTTTCTTCACGATCCCTCCATCCCTTCTGAGCTCTCATTACTTGTTAGTAAGGAGTAAACCCCCCCCTCGCGCTGATAAACCACACACCTCTCATTTCCTTTATCACTCTCTCCTTCTTCATCTACCACCTCTCCATCCGACCGCTAATTCATCTCCTCTCCTCTCTTTATTCCGACCGTCACTGTCTCTCTTTTCTGCCTCTCTGCATTCATTTCCCCTCCCTTTGTTTTTCTCATTTTGTTTTTCTACTTTTTACGTTGCCTCTCTTTCCAGCTGAGTGGCAGCGGCACATTGAACAGAAGGCGAAAGTCTCTCTCCCTCTGCCCGTCTTTGCTTCTCATCTTCAGCACCTCCGCTTCGCTGTCGTCTTTGCTTCCACCTCCCTGTATCTGTCTTTCTTAATGTATCCCCCCATTTGTTTATCTCCTCACCTCTATTCACCTGTTCTCACTCCGTCCCCCTCCTCACATCGCCTCGCTCACCCTCTGTCCATCGCTTTTATTGCTCTCTACAGCTCATAAAAGACAAAGGGAGAGGTGGTAAACTAAATAAAGAGACAGAAATGTATTTGGAAGGGGATAACTTAATAAACCAAGGGTGTTTGGCAACTGTTAATAATGTTGCTCTGCTGGCCAGCCAATGTCCCAGGTGTGATTAAGCAAACTGCCCGTGGATGGGAAAATGGTAAGCACTCAATTTCCTGTGTTTCCCAGCTTTCTTCCAGTAATCAAATGTTTCACCAGTTTCTCCAAAAGTACAGGTCAAGGTCTTAGTTTAGATTTGAGCTGTGAAAATGGGCAAGCACAAACAAGAGAGTCAGACAGCCGAAATTTTACCAAGTCATTATAAAGGTAAGGACTAAGATGTGTGTTTCAGTATAACAGGTGTTTTCTAATTAGTTTGTGTTGATACTTAACAATTTTATGCCAAAATAGGACAAGAATATGTTCTTTTTCTATGTGTTCCCTTGCTTTAATGGTGTGGTTAAATACATGGGTTATTCAAGTCATATCAATTCTGTTTCATTTATATAGTGGCAAATCACAACAAAAGTCTCATCGCATGACACTTTACGTGTAGACCGATTACATTATTTACAGAGACCTGACAATGCCCACCATGAGCAAGCACTGGGCAACAGTGGCAAGGAAAAACTTCAAGCACCTCAAGCAGAACTGGGCTCTAGGTGGGCGGCCATCTGCCTTGAACGGCTGCATTGAGAGAGAGACAGAGAGAGAGAGAGAGAGTCCTTATCTTTAATACAATGGCATGCATTCATGAGAACTTTAATTTTCAGAAGAATTATCCACCAAAGATATATCTGAATTGGGGGAGTACAAACCTTTTTGTTTTTCCTAAAGTCCTGAGGTTATGATGCAGAGCTGCAAAAAAATACACAAACCCCACAAAAACAAATCAATCAACACCACATGATCACTTTTTCCGCTGTGGGTCTGCATGTTAAGGACACTTTCATGTAATCATCACTTTACCAATAAATCATGAAACTATGAAGATTTGGAACTTGCTGAATGGATGAATCTTTTTTTTTTCACCACTTACTCCTCTAACCCCTTGCTGCTTTTTGTTTCCCACACCTAGCTGTGCACGCCCACCCCACGCTCCCTCCTTCTCCTTAACCTCTCCTCCTCCTCCTCTCTTTGACTCAGGCCTCTCTCTGCTGGACCATCAGCCATCCTGGGATCTCACTCTCTCTGGTCGGTGTCCCATCCAGACGTGCATATTGATTTCATTCTGTACACTTGACATTTATTGCATGTCTGTCTGGAGAGGGAGAGGGATCCTCCTCTGTTGCTCTTCCTGATGGTGCAGTCTGTTTTTCCCCATGTTAAAGGTTTTTTTTTTAGACGGTCAAAGGACAGTTGGTGTCATATGCTGTGCAGAATGTAAAGCCCCTTGAAGCAAAGTGATTTATGATACTGGGGTATATAAATAAAAATGACTCGACTTGACAGGCTCGACTAGCGAGGACTTTTCCGTACTTCAGACTAACCACAAGTAACCATCCCACTACTACAGTGCATTTAGTTAGGACATGGTGTAACACAGCAGCCTTTGTATGTACAGTGGCTTACGAGTCCGCGTTGTGTTTACTATCCACACCGTTTGCTGTGTGTGCTTGGGAGAGCGCTCCTGTTGCTTGTTGACAGTGTTCACGTCATTAAACTTCACTATTTGTATGAGCCAAGACTAAAAACCTTGAATAATATTAAACATGTTTGATTTCAAACGTTTGTCAAGACGAGAAACAGACCAACTTAAGACAGCTTGGACTCAATACTATGACCACCTTTCACAAAACAATTGAAATGACGGTAGTGAGCCACAGCTGTAGCAAAACTCTGTCCATTTTATTCTGACATTGGAAGTTTGTCTGTGACAGTCAAATTGCTTGAAAGGGCTGGCATAAGCTGAATATAGTAATAAAATAATAATAACTAAAGTGATATGTTTACCTTTTGATAACTAAACTATCTCTTGTCCTAACTCTCATAAATGCTTTTTTTTCTACAGTGTTGTAGTTGCTATAACAGGACAAAAGGTAGCTCAAGTGCTTCTAGTTCCATGTTGTGATTATCCACTCACACATTTTCTCCAAACAACGCAAAGAGGGTTCAGCCAGCGGTCTGTGGTGCAGAGTATATGGTGCTAATGTTCAAAAAGCCTCTGAAATAGCATCCTCCCAGTCAAAAGACACTTCAGGTGTGAAGCTCAGTTGTAACAAATTGTGCATGCTTTTGAGATATATAGTTGCTATAAATCTTTCTATATGCCATGTAGTCTCTCAAGTATTGAGCAGTTGTAAATATTTGTGAATCAAATGGCTTAATACATCATATCAAAGATGGACAAAAAGTAACTGGAGTCTAATTTTGACCTCATAAAATAGCGACAGAATCTACTGGCCCTAACCTGTGTATGTGCGTGTGCGTTAGCCTTATCCACATTATTCACACACACACACACATACACACACACACACACAAACCAGCCTAGTGTTTAAGGGGGCCGGGCACAGCTGGATTGGCACCTCTTCACCCGCGGGCAGATGACTGAGTTGAAGTAAAGCTGGCGTACCAGCAGGGTGAGGTGAAGTGGCTCTAATCTGCTCTCCTGGCATGAGGTGGCACAGGGCCGGCCCGCTGTGCCATGAGTTATGCTGGCAATAGGCGAAGTTGGCATCCCACAGCGTCCGGCTCAGTGCATCAGCCCCCTCGTGAGCGACACAGAGGTGGGAAATGGAGACGGCGTGAGGCCAAGTCAGGGGAGGTAGAGACAGAAGGACACAGAGACAAACAATGTGATACAGTTAGTGAAATATCTGTCTGGGAAAATGTCTACTGTTCCTTCATCTAATATTGGATATCATCAAAATGTCTGAAGCTGCTATATTGAATATGACAACTAACTGACAAGATATTGTTGTTTGGGCCATGTGATAAATCACACCCTGGTCAAAAGTTTCAAATTACTGTCTACTCTTTTTAGAGCGATGGATCGACTACTAAAGAAAGAAAACGTAGGAGAGAGTGACAGATAAAGAAAGAAAAAGCACTCAGTTCAGTGGTGGCACAAAAAAATACATCTGACTGCATCATGTGAAAGATTACTGCTAGAGACTGTCAAAGTAAAGGTCACAGTAGAACAGGTGGTAGAGTAACTCTATATCGTTGCTTCAGTATTAGAGAGATCCATACATTCAGTGCTTGTGTGGGTTAAAGAGAGCCCAGAGAATATACTGGATACTGTCAAATCCTCTATTCACTGAATCGTCAAAGTAGTCCAACTTTCCGGTGGCACACATGTAAAAGTACTGCTTGTTGTCTCTGCAGAAAGACAGAAAAAAAACATTCCTGTATTGAAAGATAATTCCTTCATTAAACCGAACATTGGGGATTTGTCCGTTTTCAGCACTGGAAAGCCAAAACAGTTCAGATAACATTAGCAAATCATGTTGCACTCCACTCCACTCCACATAGGCTTTATTTATATCCTTTGGTGGTCTGTGAGCTCACAGAGAAATAGATCTGAGCATCACTCGAAACAGAGATTTGAACAAACCTATTAGCTTGGCAGAGGACTGAGCTCACACTCCCAGGCGGTCTGTCCCTGTTGTTTGGGTCACACCTGAGTTTAAATTCCATAAATTCACTCACACAAACTGAATTAAAGCAGGAAACATGTCAGAGTTTGGATTAATAGAGCCACAGAGGCCAAATGTGATTGAATTCAGTCAGTGACCTTTCCTTTCATAGCACCCAATGTACCACTGTGCATGTATTACCAAGTATCTCCAGAAATTACATCTTATTGGATGTTTGTGCACCTCACAATTTATAACCAGAGCCAACATAGGAAGTGGTGTTTCCTATTTACTATTAATCGGAACCACAGTCTTCTCTAATCTCAACCAAGTGTTTGAGTTGCACATTTTGTATTTGCCATAATCACAATATGTCCCATGGAATATTTGCCATTTGCAGATGTTGTAGAAAGTGAGAATTTTAAACATTGGAAAATGAAATTCAGGCTTTTGCAGAGTGCTCTTCTGACTGGAGATTGAGATGCAAAACTAATAAAACTGTAAGAAGTAACAAGAGCAGCTGGTAACCACTAAGAAATATACTCACAAAACACTACCTCTGATGTTTGCAAGTCTCTGCAGTGATGTGAAAGTGTACTTAGTGTGTGGTCAGTACACACTGTCAGTGGTGTTGGGTGTGCTCACAGTTGACTTCTGACCGTATCCAACTACACAGTCTGTAGTTATCCTGGATGTAGAGGTGCAGAAGACTTAAAACTTTTCACCAAGTCAGTCCAAAAATGCCTCTAAAAATTGACTCTTTAAAGTTATAATCTCAAAGATTTTCATTTTGTTGTCTTTCACGGCACCTATGATGATAATCACTAATTTCAGCTGTTGTTGTTTGAAGACCTCTCTCCAGTTTCTATTTCTATTTCATTTGTAGTCATCGCTGCATGTGATTTTTCTAGGAAAATTCGCCACCGATACCCAGGTTGCAATACTGCAAATGCAAGAGCTTTATCAGTGGGCCATAGCCCAGTCTGAACACATCATTTCCTGTGCATCAAGTGCCCGTTTTCTAAGAAAATACCTACCATGCACATTAAGAATTTAGTGTAGCGGATGTTTAAGCTTTCATGCAGTGTAGCCTCAGTGTATTGTGGCCTTTAGTCAAGAACATATCCGGTGTCATCAGGCTGAGGATGGAGAGAGTACAATGGAGAGATGGATACATTTTAAAAGAATTTGTCACTGCCCATCTGTGCACATTCATACCTCTGTGTCAGTCTGATAAATTACCACCAAAAATAGCTGTAGATGCACCTCGTGCTGTTAGTTATACAGGAGCACACGGCAAACCTAGCTGTTTTCAACGCAGGAATAAATATCCAGCAGAGCAAAAAAGCCTTCCTTGTCCCAGAATTCCTCCTGACCTAAATAGGCCAGTATGGATACTCACTCAATTTTTCCCCATCGAACACCCCTCTGCAATGGCCTGTCACGCACGGTTAGCCCTCGATTGACTCAAGGCAGGATCCTGCTGGATGGAGCTAGGAGGAAGCTAACTACTATTTCCCCTCAACCAATTTAGAGTCCACTGAACCTAGAGCTGCCATTCGACTGGCGCCACCAGCGCTGATCTAAAGGAGCAGTTATGGAGCCATTCAGAGAGCTGACAAAGCTCACACACAGACGAGATGAGATCAAGATCAGTATAGCAAAATTGGATCTGTGTTTGACTGAACACGCAAAAACAGCAGTGTATTTACTTTTTGTTGTTCTGACATTCCTTCAAGTTGCCTAAATACCTCTTTTGTACAGAGGCATGGGTCTGGAAAAACCTGTTTGCCATCTGACATGGCTCTGCGACCCTGCACTTTCCCTGGGTTTTACAGAGCTCTAACACTGTAGGAAACAAAAGAGTTGAAGCCCTTTCAGCCATAAATTGTTCTTCTTCACTACACAGATGGCTGAAAAATATTTTATTAGCTTTTTGTGAGGTCACCATAACAAAATGTTGCTTGAGCAAACACCAGCAATGGCAGTTCCACAGTGTTAAAACATTGTTTTCTTGGTTAGCAGAAATGTGTGTGCAACTGTAGCTACAGATGTGGGTCTCATCTGGGTGGCAATGAGTAATGACCAGAGATTAAACCCGACACGGTGTGTGGATGCATTGCATTGTATTCTACTGAGGCTACCACTGGTGGAGAAACTGATGCTGTATTTAATTGTTTTTTCCATTGAAGGAAACTGCGTCATGAGCTTTGATGTTCAAATGCGATAACATTATAATTTTATTATTATTATGGCACAAAGATGCAAGCTGTGTCGCTGCTTTAAATTCTGGTCCACTGAGACAGGTAGGTGAAATCAGTATCGCAGCTTCAACGCTGATGGGGTTTTTTATGATTAAATGGCAGCTACAGGAGGAAGCCCTTTCTCTATAATTCTGTGGGACTGAACCCTTTGTGTTTGCTGCTGATGTTTTAGTAAATCAAAACATTTTCTGCAATCGAACTGAATTGTACCTGCATTTGAAATATTAGCGCTGCTGTAAGTGAGGGTAACCACCAGCAAACAACACAATACATTTTGTCTTGGGGTGTAGTCCTCCTTTATCACCTTTTTACTGTCTACTATTTTCCCCTTTGTTCTTGAACATCAAAGAAGTGGGAGATAGGATTTTATGACTTATAGTAAATTCATAGTATATCTATGCAGTATCGTTAAATAAATGGTGTCTTGAATAAAACAAAATTTTAAAGCTGCCAATCAGTATTTTCATGTTAACAATGGATTACATTACCATGAGTAATGTGAAAGGAGTCGCTTATTGTGACTAACCCACAGATAATTATCATCCATTCCCCTCAGCTATAGGGAGTGTTTTAGCATCTTTTACATTTTGGGTTTTAGAGCCCACAGCTGTGCTGTTTTGGTTCACTCTCATCGCTCTCATCAACTTCGTTTCCAGCAGCACCAGGCGGCTATTTTCAGTAAGAAAGCTCCGATAAATCTACTGTTCATGTGCCAGTCACTTTGCCTGCCAGCACTTAACAGCAGACAGGTTAGCTAGCTGGGTAACAAAAGTCAGTATCAGAAAGTACTTCTATCAAACGTAAAAAAAAAAAAAAAAACCTGAGATGGTAAACATGTGTAGGCAGACAGGAAACAAGAAGGGAGAGGGAGAGAAGCAAGTTAAACATACAACAAAGCTCTCTGACTGGAGGTGAGCTGAACACTGAGGTTATGTGACCTTTACCACTTAAATTAGCTATCAGCACCCCTGATAGTAAAGTAAAACTCTTCTAAAAGTCTATCTGATTTAGTCTGGGATATGATGAACAGAAATAGAACAGAAATTGCTGCCCACGTCTCCTATTTTATTGAAAAATTCAAAGAAATATTGAAGCTGAAGTGAAAAGGCCTTTCAGAGTGAATATCAAGGTGCATTGTGTTGTGAAAATGTAGACTACAAATTTCTAAATTTTGCATTGACCTATCTGGGTTTGAGAGGACCCTCAGTCTAACACCACATTCATCTAGTCTTTGCAAATGGAATGCAGACAATAAAAAATGAGAATAATGCAAGAGAAAATGTGTGAGGGGAAACAATTGAGAAAGGTAAAAAAGATGAGCGTGAAAGTGAATCTCCCCTCCCTCTTTTCAGTGTGCGGCTGGGTAAGAGGTTCTGGGAAGCGTAAATGGTTTATACCTGCATGCAGCCTACAGTAACTGACTCCAATCTGAAGTGAGGGGAAGAGCACATGGGCCTCGGCCTCCAAATCTCATTTGGCTCTGGGACCCGAGGCCTGACTTGCTGATAGGAAAAAAAAAAGTGAATAACAGCAGAGAGGAGGGGGGAGAGACAAGACCGTGGAGGTAAAAACGGAAACGAAAACGAGGGTAAAAGAGTGTCAGGGATATGGTGGAGCTCTGCGCGGCGAGAGAGAGAGAGAGAGAGAGAGAGAGAGAGAGAGAGAACGAATGGGAGGTAATGGCAGGATATTGCAGAAAATCAGAAAAGGAGGAGAGGAGGGCTGAGGAAGGTATGAAGGTGGAAGAGACCGAGTGAGGAAGCGAGGGAGTGATGACAAGAGAGGGATCGCTGGGGATATATCTTCAGGCCAGGATGGATTGAAAGAGTAAATAGAGGTTAAGGAGGGATAAACTGAGAGATAGCGGCTTGTTCTGAGGACAGACAGAGAGATGTGGAACATCGTAAGGTAACCCAAAGAGTGGCGCGCTGCAGAGAGGAGGAGGGGGGGGAGAATGATGTGGAAAAGATCGGAGAGAATGTGGTGTGAAGAAAGAGATGGGAGGTGGAGAATGGGAGAGAAGAAAGTGTCTGAGAAAAGAGAGGAAGGCTGAGGAGAATCTCTGGCTGCGTGTATGTGCGTGAGAGAGAGAGAGAGAGAGAGAGAGAGAGAGAGAGAGACGGAGGGGAAGAAAATGTGTGTGAGAAGCAGAGAGCGAGGGAAGCGAGTGTGACTGATTCGGTCGAGGCAGCAGTAAAAGGTTCCTCTAATACAGCGAGTGGTGAGGAGATCGGAGCGAAGACGCCTGAAGGATACACTCTGTTAGAGGAGAGGAAGAGAGGGTGAGAGGAAGAGAGGAGGGCGACAGAGATCCAGAGTTGAAAAAGTGATGGAGGCGTGGACGAAAGACAGTTTTCCCCGGGTTCCTCTCTCCATCTCCTCCTACTCCTCTCTTGTTTGAAACACGCCAAAACTTCCCTTTCTACTCCTCTTTTCTCTTCTTTCCCCCTTTTTGCATCTTCCCCCTTTCTGCCCTTAAATCCTCCTCCTCCTCTCCCCTTTTCTCCTCTCTTACTTTTGGCATTTTGCTTTTTTTTCTGCTGCAGTCTGCACACTCATTGAAATGGGAAAAGAGACCTTGAAAGCAAAATGTCTTTTCAATAAAACAGGATGATCAAAGGGGGGAGAAAGAAGGACTCTGGTCCAGACATTTTAACTGTAAACCATGTTGCATCAATTCATAACCACAAGGGACCGCATGCCAGTAGAGCACTTAAAGGAACCTCCACTCCCCTTCCCACCACTTATCATATCACACCACCCCCTCCTGTCACTAGCAGTGACTCTAACAGGCATCATCTGCAAAGATCAGAGAGGTAGCCACGTGCTACCTGTTGCTGAGAACAAAATACAAAGATCAGAATCATCTTCGAGGGCGGTGGCCACTTGCGCTCCCTTCACCTCCTTCACATCCCCCATTTTTCCTCCATCTTTCCTCCTCATCCTGTCCAGACTGGGCTTGGCCCGGCGCCCAGGAACAAGTGCTCGCTGGCTTTGCTAGCCAGACAGAAGCTGGAAGACAAACTACCCAATACAGCCTGGGAGCAGATAGAGACGGAGTGGGGGATGCTTGGCGGGAGGCGATGGGGGTGAAAAAAAGGAGGGAGCTGGTGGTTCAGAGATGGAGGGATAGTTCCAAAGGGAGCTGAGGTAAAGCGTGCTGGGGCATTGATTTGCAATTCTAATGAAGCCTGCTTACAGTGAATTACACACTGACGCACTCTGGCTTAAGTGTGCATAAATAATCACGCCCAGTTCTGTCCCGTAATGGATGGTCCTGCTGTAACAAAGTTAGTGGGGCTGTCTGCCGTGGAACAACATAAACATTAAAACCATTATGAGAAGTGCCAGGGTGGATTAAGATTGCATGAGGGGGCTCCTGACATGTCTTAGCTGTGCTACCATGGCTATGAAAAGACCAGGGGATTTCTGTCTGTCTCCTGAGATTAAAATCTTTTAGTAGTTTTTTGCTCTTCAATAATTCATCTTTGGGGCAAGTGCATCAGTTCATCAACTCCCATCTATGACAAAATCCCTGCATTTAATACAATAATTTAATATCATCAAAACTAAATCGCATTACAAGTATACAGCATGTGTATTACCAGCTATCATGTTATATAGTGGTCACTGATCACTGATGCTGTACAGCAAGAGGGTCCTGCGGCCTTTAAAAAAATCCTGGATCTGCATGTTGATCCACCACCAATGACATTTCCCTGGCCCTTGCCAAAGGCTCAGTTTTCACTGATTTTCCTGAAAGAGTACTCAGAATTGGGATTATGGTCAAGAGTCCCTCTAAGCAAGTAAAAAAATCATAAATGTTTAAACTGCTGCGTGTTTGTGCTGCAAACTGTTAAAATGAAATATTCTGACATTTTTGTAAAAATAACTGTTGAAGTTTTCTCACATACTCTTAGCTCTTTTTCATTTTTTTCCTCAAACAAATACAATAATACCTATTTGTGGCCTTGCCACCTGAAATCTGTCACCACATCACTTTTGAGACAACATGGCAACCAACAAACAAACAAACTGGACTGAAAACAACACCGTCTTTGTTCCTCGACATACACAGTGAAGAAAAAAGAGCACTGTTCAACCCTCTTCACACATTAATGCCAACAAGGGAATGTTCAGCATTTTTAACATTTGTCATTTCCTCACCTACAGTAAGCACTTTTTGAGACAAAGCGTTTATGAATACTGTAGCTGTGGGATAGAAGCTGGCTGTGTTGGCTAAGTGCTGAAAGCCCACCAGCCAGTGTCTTAGCTCGCAGTGTTAATGTGAGTGTAATCTCCTCTATTCACAGCGGTGTTGCATGCAAGCAGGCATGTGTTGTTAACGGGGCCCCTACGGAGTGCAAGCCAAAGATTAGCGTGGTGAAGGCTTGTTGTACACAAAGACAGCGGCGCAGCCAGACAGAGTGGCTTTCTACACATCTACGGGATGCCCGGCCAACAGCGGGGAAGAGTAACAGAATGAATGATCCGTGGAGGAAGCAGAGGAGGAAAAAGCAATATATGAAAATGAAGATGGGAATAATAGTGGTGGGATGAGAGGAGGAGGTTGGGGGCGGCAGGTAAGAGGAATATTGGGTATCAGTGCTTTTGCATTGGCAATGTCTCCACTGCCTGAGCATTTTCCACTCCATAGAAATACAAGAGAATAGAGGGAGGAGACGAAGGATGGAGGGAGTGTACGGACAGATGGAGGGAGCAGTGACGAATGGCTGGTGGATGGATGGACGGCACTAAACGACGCCATCAGTCAACGAATTAACGGCCCGTGATGAGCCAACATGCGGGCCAGTGTGTTAACACAGGACTTTGTTTGCCGGCGCTGCCAGCAATCAACCCAGCCATGTTTGTTTGTGTCAAGGAGTGGACGCTGATGAGAGGACAGAGACAGGGAGGAGAGACTAAAACAACAGGGGCAGAGAGATAAACTGCTGGACGGTAAACATAGTTTGAAGATCTAACAGTGCTATAGTCTGCAGATTTTTTCTGACTGAAGTCATATTTCTGTTCATTTAGGTCCAGTTCTGGTTGGGAGAGGTGTAAAGATTTCTGATCACTTGTGACTTCAAGACACCAAAGGCGAGAGGATTTGAAATTTTGATAATGTATTTGTATCAGTTGACTTATAGGTACAATAGCTTACAAGTGTGTCTCCAATCTGTTTGTATTGTGAACACAATACCTATTGTTTTTTTTACACTAATCTGCTGATCAACAGCTGGTAGCGACATCAGCCAAACAAGAGAAGCAATGTGCTGAAAAAGGCAGTGAAGAAGAAAGGACAGGTTTTGAGATAGATGACTTTGCTGCCACCCTGACACAGTTTGAGTAGATGGACTTAAACTGGTTCTGCTCACAGAGTTGAAAAGCTAAACTTGATACAGTGTCGCAGATAATTCACGCAATTTACCTAAGGACTATTTCTACAGTAGAAATTCGAACCACAGTAAGGTCTGCAGATAATGGGGTAGCCATTTTTAATTTTTTATGGAAAGAGAGAAAAAAAACCTAAGTTATATTTTTTTAATCATTTTACTACCACAAAAGAAATTCCACTCACCTCTGTTTCATAGGGTAGAAAAATCTCAGACCCTCAAAAACCAGACTAAATAAATATAACGTAAAGGAATAAATGTTTTATAATTTGGGTGAACACTGTACTTTAAATAAACATTGATACCAGCACCAGTATAGTAACAGATTGTAACGCACTGATGCCCCTGCTGAACCCACTCACGCTGAATATGATATCACTGCACTATAAAAAGCTTGTCATTTGTGCAGAGATAGCTGCTTATCTACTTCACAAACTGAACGGAGAAATGAGAGTGGGTTCCCTGTCGTCTCTGACTTACTCACATTTCAGGTTGTAATTCAAGAGAATCCAGCGGTAGATCTGTGTGATCCAAAAGCGGCAGGTTACTTAAGGATAGTATTGTCGTGCCGTCGTGACCCCCTCGTAAGTCGCTCTGATTCTCTCTCTCTCCTTCCTCTGCCTCTGATTGAGCCATTAAGTCAGCCAAGCCAGCTTTTTAATATACTGCGTGTGTCAGGCTAAATTGATTCATTGCAGTAAATGATTTGATGAGGGGTCAGTCCGCAAATCTCCCAGGACTAATGTGAAGCTAATGGCAAATGACAACAGGATCAAGCTAAACACTAAGACAGCCTACGTCTTCCAAGGTCAGAGGAGTGAGTCAGTGCTCAGTTTGGAGAAGAGGGAAAGTTGGGGGATGAATACAGAAAGGTGAGTTTTACAGTAGCAATGACAGCTGACAAAGATCCAATAAATCACAATAAAGGACTAGTATTGTTTTTAGGTAAAGGATCAAAAACACACATTGTTAGACGTGCAGAGTTTTGGTTTGATTTAGCAAAATTGTTAACTCCATTCGTGTCAGAAATTTGAGAAAAATACTGCTCAAAAGTTCCCATTACATTGACTGTAAATTACGTTGGTGCTGAACATGATGTTTGAAGTTATAAGAATGGGAAAATGTTCTAGCATTGTTCTTGGCTCTCTGTGGGTCCTGCTGAAGATGTAAAAATCTTAAAAATAAGACTCAAATATACACTTTGATTTTTAAAAAGGGAACAGTAATTTTCTGAAACAGCTGGTCATCAACACTGTTCAAACAGAAGTAAATAATGCAGTTGTTGGGGACTACTTTCAGCAGTGGATTAATACAGAGTATTTACAGCAGCAGGACAGTGTATGTGGGATTGAGTCAGGCTAAACCACAGCGTGTGTTCATGGTAATGAAGGAACATGTCACCCAGTGCAATAGACTGATACTGATACTGGAGCTCTGTGTTAGAGAGGCATCAATTTATCACTGGATTTGGTCTTTAGATTTGATGTGTTCACAGTACGTAGAATATTAAGAATATCAAGGGACTTTTCCTTTAATAACTCATTTTCAATATAATATGGTTTTATAAATAACTCTTTGTATATGTTCAAAAAACTATTTTGTCAGACTTTATAGATCCATTTATGTTAAAGACATAGTTTTGGTGCTGCAGGATTTGAAAACTTTGGGGAACTGGAACTGGCAAAGTGTGATTTTCAGTTTTCAATTCATAACCGAATGCACGCTCATTTTCCGTTAACGTGAACGCGAGGGGGCAGAAAATGGGAGACAAAAATGAAAAATGTATGAGGAAGAGAAAATGTGACAACACCAAATTGAAGCGATTTTGGAACGAGTGTATAAAGACCCATCTAAACCTGCTAAAGCCTTTCATTTTTCCAATCCTGGAGCTCTGTCTCACTCTCTCCCTCGCCCACAGAGCGCTAACTTTCGTGTTTTTGAGTGCGAGTCCGCAGCTCTGCATGGGAGGTCTGAGTGTGCGTCCCGAACCCTCGCAGGGGGAAACAACATCAACCAAATGACTGAATAATTGAATGACCAAATGAAACAGCCTGCGCTGCCGAGCGGATCAATAGACTCCACCACTCCCATTAGGTATTCACTGCTACCCCTTGCTTCCTTTCCATCTCCCAATTTCTCTGTTGATTTCTTTCTGTCCTTCTTTCCCATTCCTTTCTTTCTCCCTCTCCTCCACCCTTCTTATCTCATGCTCCTGCTATATGTCATCTTGTCGTTTTCCTATCATCTCTCTTCCTCTCTTTCTATTTCTGTCTCGCTCTTTATCCCTCTTTCTTGTTGTCTTTCCATCACTCCCCCTCTCTCTTACCTTTCTCCTTCTCCCCCCCCTTCTCTCCACTCAGGTCTTTGTCTGCCTTGTTTTCCTCTCTCCCACTCTTTCTCCATAAACCCTTTTAAACTCTCCCGTCTACATCTGCAGTCCCCCCCTTCCCTCTCTTTCTCTCTTTTCATCTTGCATTGCAAACATGGAGAGGCAGTTTTCTGTTGTTTTCAATATTTATTCTACTTCCATCGAGGGTACGACAAACCAATATATCAAGTCAATATTAGATTTTTATTAAAAAACAGACTTTGCCAAGTCTGTGTGGTCGACCTGATGGATATGATCCATTTTGATTGATGATTCATTCATTGTGGAGCTGATAAACACACTGGTTGTGTATGTAAAGCCCTTAACTTGAACTTACTCTGTTGTGACAGCATCTCCTGATCAGAAAGCCACAAGAATAAAGTTCTGTGGAAACAATAGCAAGCTGCTATGATACTGGCCATCAGCACAAAAGAAATCAGCCACTGAGGCAAAGCAGCTTCAGTTCGAAGGCATTGATATCAGCCTTCATGGACATAAAATCTCTTTAAGACTAGTTTCAATATTTATTCACTTCTCCCACTGAGAAAACTGCATTCCTCCACTCTCGTCTGCGTTCACTTCCTACCCGTCACGATCCGGCTCTGTAAATATGAGCCGGGCCCGCATCAGAGATCCCATCTCGGGAGACGGTGGCGCAGTCAGCGAGGCAGAAAGACACTGTTGGATTTCACAAAAGAGGTTAACAGGTGAACGAGGAGGAGGGAAGAGAGATGAGAAATGGATGAGCAGTGGTGTTTTTCTGTGCTGTCACTGAGTGTTGGACCTCAGTCAGGCCTCATGAGCGCCTTCATGTATCTACCTGATCAGATGAATAGTGGCCACTGAAGCAGAGCGTCCGCCTGCGTTTTCAAGTACAGTATATAACAGTGTGAGTGATTGTGTGCTGGGATTAAATATGTCTACAAGAGCATCTGTGCAAATGGTGAGTTAAGGCTCGTGTTCAGGTTTTAAGCTAAGAATAACACTTTGTTTATGTCTTGGTAAGAATCGAAGGAACCACAGTGTGTATGGTTTTTAGTGTTCTTGAGAATTAAAGTCATATTTCTCACAAATGGAGGGCTCCTGTTGCTCCTCTTAACTTTCCTTTACTGTTACTCTGCTTGCTATTGAAAGGGAAGAGGGACAGTAAAACAGTTCTTTATAAAGGCATATATAATGGTATTTCAAATTAATAAACAAGAGTAATACTTTTACCTCTTACCTGAGCTGTGTCGACCATTGTGGGTGCAGCAAGTCGCTGTTGACCAATGCTTGAAGTGGAAGACTTATGAAAACAAATGATTTTGTTTCTGATTTTCTAGGAAGATAACAAACTGGCCTCATATTGAGACAAGACAAAAAAGATATTTGAAATATCAGCATGCAGATGCAGTGGGGTTGGGTGGGTTAAGTAGGGTTGTTTCAGATACTTATCCATAGCAGATGGTTCTCGGTGCACTCTCAGTTTAGAGAGCCGGTTGGAGTACCGACACAAAAGCTAAGCAATGTGCTGCTGTGGACAGGGTCAACAGCAAAATGTACTTTAGCTATCTAAAAAAGACCCACCAAAAAAAAAATCAATATCTGTTTACGTGTACACTGTATTTAGAATATTTGTACAGATTTATCTTGTGTCACACAGCCCTTTCCTTGGCCACTACATCTCCTCAACCACAGGACTTCTGTATTCTTACTCATGTTAAAAACACCATGTTGTGCCACAGGCTAACTGTTAAAAATGAGTAATTGCATTCACTCTGACAACCTTTATGCGTATTTATGAGTATACAGAAGAAGTTCTTTTGCGGATAAAGAAAAAACAGGGTTATCAGGAGGAATAAAGAAGTGAAAGTGTAGTGCCAAAGGAAAGGGCTGCCTGGTGACAAGGTAAAGTTGTAAAACTATTCTTAACTTAGGGCCACTTAAACTGATATTGATTTTTTAGGTGGTTAAAAATATGTTTTGGTGTTGACCCCATCCACTGCGGTACATTGCTTTGCTCATGTGCCAACACTCCAAGTCCCTTCTGTAACCTCTGAGTGTGCTGACCGCCATCGACTGTAGGTAATACACTGCCTATTCTGAAGTACCTCATCCAACCCACCTCAGAAATCCAAACTGTCCCTTTAAAATGCTGTTTTACTGTGCAAAACGTTTGTATTTTACCTGAAAAGTAAAAATGGTTCCTGTTTTTCTTCCAAAATCAGGCAATCCATCATTTTACCATAAAGATCAAACCAGGTGACACATAATATAAAATGTTGTAGCTGCCAATCTTCTCAGTGGTTGTTTTGTTTGTTTATGGTAATTATACCTCTGTTTCAGAATTAATGTGGTAATGGTTTATTACCTCCACCGGTTAACGTTGGATGAGGGTTATGTTTTTATTCCATCTCCTCTCTGTTTGTCAGTTTAGAGGGATATTTTAAACACTTATGAATGTATATGCATGTCAATTTGTTAAAATGTTGGCCATGGGGCAAGGCAGAACTCGCTGATGTATAACATAATCATAAAAAGATGCAGAACGTCCGAGTGGATTAATTCAGCACCATCAAACCTTCTGTGCTGATCAACAGACACGAGAGGAGGTCGATACTGTCCCAGTCAAACAACAACAACGGGGCACAAGGGGTTTAGATATAACCACTCTGAAAATTTCACTGGGCAGATAAAACAATAGTTGTTCCTCTCCTTATCGACACCATCCATAATACCTTTGTCCTGTTTATGTGGGATTTTATAGAGCCAAAAGAAACTTTGCACTTCTTTGAATCACCTCTCTGGGAGTGATGGTGGAGAGTAACACTGGCCCAATTCTCTCATTCGTTTTGCACTATTTTATGTCTCAGGCTGGTTTTTGCAATATTCTGTCCAGACAGCCTCATTATATTGAATGATAATTATATCATTAAAGCTGCATTTAATTTTTTGGCCATTTGGTTGGTTACCTTATAAATTTTATGTGGCAAACGTGTCAGCAGACAGTTTACACTACAGTTACTGCTGCAGTTTTACACATGCAGTCATTACGTAGTAATGTTTTCCTCCACTTGGAGTGTTTTTGGCTTTTTTTTTTTTTTAACAGCAGCTTTGTTACTGAGTTCATGAGATTACTGAGATTGTGTCACCTTTGTTTTTTGTAGCTTTAAAATGAATAGCTGAAGAATGCATGCAGAAAGGATGGGAAGCCAGAAGTAGACCCACCCTTTCTCTCAGTTGCCATCTCTGGTTTGAAGTTAGTGGCATCACCTTGTGTTTTAAGTATGCCAGTCAACATTACCTGGGGTTTGAGGTGTGAGTGAAATCACCTGGTATTTGACTAAAACCCGCAGAACTGGATATCACTCCCTCGTTCACTCCATCATAATTCCCTATATAGCAGATGGATAGTTTACTGTAAATTGAGATTTCGCTTCAATTGATTTCAACATTCAAATTGTCTCACTGAGAGCTCTTTTGAACGTTACATGCCATGGCCATGACTTTTTGTGTTCCATAGTAAGAACTTAGGAAGGAGGTAAGAATTTTCCCAGGAACTGTATAATGTAAATTAAGTGGAAAGTAAGTAGTGGGAAGTAAAATTGCATACAGTGAATATAATGTTCCATATAAAAATAAGAAACAATTTCAGACTGCATTTATCTGAGACTGCATCTATCTGAATCAAATACATAACTGGGGTCTTTTGATCAATTGTTATTACAGAAATGTAGGGGTCAGAAGAGCGTGCAGTGCTGCACTTTGCTGTATTTGTAAAAAAAAAAAAAACACAAGAAAGACCTGCAATGATGTATGCACCAAAATACAGTGTCCGATGACCCATTAACGAAAGGTGCCTGAAATGTGACAGTTTTATGGTTTAATCATCCATTCTGTCATTAGGCTTGTTCGAGATGAACTACATTGTCTCTGTAAATGTGTGAGAGCAGGCTTCATAGACAGGAGGTTGCACAAACACTGGCATTTCATTGGATCCAACCCCGATTTAATACAGTGTTATCAGACCAGTCTATTCAGCTTATACTCAGTCTCAGATAATTGCTGTTTCAATATGTTCTCCTGTATGACAGGGTAGCCTATTAAAATGCCACATATCTGTGATCATCATGAGAGCATGGTTTATCTCCATAACACTCAGTTTTTATGAACGTCATAGTGTTGATCCAACGTTGCACTGAACTGTGAAGCTGTTTATTTACTGTAGCTTAACATGACGAACATCCTCAGTGTGTGTGATGGTCTCTGTTAGTTTGACCACACTTTTGTTAAAACCTTGACCGATCAGCAACATGTCTTCTCCTATCATCTACTCAACTGAACTACGGCTTGGCAATGGTTCACATCGGTGGCGTCATTGATTGCGTTGCTAAGGAAACCGCCGGTGTTTTCTGCCCAAAACCCCAAAACAGGATTTTAGAGATTTCAGAATCAAGACAGTGGAAGCTAATCAGGAGAGGACTCAGCTCAGTATGCAGCTGTCATTCAGAAAGAGCACACATCACGAACAATGGCTCTTTATCCGCCTGATCTCCCGTCTAGACACACACACACTCTTACTAAGCACGTTTTTCGCCCCACAGCCGCCCCAACTTAATGTTTTACCTCTCAGTGTATCCGTCTTCAGTGACAGGGATGAAACCTACCTGTCATGTCTTGTCACGTATGCAACTTCCCTTCAGCCTTCTGTGTCACATAATAGGCTCCTCCTGAAATATCATATCAGGACAATGGGTCTTTTGTATTATACGTTGTCATTTTATAATATAATTTGAGAACTATTTCTGGGGAATGTAGCCAGCTGTGAGGTGTTTGTGGCCATCATGTGAGCTGTGATAAAAGCAAGTAAAGAAACCGCAAATCTCGACATGATGCAGGTAAGAACAGTTCAATGCAGATAACGCTGTTATTTTTTTCCACACTGTGACATTCTGACGTGAAAAGGTGAAATGTGGTACAAAGCTTAGTAGGATGGTGGCTAGTTTACGTTTTTTTTCAGAGTATCACGATGAGTGACAAGTTCTGGGGTGCGATATGATGGCAGGAGGAGGTGGTAACATTAGGCCTTTAAAGGTCCAGGTTCACAAATTACAGAATAATATGTTATCAGTGTCATCAGGGCATTAATCCACGCACATAGTTTTAGTTTTATTTGACCAGAGTCTGAGATCCATCAGAGATTAATTCCCCCACTGCAATGGAGATGAATGTTCATTTATCCTGCTCAAAGTGCAGCAATGAATCTTTCAAAAATAAAGTCCCAGGTAGCAGCAGCTTTTATATGAACTTTTGCTTTGCTAAAACAAGTAGCTACTGTACATTTGAAAAAAAAAAATACAGATTTTAGACTGTAGATGTTACCAGTGATTACATTTACATAATCTCTACCCAAGGAAAGTTTTTTTCCTCTGTTATACTATCCTTTATTTAACTTCATAACAGAGCAGAGCTGCAGTAAGTTTAACATGCCCGATAAAGTTTTGCCTACAGTATGATGCAGGTTCAGCCCACATTGCCCACCTGTTCTGCTAATCAGCGTAGGGAAGTGAAACAGGTCGACTGTTGCTGCTTGCATTTTTTAATGTTAGTAATAAGTTTTCCTCAGTCTATGTAAGATCTGAACACACGCACACTCACACACACACACACAGAAATTGTGTCTGTGACTGCGATCTTTGGCTCAGCTGAAGACATACTTTGTTAAGCCACTTAGTTTCATGTAATTAGTTTATTTAAGATGTACAGCCAGACAGCAAATCTTATGTCTGGCAACACACCAGATCTAATTCATATTAGGTCTAAAATTTGAAATGCGCTGGTGGGTGGAACATATAATAGAGTTCAAGTCCTGCAGCAACCTCAAAACTTGAATCTTTTCCAGTTCTCTCATTCAGTGACTGTGGTAATATCTTTTAATTTAGTAGCTGTTGGTTCAAAGATATCAGAGACAGAAAGTCTTTGGTATCTTTTATAAATGAAATAAATAGAATCACTTGTTTACCTTAAATTTGGTAATTTCACTTTCAATGTTCATTTCATCTGCACACACAGAGAAAATGAATCTTATTACATTACATTAGTTTTTTGTGTGCGTTTTATGTTTTACACAGTATCTAAAACTTTTTTTTTTTGCCTTTCCCTCTTTTATTAATGTGGTTAAAGGAGCTGAATTCAGTCTCATTATTTTAAAACATTGGGAGGGAAGGTGCTGCGGCAAGTCAAGGGGAGAGTTCAAAGACATTATTAATAATGATGGAGAAGTCCCTGCTTTTTAAAAGGTAAGACATTAAGTTCAGCCCGTCTCCTCACGTGAATAAATTTCACAGCAGAAAAATGTGACTTTTGATAATTTAGCAAAAAGGTTGCAGCTCTATTTAGGATTGGTCCTAAAAGTAGTGAAAGTTCATTTTCAGAGGTTGGGGAATGAATGTTGTCAATAGAAGAAGCTCTGCTGACTATCAACGCTACACGCTGACAATCCCCACCACAATCAGTGTGATGACAGAACTTCTGCATTTCACTTACCCTGCAAAGTGAGACCAGGAAGCTGTCCACTGACTTACATCTGTATTCACCTTCTGGCTTGTTTCTGGCCCCGTTCAGGCCTCTGGTATCTGAGCCCCTAATTGCAGCTGTGGCAGAGAAAGAAACAAGCCAACCAGCCAGTCAGCCGGTCAGCAGGGGGAGCACTGCTTCCCCGAGACACTGATTTATTGGACAATTTCACAGCAGTGTCCGCAGTAATGGGACAGGATAAATGGCTGACCCCTCAGTGACTGAGCTGACTCCTGGGGAAGAGCAGAACTGGCTCCCACTGTGCATGTGTGCGTTTATCGCGTGTGTGTGCATGTACGTGTGTGTTTATGTGGAGTAAGTGTGGAGTGTCCGTGTTTTATTTCTCTTTGCTGTCGCTCTCTCAGTGTGTGTTTTTAGTGTGTAGTCTCATTTCTTTGTGTGTCATTCTTTACTATTACCTCCCTCTGCACCACCTTATCTCGCCTCCACCCGCCAACGCACATACTAATTCTATATCTCGTCTCTCTGTCCTCTTGCCCTCTGAGTGTGTGCGTCCTCTCGTTTCTTTCCCAGTATGCACACACTCTGTATGTATCATGACTCCTTCTGCCCTCTCATCTATTCTATATCTTTTTCAACTTTCCTCTCTGTATGTTGTTTTTACCCATAGTCCTGCTTAAAGGATGCCTTTACTGTAAACTGTGTGTGTTTCTGTTTTTATTCCCTCTGCATAGATGCCAGTTTGTTTATTTTTGTTTATATATTTACACGTATGTGAAAGTATCAGTCCACTCAGAAGTGCAGGGTCACACCAAAGCCACAGTCAAACTGGAAATTTTTATAGCTTCCAACATTATTTGGATGCTGTGAAAAAAAGAGATTTTTTTTCTCAGCGTCAGCTCCAGACGTCAGCTGATGGACATTAACTCTGCACTAAACACTGAGGCTTCACTGATAAATGTTTTTAAAGGCTGGAGGCAGTGTTTTTGGATAAAAGTCACTGATGGACAGTATGTTGTGCCAGGATTCAATGTCATTTAATAACTACAAGTATTCAGTCTTCCCTAAAACCTTTCTTTATTTCAGATCATTTAGACAAAATTTTGTAATATTTTTGCTCAATCCTTCCCTTTGTTTTGTGTTTTCTATTTTTACATTTACATGTTACAAATAAGACACAGACACCCACTTTTGCACTGATGCAAAGCCAGCAATACAATTTTGGTATGAAACTGCACTCGTTTCTGCCTGCTCACATCTTTCTGCAAACATAAACACAAAGGAAGTTTTGTGGTTTTAGTTCACTTACTTGTACAGTTTCTCATTTACTGTAGATTTAGTAAACAATAAACCTTTTTTTTGTCCAAGAGTGATTTGTACACTGACTTTCAATGGGACTTGTTTGCTACTTTTTGGGATGTATTACTACCTTGCTGACAAACTGACAAATCGCTGGCAACATATAATACCACATCATGTTACACCAGGGTCAGAAAACGAAGCTTCTTCAGTGGAAGATGGACGGTTTGAGGGCAGAGTCCTTTGGAGGATTCATTCCCAGTTTCCAGCATGACTCAGGGATCAACCAGGTGCAGCTCAGTGCAACGTGGAGAGGCTGAATATTTTATTATTAGGAGGAATCCAGAATCAGCAGGCGGAGGCAGGGCAAGCGTCAGATGAACGATCAAATGATCTCCTGGCATCCCCTTTTACACTAAAGCAGCAACAAGTGAAGCAGAGGGAGAGGGGTTTAAAGTCTCTGAAAGAGAGAGAAAAGTTCATATTCATGAAGCACCTGAAGTTCCAAAGTAAAATACAAAAGCACCTCAAATATAGTGTCAGGGGTTTAAAGACAGACAGCTGAGGTGTGCTGGTGCAGCAGTAGATATAAAACTGGTGTGGTTGGTTATAGTGGTGCAAACAAATAATATGGGCTGATAATAAAACATTTAAACTCTCCAGTCTTCAGTGGTGGTCAGCGTTGAAAAAAAAAAACTGTAATGTCTCGTCAGATCTGTTGAGTTTTGTCTGTCATGTTTTCTGTTTCCTGTCCTGGCATGTCCTTTTATTTTGAAACCCTAACTCTCCTCTCGTTTCAGGTCCCTTGACTTCCCCTCATTGTGTGTTTCCCGCCGGTGTGATTGTCTATCCCCGCCCCTGATTGTTTCCACCTGTTTCCCATTACCTCTTGTATATATTGTCTGCGTCTCCCCTGTCTTGTTGCCAGATCGTTTATCGTAAGATTGCAGAAAGATCTCGCTCAATTAAAGTGCATTCCAAATCTCACTTTGCCTGGTTTGTGCGTACGTCCTGCATTTGGGTCTGCCTGCCTTGTGCCATCGTAACAAAAACACAAAGTCAATTACCATTAAATCCTGTTGTCTCATCAGGAGATTTAAATATTTAATGAAGGTATCCACACCGTGCAAAGGGAAAGACAACATAATCCACTAAAGGAGTGAGGGTGTCTCTGCCTTTGCAATCTACATGATCAGTTGGTTTTTATTTACTTTATTCATTTAATACCTCTCACCTTTGTGCAACAGTGCCCTAAGCTTTTGCCTTGACCTCCAACAGCAGCTCAGAGCTTATATTTCATTATTGCTCAGGTCAGGTCTAATATCAAGAGGATGACTCTGTTCTGGAATTGATTTAGAGATAATTGCGGGTAACTGGTAATAGAAAATTGGGATTAGCGAGACAAAGTGAGCAGAACACATGTCTCTTATCTTCACAGCTGTCTACTTCAACAGATGCGGCCTTATGATCCTTTACTGTACAGATTTAAGAATTCTTCAACTACGTATTTAATCGTCTAAATGTGGTTACTGCAAATCCCAGTAAGTGAGTAAGTCCTTCTCTCTGCAGTAAATATCTGAATCTGATGACATCATTTCATATCAACCCACTGGTTTTATGTGCTTTTTTTATGAGACATCACCAACGGTAACGGAGTGATGACCAACCACAGTGACGTGGAATTTTCTCACCATCTTCTTTTTCACTTTTTCACTCTTTCACCAATTTCCTCTGGTTCTTATTGACACGTACTTATGTAGGAAAGCTTCTCAGTTCTTATATCTGTTCTTTCTTTAACACTCTTTAACTCTAACTTTTTGTGTCTTCTGCTCTTTCTATATCTGTGTTTCCATCTCTAACTCTGTCTTGCTCCCTGTATATTATTTAACTTCTGTTTGTCCCCAGTTCTACCTTTGTCCCCTTCTTTTCTCACTCTCTGTTGGACTGTTGCTTCACTGAGGAGATAATAGAGGAAGCCACTTTTCAAAATCACACTGAGGCAGGCAGGTAGGTGCACACACACACACACACACACACACACACAAATCATCTCCCCTCATCTTTTGTCCTACCAGCTAATTGTTATGAAATCCCATTCTTGTGAAACTACACACTGGGTGTGTCAGTACGCTGTGTGTGTGTTTTGCCGTTAGTATGTGTATGTGCATGTCAGTATCTTTGCATTTGAAAAGGTGGAACGTGGGGAATGGGCACATCTCTTGCTGCCACCATGGGATACCTTGGCAACAGACAGACTGTCACCACATCGCCCCGGCAACGTGTACCAAGGAGCATCTGAAAATACATCAACCTGGAGGAGGATCAGGACTTTGCAGGTTTTGTCCTCAACACTATTCAAGCTGAAGAAGATTCTTAAGATTTGTGAGAGACATGATACAGTGAATTCTGCTTAGTGAAAATGTGGAGGTGTGTGACACAACTCCAGTTTGAATAACTTACATTGTAAGAATTATTAATTCATATTCATCTCAATGTGCTTCTCTGAAGCTGTTGTGTAATGGGTTAGCCTACTAATCCATCTGGGCAATGTTTTCTCTACAGTCGGTCTCATTGTGTCAAATGTGATAAATCAATTGCTGAAAATTATTTGAAAGAGTTTTCATGATCCATATAGTCTTACGTCTGAAGAAAAACAGAGTTGCTTGTCTGAGTAGGCTTAAATCTTTTAGGACAAATCAACTCTGAATAAAGGCTATTTAGCAAGAATAGCATTCACATTGTTCTTGGTGGGCTGTATATTGATATGTAAGAGAAGTGGTATATTGATGTTATGCCGTCCATGAGTTCTCTCCAGCTCATATTAATTACAAAGCACATCCCCGTCTGTTGTTTCAAAGCAGACCCACACATCCTCATTGGTCTCCTGTGACCTTCTCCTCACAGTCCTGGTAGCCCTAATATTATGTTAAACAAGATGCTTTTCACGGGCCGTTCCATTGGGATTATCCTGCTCACAGCTGGTGACATGCTACCCATCTGGTAGACTGTGGTTGCCAGTGGTCCCAAATAAAGTCCCCAGAGGGTCAACAAAGGTGTCGCGCAAAGGATCAATATTAGCCCCCTTGTTGTTTACTCTGTATGCTGATGAGACAATTTTGTATGCCATCTGATCTCCCACAGACCAGGCCTTCTCCAGATTACAGTCTGCTTTTGACAAACTTGACACCTTTAAAGCTTATTCTAAGCTTCTAAATTTCACAAGAGCACAAAACGCTTTGTCCTTGATACCACAATCCACAATCCCAATAAAACGTAATGTTTGATAGCAGATTGTACCACAAAACCCCCACTGAAAAAAACATATACATATATACCCAAAAACATTGCTTCACTTTCTGTCTGAACATACCCTTAGTGTTGTTAAATAATACATGTTTAAATAAGTGTGTCTTTGCGGGCGATGGCTTCTTTGTGTGGCTGAATTGTGTGTGTATCTTGTTGTCAAAGTTCTCTTTTAAAAGATAACTGGCTCTCAATGAGGCTTCCCGTATGAATCCAGCTTTACAGGCTATGCTGTTCCTTGCCAGCGGCTCTCAGTCAACGCTCAGTAACACACACTTGACGAAACCCATCCACTGCTACAGCTATTCGCCGTCGTCTGAAATACGCATTTGCTAATGGACGGCACGTACACACAAGCGCGCTCAGAGTCGGCAACACGCACTTTTTACACATACTGTAAATGGACTGCCAGGCAGACACACACGTTCAAACACACACAGGCAGCTGGACTTGGCCAGGGCTCTGGGAGCTTACAGCCGCCTATCTGTTGTGTTGAGTAAGGGCCTGCAGTTCCCTCTCTCCCCAAGTGAGCAGAAAAGGATAAACATAGTTCTGGATAAACCTCTCTCTCATGCTCTCTGTCCCACACACACACACACGCACAGCAGCTCTATCTCTCTCTTCCCTCTATCTATCATACACACACCCCACAGTCTGTCTCACTTGCATTCTGTTTCTCTAACACATAGCCAACCTCCCCTCATGTACAGTACTTTTCTGCGCTTATTTTCGTCAATGTTATGTATCTCCATCCCTTGCTCATCCCATAACTCCTCTCATTCCCACACACACTCCCCCTTCCTGTCCCCTCTTATCCTCCTTTCCACCTTCTTCTCCCTCCTTCCTGTTCCCTTTCCCCTACTCTCTCCCTCACTTCATCCATCCGATCCAAACTGCACTCCTCTTTTGCTCTCACCCTCCTGCCTCCTGTCTTTCATCACAGACTCAGACACCCCAAGGTGCAGTCGGGGTCTTAGCTCCTCTGTTACTGAGGGTATTTTCACACCTAGTTGGTTTAGAGTGGTTACAGACCGGGAGCAGTGTCACCCTCAGTTCAGTTTGAGAATATTAACTTGCTGATGGTGGACCTCTTGTATGGCTGGGTCAACATAAACAGGGTCAGCTGAGCTCTGGAGTTGTCATGTTTCATTTTTCTTTCCATTCAGCATTCAGCCACAATAGAAAAAAGTAAGTAAACGCTCAGCAAATGACTGGAAAAGTTATTAGTTCTCATTTGCTTCAGGTGTGGGTATGGGGAAAATCTGTGTTCAAGTCTAGAGTTTTCATTCCTGTTTTAGATCACTGGTGCTGATTGAACTTTGCCACTTGTCATTTTGGAGTACAGTGCAGCTCTCTTGCGTTTGGCCTGTGTTATCATACGTCTTTAGACTTCAGCTTAACACATTGCGTACAGACGTGGGACAAATGAAAAAAAAACAATATAAACTGTCTTAGCAAGTTGTTGTTCCACCACAAGCATCCAAAACAGCGTCTGTGCACCTCGTTGCAAGATAATAATTTTCACACTCATCAAACCACTCAAAGAGCCCTCTTCACCTTTATAGAGCGAACATTTATTCAGTTTTTCCACTTTAATTTGTCACCTGCGAGTAATTTTGCAGTGTTCCAAACTGTCCCCTCCAATTTAACCAGTTTCAACTCGCAAATCACAGTTTCAAAGGCAAAGCACATAAGTGAGCAATTTACAGCAGAAAACCAATAAGCACAGCAGGTTGAATCCAGTCTGACATTTTTTTAGGGCTAGAGGTTAAAAAAGAATGACAAAAAAATGACAGATTAACAATAAGCTTAACTGAGCTAGTATGAACTGATAGATATTGTAAGATATGTGCTGTTTCTTGTGTAGCCGTGTTACATGTGCTCCATATACAGCAGTTTGCATCTAAGACTGTTGTATTTTTCTTTCATACTGAATATATTGAGTCCTTCATCATATTTAGCCATATTATCATTGTCCAGTGAAAAACAATGGAATTTTTTATTTAAACTGAAAGATTAAGTGTTTATATACAAACTGAGGTAATTATACTTCTTAAAGTTCTGCCATATTATTACATTTACTTTTCCCTTTAGAAAAAATTACTTTCTCAAAACTGGCCATTAGCTCATGAAAACCTGACATTTTGGAGATACACAGTCGGACCAGCGACACTGACAATATCTAAAGAAATTATTTCACATGTTTATTTGTTACAGAACAACAATTTCAACCGTACATGGTGTGTTTTTTATAAGCTTTACTCAACATGTCCTTGACTGTCTGTTGTGCTTATTTTCTCGTACTATTTCATTTCAGACTTTCATCCACTTTGACCCATTTTTGTTGCTGCAATGATCCAATTTCCAACAGCTTTATCTTCCGCCACAGATCGGTATGTGAGTCAAAGAGTTACAGCAAACATTATGATCCACAGCACCACATGTCCTGCAGAAAGCACCTGTGGACAATTTTGCCAAATTTCTGGGATCGCCGATAAATGACCACTTGTTGTCTGACTCAAATGAAACTGACCGTAGGTTTAGAAACACTTTGAAAAAAAAGTCTGACCTCCTCTGCCTCCAACATCCTTGGGCCTCTCCACCACATACACACCAACCTCCACCCTGCCCCCAACCAAGTGACCTCAACACTAAATCACTTTGACACCTGGTGGCTACTGCAGCTCACACGAGGAGGCGGACGCACAGGAAAGCATACATCCACACATATGTACACAAACACAGTTCTTAATGCAAAGGCTTTGAATAGAAATGAATAAAGACACCTTCAGGTTTTTATGGACTTTACATATGGATTATACCTCTAGTGTAAGCGTGATTCAGTGTGTGTGTGTGTGTGATGACTTTTCCAGATGTTGTGCGGTTTCCTCTAGAATGGGTTTTAATGAGAGACAGCAGCACAGGAGAGCAGCAGTGGAGTACACAATACCTCTGATGTTAACATTATACACTCTCTCCTTCTTTTCTGATATTCACATTACACCGGGCATACATATTCACGCCCACCACTTGAGTGCAATAACACATGTGAAGTCATTTCACATGCAACACACACACGCCTATACACGCAGAGCCCAGACCGTGTCCCTCATGGGCTCAGTTGAGGATGAATGATGGACTGACTTTCACAGATAGCTACATACTGATCTGCTTCCCACACACACACACACTCACACACACACAAACAGAGGAATCAGAGCAGCGAGCGTGGTCTTTCACTGCGGAATGATCTCCGTTTTGGATTGCTGTTTGATCTCTCGATGGGGCCGCAGAAGCAGGTCTAGACCATAACACTCACCATATGTCTCTTGGAAACCACCGAGAACAAAACAAAGTCATCAGCAGTCTGCCAGCAGCGAGCGGACCAAACTCTTTCGCTCCCAAATGACCTCAAATTCATTCTAGCCATGGCTGTATCGACACAAAGATTGTTAAACGTTTTCAGCTCAGGACTCAAATGAGAAATTTATTCGTGCAACTGAAGTCCCGGCTCATACAAACGCATTACTGAGACCTCTGAGAAGTGTGCTTGCTATTACTTATTTATCAAGCCCCATGGTCACATTATGAAAAGGTCAGTTTGGTCAGTCTGGTCTCAGGTCTGATGAATAATGTTTTTTGAATGCATATTCAGAGTCGACACTATCAACACATCACTTCATCTCTGTGTAAGTCCCTTTTACCTGAACTGGTTAAAACACATCAGTATTCTTATTCTGTATGTAAATGAGGCTCAGATCCAGGGGGATACCGGGCTCTCCAGTACAGCTCAGCCCACACACACACTCATGAGTCAGAAGTTCACTGTTTTTTTCTGACAGCTGTTACTTTTATCAGCCTCTCTGCAGCTAAGTTACAGTGAAAAGTAATCAGGCTAATCCAGGTCTGATTGGTCAAACTGTTGTGTGCTGTCCAATGTATTTTCTTCATCACTTGGTTGTATGTTCCTCTTTAACTCCTGATATTTCATGACCACTACATTAGTCTGCAGGTTGTGTCAAGATTGTTAAGAGGCATGGCACAGGGTTTGTTTGTTTCTGTGCATTAAGCAAGGCAATGCATATTTATGTGCATAGCAAATTTCAGTAACAAGACAACTGAAAGACAGAAAGGCATTAAGACATAAAAGAATCAACATAAAAGGATACATGAGATAAGACTAAGCTCAACTAGAATCAGACAAGTCAAATGGTAAAATAGAAAAAATTACAGTGCAGCTATGGTGCAGTGAAAAATGTGAATAAATTGTCCCAAGTATTAAAATGCATCCCTGATTTAAAATAAGTGAGAGCAAACTGTTTGCTTACAAATTCACCTTATCAACTTGATATGTCAATTCTGTGTTCACATTTTGTTCCTGCTGCCCCAGCTGGCCACAGAAACTTGGTAACTGCAGGTTAAATATTTGTTGATAAATTTAATGTTGAGTTGACAAGACGGCTTTATTCTCAGCTTCATTCAGCCACCCCCCTCTGGATCCTTCCCAACATGCAGCAGATATGCATGGCTGGATTAATGTGGCTGTGGGGCCCTGGGCAAAAATTAGCTGGTGGGCCCCAATTAACCCCTCCATTTCCTCCACTCTTCATGCATTGTGCACAGTGGCACATTGCATGGTGCAGAGTTTGCTGTGTGGTAATTTGAACAAATTGATTTAGGACCATGCAGCATGTAAGTGCAATGAGCTGAGAGGAATGAAGATCTTTATACTAGATTTAGATTCACTTTTGACTCTGACGTCTTAGTATATCTTCAATAGTGCATGTTCTCATTTTCCTCAATCAAATGATAATTTTGCTTTCCTCAAGCACCAGCACAAAAGTCACCAAAAAGCCACAAGAATTCTGGCTGTTCAGACTCAGGTTTTATTGCCAGAACAGATATTAATTAGATTAGGAACCACATAAAAAAGTGGCCTGACTGTGAAAGATGCATGTGATTAGAGCTGTTCAATCACTAAAAATGGTGAGTCACAGATGAAATATTAGATTTGGTGCAGATTTACCTATTGCATTAATATGTACAAAGAAACTGGTACCCATATGCCTTAATCCCCGAATCTCTCTTGCTTTAGTCTGAGCTGCCCCTCACCCACATAATGTATTGGGCTTCATCACAAAACTTCAATTCAAAACCATCAGCGACAGTTCCCAAAAGCCCACATTAGTTGAGTCCCATAGCAGCTATTTCACCTGGTGAATTCACGAGAGCACACCGTGTTACCATAGCACACCGAGCCACCAGGAAGCTCCAGGCACAACTGATGCCACCTGTGATGATCAAACATGCCAAGTCATCGGACCAGGGGAGGGAGGGTTTCAGATTCAGATTCCTTTATTCCTTGAAAATAAAGGCTTGAAAAGTGGTGAAAGTCAGTGTGTGCAGCTGAATCTTTGGATCCATTTAGTCCTTGTTTTGTAATGGGTTTGGTTTTATCATTACTTTGAAGTCATGACTACCAGAGATAATTTAAACCCATCAGAAAGGCTTCTGTTCTGTAATCTACATCTACAAGTCCACACCTTTCTCATCAGGGTTCCAAGATGCTGGATCAGCCTGCAAGAAGAGCTTTGAGTGCAAAAGCTCTACTAATTTGTACAATTACTCACTTCTCAGAAATATTTTTGCTGACTTGCTTCTGCACTGAACAACTACTGTGTGAGAGAGAAGTAAGAGAAACTTATTAAGCCCCCCCATCAGCGTAGCTTTACACGAAGGACCCACAGGTAGAAGTTGTGAAGCTCAATTGCATATTCAAGAATGACAGTGCTGTGGTTTGGGTGATGGATGGGTTGCATTTGTATTTTCAACACGACGACCTGGGAAGAGTCATAGATGACATGATTTTCAGACATTTTTATTTTGTAAGGAGTGACTTTTTATTCTGTGATGGCGATCCTTGTGGACAAAGGTGGGAGTGTTTCACCTAATGTTACGTGCAGATTACTTTGCTGGAAGCAGCTCTGGAGCAAGGCCTTCAGTTAGCAGCTGTGTGGAGTGCTTTTAACATATCAAGCCCTGTAAGAAAGCTTTCCCAGTGTCAGGTTCAGACCAGCCTACCAGCTATAGAGGAGGAAGAACTCTTTGACTTAAGCTCCTGGTCTTATTATAAGTCATTGCACCGTCTGGGAGGCTCAGTCCAGGGCATAAATCTATCTTCCCTTTTGTCTTGTGTTTTGTGCAGTTTTAGCTGGAATTTGAGGATAATAGTTTGACATTAGAAACAGGTGTCTGGGAGCATAGATACAGGCAGTGTGTGGTGGGCTTCAAATGAAAATGATATATCTTGTTTCTCACTGAAAACTGCCATTTGAGTCATCTTCACTAGTGTCTTAACCTAATGTATGGTTGCAAAAGACACATCATAGCATTATATTCATTACAAAATCTGAGATCATTAAGTCATGCTCTCAAATTAAGGACCACACTCCTGAAAAAAGGTAGGGAGGGAGACCCATACCACTGGCGCTTGTGCAAATCTGTGGATTCACATTTACTAATTTCAACAACAGCTGCTTCTTTTCAGATTTGTGACATTTATGATTGAAGGGTTAGGTGCACTCAAAAAGATCTGAACAGTTAGCCTCCTATAGCAACCTGAGTATGCGAATGGTCAGATTCATGAACATACATCCACTCAGGGACAGCTCCCTGCAGCATTAAGAGAGGTTGGTCACTCTGACTTGGATAAGACTGACTAAAGAAGTAAGCAAATGTTCTCGCATGCGGCTCATTGTTGAGGCAAACATCTAACACCTCACATAAACTATTCCTTTAGAGCTCAGATGATTGAAGTGTGTTTGTTTCTTTTATCAGACCCTTAAACTGCTACAACAGCAAATGTGTCACCTGCATGAAGGTGAGATAAATCAAACGCTCCTCAAGTATTCAAAATGTATTCAACTGTTCCTTGAGCTTGATCTGCCAGGCCATTAAATCCCAGCTGACTCATTCTGCTGTGTCTTAATTAATGAGGCCACTTTGAAGATTTATTCTTGGGAACAATTACAGCATCTATGACTCTACGGCAAAATCAATCAGCGCTGCTAATATGACATCATAAGTGACTAAGCAACTCTCCTGAATGGCATTACGACATCAATGGGTAGAAATGGCTTTGACAGAGTCTCTGAGAGTGCGAGGCAGCGAGCCAGAGGGATGACGCCACTCAGTAATTTCTTTAAAGTCTGTAGAAACCAATAATGTAGTCAAAGTTGTCAAATTGTGCTAAAATACTGTTTTAAATGAGTGAAAAAATGCACTAAAACCTAATGACACAATAAAATGGTAGTAAATGTTACACCATTAAAGGGATGTTCAAAGACAAAAAACCTTCTTTTTAAAGTTGTCAGTTAATGCCTCAATATAAAACTTTGTCAGGTAGTATAGGAGCATAGGTGTTACTACATTTAGATATTTTTTTACATTGTCCAGCATTTACTATGTTATCAGTCACTAGAACAGTCCCTCTTGTCTTCCTATCATTACTTAAGTTTTTAGAAATAGAACAGAAGGATCCACACTGAGACATCGTTGTTTTACTGTCTGCGTCTATAGGATGGGGGAGGGTGACATTAATTAGCACCAACCAAGCTTCAGCAGTAAAAGAGCAAACTGTGACATAATGATTTGATTAGCTATGGGCTGGAAATAAATGTCATATCAGGTGCACATTATAGATGTATCTTGGAGAAGGTGCTTGGAAAATTAGACCCATGCAAAAACAATTTTTGAGTTGAAAGTCCGGCCTCTCAATTTGTATCAAATCTCATCATTTCAGCCACGTCCCTCTCCATACCACTCTACTCCCAACTTTTAATAACATTCAGTTAATGAGTCCATTTAAAATGAGCTCATAGCGATCCACACGTTGAGACTGAATGCCTAAATTAACTCAGTGGAAGGCAGATTAGCAATGACCTGCTGTGACTTATGAGGAAGACAGTAAAATATGGGAGAGTGATGACTTTCCTGACAGTCCCCCAGGACTGTTTTCTGTGACTAAACTGAGATATGTTTTTTAAAAAAGTTAGTTGACTGTAGCACCATTTCACTCCACATAACCACATAATATTGTGAGTGAGCTAAAGGCCAAATTGACAAATCACCATATACAGTATGTATATACTTATATACTTGCTGTTCAGTGCAAGCATCTCATTTCCAGAATGTCACCTTAGCTGGAGCTACAGTAAGAATAACAAGCTTTGCTTTTAGCCTGATGAGTCTGCATCTTTACACCATTTCATTTGCCTCATAAGATCAAGTGGTTGAGTAATTTTCATGGACAGTTTCAAGGCTGTCACATATATATATATATATATATCTATATATATATATATATATATATATATATATATAGATAGATAGATAGATAGATAGATAGATAGATAGATAGATAGATAGATAGATAGATAGATAGATAGATAGATAGATAGATAGATAGATAGATAAGTAAGTATTTTGACATTATCTTTTATCTTTATTCTAGACAATAAAAAAATATTTATAGAGAATAAACTACAATTAAAATAATCACTAGTTGCAGACCTAATCCTTCCCTCTGTTTTTTGGCTTGTTTGAAGACATGAAGTGCTTATTGTCACCTCTTTCGTCTTCTGGCAGTGACACCCATTGATCACATAGTGTAGCGACGCATGATTTAGTGAGACCCAGTTTACTGGATGTGCTGGCTCTTTTTGGAGACTTGATGTGTGGTATTTTACACACAAAACAGACAAAAGAACAACTATGGGTGTTTTGACAGGGAGATTATACACCACAGGCTATACTGTGTCTTGTGTCAAACCAAAGATGAATAGACCCTCACTTTGCAAACACAGACAGTACCACATTTTCAAACTGGATATTGGACCTCCTCACAAACAGACCCCAGACAATTCAAATTGGCGGTCACACCTCCTCCACTGAGGTGCTAGATCCTGGAGCACCTAAAGGCTATGAGCTCAGACTCCTCTTGATCATGCTGCAGTCCCTGACATGGAGAAAACCCTATTATAAAGTTTGCGGATGACAACACCATCATTGGCCAGATTACAAACAATGGTAAAACTTCATATCGAGGAAATCAACACCTTGAGGTATACTGCTCAATGTCAGCAAAACCAAGGAGATAATTTGATTTTAGAGAGAAATTGGAGAACGCACATCCCTGTCACATCTGTCACGGTCATTTCACATCTCCACACTAGTTGAAAAAGCTCAGAACATTACAAATTGGCACGGTTTGTGGCAAGGACAGGAGGGCTCTCTAGTGGCTGATTAAAGCTGGAGCCTGCGTAGAGCCTGAAGAATACTAAAAAGACAATACCCTCTGCAGCTTGTTGACGTGGTGTCCATCTGACAAGAGGCGCAGAAGTATTCGCTGGTGTATCACCAGACTACAGAACAGCTTCTTTTCCGGGCTGTGAGACCTTTAAATTCATCCACTGCACTCAGTCAAAATGTATATTTTTCTTCCATGCATCAGAAGGCTGTTTTTTGGTGGGAATGCCTCAGACAGAAGAGCAGTGGAGGGGGGTGGATGTCTCTTCACCCCCTTGGTACTAAAAACTTGCTGATGCCATATTTTCATTCAAAATGTTGCATTTAACTGAAAGGTGACGCAGTATGACTCCGAGGAAAATACTGTCATGGACGAGCTAACAGAACAGGAGGAATCTGGGTTGGTGAAGGAAGCAGCTGATGGCAGGTAAAAATAAGAGGGCTGCCAAATGGACCTCCCAGTCTACAATGTCGAATGTGATTGGTGTTTGTTGGGGTGAGCCGACTGAACTGATGAACTGATCAGTTGGTGTGGTGTGCATGACTTACGCATCCTACCTGAGGCATCATAAAGCCTCACTGCTGTACATGTTTGACTGCTGTGTGTTTATAGCTGTGACATTATGATGCAGGAGCCGTGATTAGGTGCCATTTCAGGTGGCGGCATCATGTCAGCGAGTGTGGGTGATGATTGGATGCAGATTTGTGTATGCTTCCTCGTAAAGCGTGCAGCACTGTGATTGGCTGAACAAATTACCATTGGAGAATCAATCAAAGTGGAGACTCCCGTTGCTTTGCAAGACAAACAAAACAGCTCCCACAAGGTTTTTTTTTTCCCCATGTCACTGTTCCTCTCATCTTTTATTCCCCTGTCTCCTTTTTCCTTCCTCTTAAAACACTGGCACAGAGCTCAGCCAAAACGAATCGTTTTTTATTCATGCTTTTAGCAGGCCAACAGAAACTATTGGATTCTTTTAAGATGGAGCAGAAGGCGCAGTTTAAAAAACAGCATTATCCTTCCAACAACCTTCAATCAATTAGATTCCCTATTAAAAGAAAAATACTGCTAATGGGGCCTAAAGAGCTCTGGCACACACACACACACATACACACACACACACATTTGTTGTCACTACTCTCTTCTGTAAGTCCTCCCAAGTTTTTAGTGATGGGCAAACTACCACCTTAACACTTGGAAACACATACTTACTTGTGAGAGAGGGCGGTTGCAGGCATTTGGACGGTAGTCTGTGATGCTATTAACACACTGGGAACCAGCTTGTCTGCCTACCCTTGATATCTACCCAGTGTGACACACACACACACCATAGCAGACCTCATTGGACAGGACAGCCAACAGAAAATGGGCAGAGATGTTCTGGGAGTCAGTCAAACACTCCCATTGGCTGAGCAACCAAAACAAACTCCCAATTAGAGCAGATAGTTAGAGGCTATGCAGAATAAACAGCTGTTACCGTTTTGGACAGTTAGCTGAATAGAGCTCGCTGAGCACTATCAGCCAACAGAGAGACTCGTATCAACCTCAGTGAATTGTAACGGCATGAAAACTGCCGGGACACTTTGAGGCTCATGAACAAAGCATTTGCAGCCGACAACATGGCCAGAGAAGTAATCTTTTACACAGAAATGATCTCTTTCTTCGGTTTTAGCTATTTGATGCCATCAAACAGGATTCAAACATGCACTCCTACCTGTGTTTTATACTAAACATGATCTGTGTTTCGTGCTGAAAGGTGACTGAATGTCTTGACTCACGGTGTGTACAGATCGGTAAACTACATCCAGCTCTCCGGAGAGGCTCCTCAACTCTTTTTCTTAATCTTCAAACCAACCCATCTCTCCTCTTTCTTCTCACTCACTCCCTCACTCTGCTTTCCTGACAGATTAGATCTCTCTCTCCGACATAGCTTAGATGAATTGCAAAGTTTCCCGAGCTATAAATCTATTAATATTCACTTTGGAGGCCGAAGGCGATAAATCACGTCCATAAAAGCGCCACACGGGGGACAGAGCGCCGGCTCACGCACACTCGCATATACACACACCGACAAAGACACCTGACATAGGGTCTCACACACACACAAATCAGGCACTTCATTAATTGCCTGTGTGTTTGGGTGTAACTGTGTGAGTGCGCACTGTTCGCATGCACTATGTCGTTAAAAGACTGATAAGGGTCACTAAATGACACACACACTCTCTAATGGGGCTCTTTTTTTTTAAACCATAGATGTTAATCCAGTTTCTGTCATGTGACTTCACAGATGCAGCTTCTCTGATGTGTTGATTCTTTAGTTTCTCTTTCTGTTCAAGTTTTCATAAGCCTTTTGTGTTTTTTTAACAGCACAATCTGCAATTTCTCTCCTCACTGAATGATCAAAGTTTTTAGGAAGATCATTTTGGCTATGTTACTTGTTGATATGACGGTACAATCATCCATGAGAGTGCAGGCTTTGCTACAAGATTGAAGTCTAGAAAACAGCCACTTATGACTGATTGCACCTCAATCAAAAATGCATGTGTTGGATCAATCGGCAAACTCTGTGTGTGTAGTTGAAGATGTGCCTCGCCAGCTCTTAATTACATTACATTATGTTCGCTGGCAGACACTTCTGTCCAAACTGACTTAGAGAAAGCACGCAGGAATAAGATGACATCGACATCTGGGGGTGCATCCTCCCAAACAAAAAACAAACCAAGTGTGTTCAGTGCTGTTTTTCTTTTTAAAGAAATGAAATGACAGTACGAGCTAATACTCCGCTGTTCTGACTTCAGTGGGAGCTTCCATCCCTGCAAGGCCAGGACGGAGAGGAGATTCATCCAAGATAAGAGACGACGGTTGGGCTGGAGTAGTAGTTCGACTGTGGCATGGAGCAATGAAGGAGTGGTTCCTCTCACTTCCCTGTAGACCAGCACCACAGTGTTGAACTGGAGCTGAATGTATATGTGTAAAATAGTGTTGAGTATCACCGATGAAAACTTGATGATATTGCTGCAGCAGTCCATGCAGGAGATGGAAGTGGCCTGGATGAGCACCTGGGCTGCCTCTCTAGTGAGGAGGGGGTAAATGGTGCTGAAACAAATCAATAGAGCAATCACATGTTGATGTTGTTGCAGTGTAATAATTTCTTTATTAGGCTGTGGTGAGAACAAGGCCACTTAGTGTGAGCCATTTCTGGAAGGTCACTGGTCTGAACCAGCTGACCCACAGCAGCTAGCAAATAAATACAAATACAGATCCATCTGAAGCTCAAATAAATACCTGACTGATCTCAGACTGATCTCACACATGGACTGTGAGTGTGAGTGTGAGAGTGTGTGTGTGTGTGTGTGTGTGTGTGTTTCCGTTTGTGTGTGCATGATTAGATCTGAGCCAGAATATGAAATTAAATGATTGATGCGTGACTCTTTGAGTTTGTCTTTAATATTGTTTGTATCTGTGTCAGTGTGTGTGTGTGTGTGTCAGTGTGTGTGTCTCAGAGAGAGAAAGAGTGAGTGATTTGGGATGTTGTGTTCCTGAGAGAAGAACTTTGCGCTTATCAGAAACACCACATGGCCTTTCTCTCCCCTCACTCACTGTCAAAGCTGCCATGACCAGGGGGAGTGGTTAGAGAGAGAGAGAGAGAGGGAGACAGAAAGGGAGAGGGAGATAAAGTAGATGGATCAAGAAACTGTTAGTGAATAATAATAATAATAATAATGTTTCTTTTTCTTTTTGAAATAGTAAAATTTGGATTTTACTGCATTTTACTAAAGACGTTTTTTGCATCCCATCTCCAACACCCAGCATTGGTCTCTTTAAAGCATGCCCACAAACTACTCTATAAATAATTTATTTTAGTTACATTTTAAGCATAACTGTGACAAGTCAAAATCAGATTATTTAATCATTTACTGAAAATGAATGAACTGAACTGAAAAATTAATTTAGAAATCGCAAAGATGTCCTGAAACACTCATATAGGTCATTTTTGGGAATGCAAAACATATATTTGTAACTTTATTAATTTACATTGTGATTGAAAATGTTTCAGAATCTCTGTTTTTGAAGACACAGTAGAGGTAGAGTGGATTTCATGTCATTTAACGTGTTTAGTTTGCTCGCTTCCAGCAACTTGTGCTGTTATATCACTACATCAGTTTAGCTGCAGGCAAAGCTAAAAATGAAACAGTGTACATGAGACAAAAGCGAACTGAAGGTGTAAAATGAAAGAAAGCATCAGTGCAGCAGAGGAAAGCTGTTTAGCAGGTAAGAACTGAAAAGGTTTGTCAGCACAAATAAAGCAGGAAAGTGCCAAAAACAAAGCCAATCACGCCCTCGCGGAGAAATGAAAAGGTCAGAAGTAAGAAAAGCAATAGAATTCTGGGGGTCAAAATTATATAGACAAGAAAAGAGAGAAAAGAAGGCGATGGGTAACCGGTCCCACAGTATGGAGCGATGGTGTGTATGAGTACCTCTGTGTGTCAGCATGTTTCCTGCCTTAATGAAACTGTGGCTCAGCGGAGTGAGCGTAGAGGCCGACTCCTCACCAGTCCCTCCTTATTAAACAGGCAGAGAGAGAGAAAGAGCGAGGGAGAGGGGATGTTATGGAGTAGCTTCAGAGCAGGTGGACCCCAATGCAGGACACAGGGCAGATAAAGGTTTAAAGGTTTTAATAAAGAAAAGTCTTACAACATGAATCCAAGCAATCTTGATTCTTGACTTGACGAATGGCTGAATCCTACAACACATGTAACACGAACACATGAACTCGCACAAGGTTGGCTTTCAAAATAAAACAGACACGCCAGAACAGGAAACAGAAACATGACAGACACGGAAACTTAACAGACACGATGAGACATTACAGAGTACGCCGCCCCCTTAGGACCAGCTCCTGACGGTCCAGGCAAATCAGGATGAGTCAGGTAAAAGTCATCAATTAAGCTGTGGTCTATGATGAACTTGGCAGGAATCCATGACCGCTCCTCAGGTCTATAGCCCTCCTAGTCGACCAAGAACTGTCTTCCCCGGCCCCTCTTGCGTCTTGGCTTGGATGGTGGCACCAGCGGGCTTCAGCTTACTGACATGAAAGGTGGGGTGCACTCGGAGGGACCTGGGGAATTTAAGTTGGACAGATACAGGATTAATCACTTTGGAGACTGGGAATGGGCCTACAAACCTGGGAGCGAGTTTACAGGTGTGAACGTGGAGTGGTAAGTCTTTAGTCGATAGCCAGACTTTCTGGCCTGGTGTGTAGCTGGGTACGGGACGGCGATGTCGGTCAGCTGCGATCTTCATGCGGTCCTGCCCCCGAAGGAGCATCCGACGTGCAGCTGCCCAGATCTTCCTGCAACGCCTCACCAAGGTGTGGGCTGAGGGAACCGTGACCTCTTCTTTGTTGATGGGGAAGAGAGGAGGCTGGAAACCATGGACGACTTTGAACAGGGAGAGTCCGGTGGCTGCAATGGGGAGCGTGTTGTGGGCGTACTCTACCCATGTGAGATGGTCGCTCCAGGTCGTTTGGTTCTGCGCCACATCTCAGGCAGGTCTCCAGCTCCTGGTTGAGCCAGGCACAGAGGAGCTGGCAAAACTCCTTCCAAAAACTAGAGATGAACTGTGGACCTCGATCAGAAACAATATCACAGGGGAAACCGATAATGCGAAATACTTGGTTAATGACTTTGGCAGAGGGTAATTTAGGTGGGGGAATGAAATGAGCCATTTAGGAAATCGGTCTACCATCGTCAGCACGACCGTGTTACCCCTAGACGGAGGAAGACCCGTGACAAAGTCCAGCGATAAGTGTGACCAAGGTCTATGTGGCACCAGTAGTGGCTGGAGTAACTCCATCTGGGCCTGCCTCAACGTCTTATTTCTGGCACAGACAGAGCAGGCTGCAACGTACTCAGCCATATCCTTGGCAAGGCTCAGCTACCAAAACCTGTGCTGGACCACAAACATAGTTCTTTTGACCCTTGGGTGACATGTGAGCAAGGATGCGTGCGTGAGCCCAGTGGATAACCTTAGAGTGCAACACTTCCGGTACGAACAACCAGTTGTGAGGACAGCCCTCTGGGACAGGTTCACCATGGCTAGCATGTTGCACATCTCTTTCTATTTGCCAACTCCTACCACCACACGGTCAAGTGGTAGGATGGGTTCTGGTTCCTTGGCAGCCGGCTCTGGTTCATACAGGCGGGACAGAGCATCTGGTTTGGTGTTCTGAGACCCCGGCCTGTAGGAGAGAGAGAACCGGAACTGACTAAAAAAGAGAGCCCACCTTGCCTGACAAGAGTGTTTAGTCTTTCCAGGAACACTGACTTGAGGTACTGCAAGTTCTTATGGTCCATCCAGATGAGGAATGGTTGCTCGATGAAATGAGGGGTAGAGGGTAGCGGTTCTTGATGGTGATGTCATTGAGTGTGCTGTAATCGATGCATGGCCGGAGCGAGCCGTCCTTCTTGACAACAAAGATGAAGCCCGCCCCGGCTGATGCCAGATTTCAATGAAGCCTCTATGTAGTCATCCATTGCCTTCCTCTCAGGACCGGAGATGGCGTACAGTCTTGCTTTCGGGATGGGGGCTCCTGGAAGAAGGTCAATGGCACAGTCCCATGGCCTGTGAGGGGGCAGAGAAGTCGCCTTAGTTTTGTTAAAGATCTTGTGTTGATGGGCTGACCGAGAGCCAAAGTCTTAATCCTCAGTTTTTGGGCTAAGGCCCTGTCCATAAGGCTCTCATCAGCCCCTGAGTCTATGAGTGCATAGAGTGGTGTGGTGTTACCATTTATAAGCAGAGTCACAGCAGTCCAGGGTCCTGCGAGGAGTTCTCATGATCTTGTTCTGGCTCACCAGCGACCTCCTCACGCCTGGGGAGCCAGCTCTTTTAGCGTTGAACATTCTGGATAGAGTCTGTGAAAACAGCTTAACATTCCACCGTAGCTCACACTGCCACCCTTCCTGTCATGGGAGACCATGAGTGCTACCTGCACTTGGTCAGAGTGAAAGGCAGCAGGATCGTTCTTAAAGTGAAGCTCTTTAACTCCGCTGCAGATTGTACTCAGCTGGGTCTCATGAAGATGTAATTTCTTGCCCTGAGCTGACTGTCATGTCTGCTGGGTCCATGTCTTGGCCAGATCGTACTGTTACGGAGTGGCTTCAGAGCAGGTGGACCCAAATGCAAGGACATGAGACAGATAAAGATTTAAAGGTTTTAATAAAGAAAAGTCTTGAAAAGGTGAATCCAAGCAATCTTAATTCTTGACTTGACGAATGGCTGAATCCTACAACACATGTAACACGAACACATGAACTCGTGAACACATGAAATAAAACGGACACGCCAGAACAGGAAACAGAAACATGACGGATATGGAAACTTAACAGACATGACGAGACATTACAGGAGCGACAAATGGGAGAAAAGAAACTGAGGGAGAAACACTGAGGAAGTGATGAGGAGAAGGGAGAAAAGGGAGGAAAAGGAGAAAAGGAGAAAAGAAAAGGAAGCAAGAGACAGAGTAGAGAGGAGGAGGGAAAGCAGGGAGGGAAGGAGGAAAAGATGGGCAAAAGAGATATTTTTTGTCACAGATCTTCACATTTTAGCTCCACTTGTGCAGAGTAAACAGTTTCACTGTCAAACACTTAATATAAAAGTATAAATATAAAAGTTCTCATTTTGCAGCTCTTGTGCTAAAGTTTAGTTCAACATGTGTGCAGCTGGAATATCAATGTTTTTGTCTGTTAAGTGGACATTCAAGAAATGAATCTGACAAAGATTTTTTTTCCCAGTTAAAAATGTGGCATTGAGTAGCGAGTGGCGCCTCTGGTTTGCTTCATAAAAATACAAAATTACTAATCTAATAGAAACTACTTAGTTCTCTAATGAACCTCTGATTGGAATTCACATATTAAATAAAGAATTAAAGTTAAAGTTAAATGATGAATTAAAGTCCAATATTTCCTTTTCTATTTCTTTAGCTCTGGTTTTGCCACCAGCTCATGGAGCACGTACCACAGAACAACTGTTGTAGTCAGGTGGCTGCCAACAAAGTATTCTTGAATAAAACTGCCAGTAAATCAGACCCACCTACACACACAACAACAGCAGACCAACATTTCCACTCAAACACAGACCCACATAGTGCTGAACCAGAACCAAAGACACTGTCTACATGACAAAGAGTTAAACAGATGTGTTACCTACTGCCAAACAGCATCTAGGAAGCATCTAGGAGCATCTAAGAATTACAAAGACCACCCAAGAATCTAAATCTGTCAGCTGTTTTCTTCCTTTGAAAATGGTCAAATAGAAAAAATAAATCACCATTGTAGATCCCAACATGGATATTTGTGAATAAATGTGTGTGTAGTTTTTGTCCATTAGATATTTCCAGGAAGCTCTGAAGGTATGAAAGTAAACTGTTTTAAACCAGCCAGACAGCTACATGCTTATATTAACCTACAGTGTCTCCACTAGTGTGTGTGACACACATGATCATAGAGAGCATAGACTAAACCAGAAAGAGGACAGGATGGGAGAGAGGCAAAAACCAACATGTTTTCAAACAACCTCAACCTCAACTTAGTAGTTTCATATGATCAACTTTAGCTATTTTTGAAAATAATGTAGTTGTCATGTGCAGTCAATCGAAAAATTGGGTTAACCCTAACCCCTTTGAACACTCAGGCCTAGTTACATACAAACTGATGACGTCAGCAGTGATTTAGAGGTCTGACAGTGGATTGGTCCGCCTCTGATGTGCTCCTGAAAAAAAGTTCCAGCTGTTTCTGTAGAACTTTTGTTAAATTTGTTTTTGTCATGTTATACTTTATGTTTTTCCAACTTTGTGGTGGTTTCAGACCACAAATCCTTCCATAAATAGTATTTCCAGCTGATGAGCAGATTGCCAGCTGAGTGTTTTATATATTTATGTTTATATATCTTAAAGCCACAGTCTCGTTAAGATTCAGTGGAGAACTTTAAAGTTGCCCTCGAGGCCACATCAAGAAATGTCTCGGGGACAAACACGGAAATGTTTGCTTTTCCAATAATGTATATGGGGAAAAAATAAATGTGAAATATTGACCACAAAAAAAAAACATCCTTCCTTTTTATATTATCTGGAGGTATTTTACCATATAATTCACCACAGGAGATGAAGATGGAAGAAGAAGAAAGAAAGAGTGGAGAGTCGACTGAGAGCAGAAGGGGGTGTACGCTATAAACTAAGGATCACTTTTATCAGAAAAAAAAACAAGACTTACAACATCATAAAGACAAGCCACATTAAATCATGCTCATTCAGTTCCTCCCCACTACCTCTCCTTCCTTCTCATTTCCACATTTCGAACATGTCATCCAAACTCTCCTCTGTCTCATCACACTAAAAGTTCAAAAAGCCCACTCGGTCTTTCGTTTAAAAAAAGAAAAGAAAAAAAAAACAGTTTCAGCTTATTCCCACAGTTTCTTTCAACTTTTCATGCACTTCTTCTTTCTTTCATTCTGTCTCTCTCTTATCATTGGACTCAGTCATTTTCATCCCTCTGTTCTCTCACATACTCTCTTCTCTCCTCTCTCTGGTGTTTTTTATTAGAGGAGAGGATATGAGTCGGGGGGTGGAGGGGTTCCTTGATTGCTCCAACATATGTGAGTGGCCTATAAATCTATATCATCGCATGTCTCTCTCTTTACACACACACAGACACACACACACACTGTAGAAGTTAACCAGAGGTAACCACATATTCCCACAGGGAGAGAGAGAGTGATACAGAGAGACGTGTAGGAAAAGAAAAGGAGACGTAAATGTGATGCTTGAGGGGTCCAGTGACGGGGGACTGTGTTTGTTTAACCTTTTACACACACACACACACACCCTGGTTCTGACCAGAGACCGCAGTGGAGGGCTTTAGAGAGAGATATTGGTTTTGCCTGTAAAGCTGAGGAGGCAAACCTGTCAATCAAAACTGGATCACAACGAGGGGGGGGGGGCAGGTGACATGAGAGATATGAACTGTAGCTCATGAGACGCACACAGAGACACAGACAGTCTGCATACACACCGATGAGACATTTGGAAGCTGGTAATTTCAACAAGAAGATGAGTTTCATATCCTCGGATGCTTTGTGGTGATTTATCTGTTAGTGAGACAATCTGCAAGACACACAGCTGTTCCCCGAGAAAATAAACTTGTTTTAAAATGACAGCCCAGCCCCATTACCACACAGCATTTTTTACAAAGTCACAAATACGTAAATCTGTTTGAAATGCTAAAATACATCCAGAAGCTGTTTTGCAGTGACTGATGTTTGCTTCATAGCCCGCAGCACAGAATAAAAACATGTACCACTTAGACCAAACAAACCTGGGTTGGAGAAAAATCCTTTTTGATGAAAGTTATGCGTTAAGCGAAAAGATTGCGTTCGGGCCTGAAAGAAACCTTGAAACACTGACAGATGACGCAAGCAACTGATCACTTCCCCAACCTCCTCCCGGTGTTTTGGGATGCTTTTATTAGTTAACCACCTATTAGCTAGCTGAGGTGGCGCTGCAGAGATAAGCCTTTAAAGTTTAACCTCGCAAGTATCCATAACTCCGCCGGGTGCAGCTGATCAAGACTGAAGATGGCATGACTCAAGGTTTGTGGGTCATCTCCAGCTTTTCAGTGAGAGTGCTGCTGCGGCGAGCTGACATTCACCGTGTGGCATCAACAGCTCAGCTCAGTTAACCTATATGGTTCAGAAAAGCTACAACATGGGTATTAGCCATGAATGTAATACAACAAATGAATAATGGACGAGTATTTCAAATACTTTTTCTTTTTACTTACAGTAAGTACCGCCGCTATCCTTGCAAAGTACATACTGTTGCATGGATAATGGGACATATTACTTCATCGTTAATTTTTCTTCTGCCTTTGCTTCCATTATCTGTCTGATTCAAAATAGCTCTTATTAGTCGCACAGCGGGGAATTCATTCACGTTGTAGCAGCAGCGAGACACACAGCTGTCTGTGCTCTCACGGCTCAGTCAGTGTGAGGATTGTGGGTCAGAATAGCCGGTATTATATGTTAGCTATGCTGGCTGCAATAGGACATCCTGGTATTTTGGCATACTGCATTTGACATGAGGACATTTTAAATTTTATGATGGCAGTCAGCATGGTAAAATGCTATTTGTGCTGCTGGGTCTTTTTTTTGTTTTGTTTTTGTTGTCTTTCCACAGTTGGGCACTGGAAAAAATGACAGCAAGCCTTTGTGGTGACACCATATCCAGCTTTTGTAATGCATCCTTTTTATTTTATTAGTGGCTGTATGGTGTTATGCCGACGTGCACAGAGACCAGAAGGTTACAGCATTTAAAACAAAAGCAGGATCGGAACAGCTCCGCCTCTTTAGAAAGCTCGAACACTCAGTGACAATTGGGGGAACAGAAGAGCGACTGGCATTTATCAACAACACTTGCGAGCCACCCTTCACAACATATTATGGTAATTGCCTGAAAAGTGAACAGCCTGTCTCACAGAGGCACATCCTTAAAATCTGTGCAGGTGCTTGTGAGGAATTATCTGCGCTGACAGGTAAAAAAAAACAAAAAAAAACCACCCACACTCATTCACAGTTGTTCTCTTTGTCATTCGTAGACATGATTGACAGCGCATCGACCACAGATGGTCGTCCTCTGACAAAAGTCACCTTTAACTGCACAGAATGAAAAGTGTTGGAAAAAAAAACAGGGCAGGTACTTTTGTTCTGTAACAGTGATTGCATCTTTAAGCCTCAATATCCTCTCAATTAAAAAATACTTAACCACACTCAAGACTCACAAAAACAGAGTGGAGTTTTTAGTCACTTTTATTTAAATCCATTTGGGCGTTTGAGTCAAAATAAAGGCACTCCTGCACTACCTTCCTTTAACTTTCAGCTTTTAGCAGGTGACATTTCCAAGCATGTTATGACAGTATGATTAAATCCTGTCAAAATGAGTGAGCTTCTCTAACACAAGATGGACATTTAAAGAGGTATTTTATATTAGTTATTTTAAAACTTGGGATATTAGTGTCTTATCAGTAATCAGTAAGTTTTTGAATGGGACAGACTCGGTGAGGTCCCTTAAAGCAGATATGAAATGGTGCAGCACTCTGATGTGCTTTTCTCTCTACCTGTGTGTGCTGCTGTGATTGCAGAGTCCAGGACGCAGTGTAGCGTAGAGCCACCGCTTCAAGCCGCACTTAATCACACACTGCAGCACCGAGTAAATATCTAATCACACACACTGAGCTGCATGAATGCTGATGCACACACTAATGTGTTTACCGTATGCGTTGACACACACACACACACACACACTCTCAAACTGCACATTTATGAATCAATTGAAACACACATAAAAATATATACTGACACATGTCTCTCAGAAACGGATGGGAAATTCCATCTTTTTCCACTTTGTGTAACGGCCAGACCAGGCAGAAGCACACACTCACACACACACACACACACCACTGTTTGTGATCTATCTCAATGCCACGCCTCAACAGATTCAATCAGAGTGGAGCCTTTGTTTTTTTTCCTATCTGTTGTTTTATTTTCCTTTTTCTCTCTCTCTCTCTCTTCCAGACATTCATGAACATACACACACACACGCCGCACACACACACACACACACACACACGTACACACACAACTTCTCTTTGTTTCTCAGTTGGAGCCAAATAACTTTAGTCTGAATGTTCCCACAGCTCTCACCATGGAACTAAACACAGACATCCAACATGACCACACACACACACAAATGCAAGAGAGAGGAGTCAGTTACAGATCCTGAGTTATTGCTGATATCATGTGTGCATGTCTTCATATACATCGCATACATAATGGAGGTGTGTGTGTGTGTGTGTGTGTGTGTGTGTGTGATGGAGCAGGTGACAGTAGGAGGAGTGAGTTACAACAGCAGCTCGCCCTCTGTCCGGCCATCAAGATTTATTATGTCCTTACACACTTTATGACGACAGGCACACACACTGAGTTTGTATTACTATATTTGTGTAAACCTTCCACGAACTACACATATTCTCTACAATGAGCTCCCACTGAGCAAAATCTGATCCTCAACTATTAAGTAACCCCTCAAATTCTTTCTGTCAATACTTTTGGATAAAATACCATTTTTTGCATGTATTTATCCTAAACAAACCAGAAGCATTTGATAGATCAGTTTGTATGCATTTGCTTGATCTCTTCCTATATGTTGGGGGATTTTATGAGTGTGCAAAGATGAGATGTTTCAGGTCTTTTAGGTCATGTAGAGCACAGATGTCTGTAGATATCTGAAAGGAATACCAAATGCTTATCAATTACATCATGATACTTTAAAGTGTGAAAACGCTTTCTACACTTGGAAACCACGTTTAGATTCATGTGAAAAGATCAACTTAAATGTGATAAAACAAAGACTCCCAGTTAGGGCTTGATACATTAAAGCAGCACTGATTGATTTGTTTTTCTTTTCTGACCTGTTAGCAATTCATTGTGTTCTCCACCAACTCCTCAAAGATGTTATTTGACTCTTTAGCAGCTAATCGCTCCACCGAGGTCACCAGTTAGTTGATTACTTTATTCGTCTGTCAGAATTGCTTTGCAGATGACAGCTTTTGAAAAACACTGAGAATGAATCAAAACTGTGAGATGAATCATGAGACAAAAACATTAAGCTGAAAGGATTTAAAATGCTCGACAAAAGTGAGAGAAATGCAGAGTTTGGTGATGATTCTCTGTTTATTTGTCACAACTTTCATTTTACACATAGTAATTTGATTGTTAATATGAATATATATCGATTAGTGCAGCTTTAAGCGATTTTTGCAGATGTCTGCATGACAGTGTCCCTCTTAAGTTGATCAAATCACCTGAAGGCAGCAGGACTGATGTGAGATTTAACAACCACAATTACACACTTTGATCGACTAGACACCTTGACTGAAATGTTTGCTCTCGCTTGGGCTTACTGCATGCATGCTTACAACACATCTCACCTTCACTCTTGTGACATCCATGAGTGTGTCGGTGGCACTAATCGACTGTTGTAACGCCCACCTGCTTTTTACAGCAGTCTGTGGTTAGAACAGGTGCTTGACCCTTGTGGCCAATACTCACTTAATGACAAAAATGCAAAAGAGTTGGTAAACGTAAAATTGCCCCAGTTATCCGGTGCAGAAGCACAATGTGACAGTGCGGCTTCAGCTGCTGTCACATCCCTCCTCCTGTTTTGTCTGCTCTTTCTTTGCTATTCTGCCTCCTTTTCACGACACTTAATTGAGAAATATGCACAATTCACAGCCTCGAGGCTCAAACCATACAGGTGGGGCCCCAGAATATGGCAGCGGATTGACTAATTAAAAAAGAAAATCCCATTTACGCATCGACTTTTCATATCCCAAGACCGATTTGATACGCTTGATTCAATACCAAATTCTAAAATCTCACCTGAGGCAGCGAATATTGCCAAGCGTCTGAGTCTAAAAGTCTAAATCCATCTGTTAGTGTGAGGAGCTGAGCCTGCTGCTGTCTGCCTGAGCAGAGCAGGTTGCACTTGCAGAGTTAGGCAGATGTTAAAACTAAATGAAGATGTCCTATCTCATTTCCTCCCGCTCCTCTACTCCTCTGCCCAGATCACTGTGTCCCAGTCACCCCCCCCCCCCACACACCCCCTCGTCCTCCCTCCCTCTGGTTATGTCCAATTCTTTTTCTTCCTCTTCCCAGTATAAACTCTGCCGTGCAGGACTGACTTTTATACGACAGTACCATTTACCACAGGGGCTAAAGAACACACTAAGCAGTTAAAGTGTCAGGGGACATCAGTCTAACTTTGCCTGTTACTCCAACAAACAAACACACACCGCTTCTCCATATTCATACCTCGCTATTTTTTTTTAAGCATCCACTTCATCCATCAACCAAACACTGTGCCTTTTCTGGGTTTGATATGCGCTCAGTGAGTGATTATTTCAGTCTGGATGAATTTTGAATTTTAAGTGAAGAGAAAGTAACCATGGCGACTTCTAAATTTGGGAACTGAATGAGCCCTGACGTGAATTAAATCACAAGCGCTGCGATGACGGCCTTTAACTGAAGGAGAATCCCAAACTTTTCATTGGTGTTTACGGCACTTTAAGGCTGCCACGTTTCTGCATCCAGAGTGCACCTGATAAACGTTTCATGCCGGATAAGGTAAGAGAAAAAGAAAAATGAATATAATAAAATAAAATACTATTGTTTGAGCTACTTTAAGCCACCGCACCCTCCACATGAGTCAAATCCCAGCCTGAAGCCCTCTGACAGGATGTTCCAGGGTCTAGATTAAAAACAATATTTTTTATTGGCTCCTTCCAGAAAACAAGGGATTTTTATGGGCTGTCGAGATGAAAAACAGCAAGTCTAAGTGAAATAAAAAAAACAAACCCAGATGAAAGAAAACAATTAATCAATGTGTTGTGCCTCTGGCAGGGGCAGTTTTAGGATTTCACCTTAGGGTGGAGGTATCCTGGTCAAAGTACAAGACAAAACTGTCAGTGCTGGAAATGGACTGATTTTACTGGGGAGGCAAGCTGTGAGGGGGGTCTGTGGTTTCTCCCGCAGATACTTTTTTTATATATATCAGCTGCCAAATACACAATTTTCTAGCACTTTGAAATGCACAATATAATTCCTTATAGACCACATTAAATCACACATTACACATTAGCCCAACATACTGTTAACGCCACTCAAAATAAGTTAATGAACTCGAAAAGTTTTTGTTTATTTAAAACGTTCAAACCATCAGATTAGCAAGTCAGAGGGTGAGAGTGCACTGCCAACACAGACCAGTCAATGAATGCACGCCTGAGATTTTAACTCCACCCTGATCCTTCGGTCTGACGGCCGTACACTACCCACCAGTTTTGAGAGAATTTATATTTTACTTTATATAGTGCAAATGCAGCACATATTCCAAAATAAACTCTTAGGCAGTCACGTTATTACAAAATAACAGAAAAAAAGAAACCTGAGGCAGAAAGCATGGTGGGGTTATGAGGGGGCCTACAGCATGTTTTTGCCCTGAGCTGCCAAACAGGTTAATCTGGCCATGTTGACCAGGGGGAGATGCTGGGAAAAGAAAAAAACATCATATAAAAACAAAGTAAGGTGAGTTTGCTGGAGTACCAGAAAAATCTAAAACTGGTAACTCTAATCACTTTTAAAAACCATGCTTTTTATGTCTTATGATTATTGTCAAAATTACAGATATTAAAGTACAATTAAGTAAAAAAAATTCAAAAGAGTAACCTGATAATAGGAAGTAAAGGTTATTAAGACCTTTTTATCCAGGCACTAGTACATCTCGTCAGGACCATTAGTACAGCTATTTTTGGCCTGAGTTCCCTGCCCAAACAGTGTTAGAGCGACGGTCTTTTTGTTGACCCCAACTTCTCTGCATCACTGTTATAGAAACCTTGCTGAACTTCTAACAGCACCTACACTAATTCACATGACTTTAAGTTGCCTTTCAACTTCTGAAATCTGAGTAATCACACAGCCCAATGATCATTTAAGTAAAACACTTGCAATTAGCTTCCATGACATTTTGTTTCTGTGTTTAATGGATGCACCCACCACCATATATGTGTGTGTGTGTGTTTGTGTGTGTTAAATGAACCCTGTGGGTGTGCTTTGGCGTAGGTAACACTCCATTACTTGTCCATTTCCTCTGCATGGCTGGCCTGAGCATTTTACCCACAGCATAATACACTAATTACCGCTGTAAACACACACAAAGACAAACGCGCATAACCATTTACCTTGCTAATTTCACTGAGCCACAGTCCTCCCGTCTCGCTCCTTCTGCTCCCTGTCAGACTCCATTCAAGTGATCACTCCCGTCTTGACTGTGTGAGGAGAAATGATTTGTTTGTTCCCTTCAACGACAAAAGGATGACCAGATCCAACCAGGCTCAAATGGGAGTGGGTGGAGGGAGGATGCAACTTCATCTTCATCACTGAATAGATGTGATTACATCTCTCCGGGTAGAGTGACAGGGAGAAGGAGGGGAGAAGGCAGGAGGTGACAGTAGGTGAAGTAAGAGGTGGACGGATAATGACAAACAGCAGGGCTGAAGCAGAGCAGAGCAGATGAGGTCGCTCACCTCTTTTTGTTCTTGGTTCTTGCCCTGATTACTGAAGACAAAATGATAATATCATTTTAGCGGACTGATAAGACACAAAGGCACAGTTGTGTGGTTGAAAGCTCAATGAGCACAGTGTGATTAATTTCTCACTGTGGTGAGCCGTTGAAAGCGGTGAGACTCTTCATTAGCTGTAAGGTGAAACTGGTTCCAGTGAGGAAGTTAGAGTGTACTGAAGGCGAGGAATGACACCTCAAGTGCAGTCTCAAGACACTTTTTCAAACTTGCCTTGGTCTGATGGCTTGTTTCGTCAGACAGACTGGAGAGGCTGCTCTGCTGTCAGTACATCATCAAGACAGAACTCTGCCATTTAATGTGGGCAATGTTTATTTTCTGTGTAACAACCAAGGATGCTCATTTTGTCTGTACAAAGAAGAAACAAGAAACAATTAGTTTTTAGTTAGTTTTTAGCCACGCTAGCCATGGCAATGTCAGACTGTTGGTCATGAGATTGGTCCTGATAATAATTAAAAAACAATCAGATCGATTGTCATTCAGTTTTGTATGGACATTCATGGTCACCACAGGATAAATCCTACTGACTTTGACGATTCCCTGATTTCCCCTCTAGCATAGATTCAAATTTATGGAGAGTGAAATGTCTCAACAACTACTGGATGGATTGCTGTGAACTTTGGTGCACACACTCGTATCTCCATTGGGGATACTGGCGATACTCTGATCAGAATCAGCAGCATTTTCCCTGCGAGAACATTACCATGCTGACAGTACCATTTAGCTCTTCTGTGCACTTTCTATACAAACATCAGTCTGGTGAGGGTGTCCATGTTTTTTAGAGCAGATGCTCTGGGACAGATAAATCAGAAGTCGGGAAAACCCACCAAGAACTAACTTCTGACTTGCAGTGGATTGCAGCAGAAAAGAAAGTCTGAGCTGAACACACACACGCAAATACACACAAACACACAGTCAGTGCTTCTATTTTTACATCTGTGTATCGAATGTTTGGTGCAAATCAACCCGGACTGCACAAATAGTTCAGTGGTTAAATTTGTGTGTTGTAATAATAGTTATAATCTCAGTACCACATTTCAAGGTAAACTGTTGAATAGTTTCAATATGAAACAAAAAAATAATCTCACTGTGGTGCTAGAGGAAAATACAAAAGATTATCACAGTCATGGCGTCATCCTCTTCTCCAATACTTTTTGAGGCATATCAGTCTGGACCAGAGTGGACTGACCAGCCGATGCTGCCGTCCACAGAGCTACACACTTAGCATGGTTAATAAATGAACTGTGGAAGGCTGGCAGGGGCAACTAAATCTTCTAAATGATGGTCTCATTTGTTTTTATTATTTACCTAATGCCCCCAGATCAATGCAGTAACGATCTTTTGATGTCAAAATGCTACACGTAGCACCTTTTATAAAACAAAGCTGAAAAGAGTGGTGCTGGAGACCAACAGCAGGAAATACAAGAACATGTGGAGATTCATTTTGAGCACCAGGACTGTTATCAAATGAGGGAAAAGGAGCTTTGTGGATAAATTGAGGAAAACGTTGGGAAAACAGATGTTAAAATGAGTAGTAAAGAAGTGGGCAATAGCAGGTTGCTCATACTCACGCACACAGTGTCTTTACACAGCCTGTTTCAATTACATGGGATTAATATAGAATCTGCCAAGGCAACAGCACCAATTCATTCTCACTACTCAGGGACACACGGGCCTTTCATAATGCTCCTGAGTACAATCAACAAGGACACACACACACACAGTTCCACACAGAGACCTTAGGAGCTTTATCTGAGAAACCTCAAGGAGCATTCCCACTGTTAAAGTGAATCCAAGGCCACGGATAAACAGGAATGAGGCCTTTCTGTGTCCTTATAGCAAACCTAGCGGAGATGGAGACGCTTTCTTCGGCTCCTTTTGATGTGATTCATTTGTCCCGTCTCTTCACATCCCACACTCATTTCCTCGCTTCCCACCAAAAATACAAACAAAAAGCAAATGTTGCCAAGTCGCATGGCGGGACAGCGAATGGTAAATGTAATGACATTCAGCCAGTGGGCCGCCATCTCCATGCACCTTATCCTGTGCAACCTGTGCGTGGAAATGAATATCGCACTGCAGCGGAGGTCAAATATGAAACAGAATAAGCAATAAGGTATGCTCCTCCACCTGTGGCACTCCAAGCATATTCACCATACATATTCAAAAGCACAATGGGAAGCTCAACATGGAGCGTGGTGTCACTCAGCACACACACCGCTGACACTGTAAGACTATGATAATGTGAGTGTGTGCACATACACGGCAGTATTATAGATGCATTTCTTGGAGTTTCGTATTTGCTGCGTGGAGCGGTCTCACGCGACTCTTTAAATGCATCCACTGTGAATCAGGAATGAGTGAGCAGTTCGGTGAGTGTGTCGTGTTTGAGCTACAAAAAGTGAGCGTTTCCATCACGGGGCCTAAGAAAATCCTGGATGGTGAACGTCAATATAGCATCGTTATCATGGGCATTTCATTATTTCTGTCCTTATTATTGCAAATGGTGGTGGGGCATAAAAGTCATTCTCAGTGTCTCAACTAAGCCAAGATGCGATGGAATACAGCAAAACTTTAAGTCATATGATATAATAATGTGCTGTTGTAGTGACATATATCGTATATCGAGGAGGTTCACTTCCACATTCACACTGCTGCTGTCGATTAAATTTAATGTTCACTTTTCAAGTCCAGAAGATTGTCAGACTGGCAGGTACAGCAGAGTTACACTGTTCTAAGATGATTATGTTTGAGGCGAGACTCCTTTTCGCATGCTTATGTCATCGTAATGGGATCATCTGTCATTTTGGGGTCAATCTCAAGATAGCAGGTCTTAAGTGATATGAATCAACCCAAGCAGTGAGAGTGGTGGAGAGGGGCGTACTGCTGCAGATGCAACCCTTTTTGTTGAGACCATGATGGAGAATGAACGATAACGCTAATCTCTTTGCTTAGATAAATGAAACTGAAACTAGAGTATATTTAAAGAGTGTGTAGCTCATGGTGTTACCGCCCCATGACAATAATGACTGTACTCTAAGACTGTATAGTGTCTCCTTAGCATTTTATTTCCATACTGTACAGCCTATACCAAGTTGAATTCATTTCCTTAATCTCTTATAAATGAGCTGTTGTGTTTGTGCTCCCCCTCAACTGTACAGTGAACGAAACGCACATCCAGAGAACGCGGTGCAGCTTTGAGCTAATCTCAGAAGATCTTCAGTACATCCACACCTTCCAAAGGGCAGATAAATAGTGCAGATTTGCCTTTTTAAGCACCACCCCGATCCAATTCCGTTATTCAAACAAGTGCACGCACAACCTGGTGAGATGTTGGCTGCTTGAGTTTAAACAGCTTATCAAGTTTCCTGCTTAGACACAACACAGCAAGACCTGAGTGCCTGTAAAGTTAAATCTGCATTCATATTCATAAGCAGAGTTAGATATTGGGGCTATAAAATACTTCCATTAAAAGTCAAACAGTGCTGTCAGTGTTGCTCATCTCTTCGGACATGATGGATATGATGCAGTCTCTTTGGGTTTTTTTTTACCTAAATGTTTCTATTATTAAACTTTTGATGAAAAGTTTTAGTGACCTGTTATGATAAATCTTTTAGTTTGGTTCAGTTCTGGTGTCACACAAGGGGTCTGCCACATTATAAGCCACTGATGTACTGCAGGTCGGGGGGCCAAAACGATTCAACATTATCACCTATAATATTTAAGCCTCCGTAACAGTCATGTGCCAGATAACTCAACACAGACAGAAACCTGAACAGATGCAGGAGACATTTACGAGGCCACATGACTGCATATTAATCAACACAGGTAAGTGTCAGGCCTTATGTTAAGAAGGAGTGGGCCCGGCAGTACCAGCCAATAATGTGGAAGCGTCAGTGAGCTCTCTCGTAATTAACAAGTTAAGACTAAATTTAGAGGAGGGAGGGAGTGGCGGCCCATGATCAGTTCATGGTTGATTAAAATAACACAGAGCAGCGAGGATACAGCCGTTTCCAACAGCAGAGAAAGTAAAATCTCAGTCTGCAGTATAATTCATAAACTTTTTACCTTTATGATTATAGAGAAACTTTAGGGATTATAGGGAAATAAATATTCTCATGCTTCCTCTCGCTCTTTTGTCCGTCTTATTTTAGACCAAATCGCATATCATCTGACCTATGAAGGGGATATTATAGCCATAATTACAGTTATATTATGTTCTTTACCTATAGGTGACTGAGCTGAAATCTCTACAGGGTGCTGTCTGACAGGTTGTTAAGTGCCCTGACGTCTTTTGTTACTTTGATTCAATGGGTAAAACTCAAAAAGACTCAAGTCTCTAAAACACCTCAGAGTGTTGACAAGAAATAAAAAAGCTTTAGCTTGTTGGGAGCTGGCATTAGTCACCAACAAGTATTATGAACAAATAATATATACAGATAATTATCGGTTAAAAACAATGTAAAAAGAAACTTTTCCTCACTTTCCAGCCATTGCAGAATTCACCATCTGTAGCAGCGTGGTTTGAAAAGTTATGTTTAATGTTTAATTTGTTTAATTTATTTATGTTATATATTTTAATTTATTTATTTTATTTAATGTTTAATTTATTATGTCAATATGCAGACATTAAATTATATTTAGAAGTCAGTGGTTAATGTATTGAACATTTTTCAGGGGTAAAATCTAAATATAAAATAATAATATAATATAAATAGAAATATACCTAAAATAATATATAACATATAAATATAATATAAAATATTCCTGTGTGTTTTTGCAGATCCAAAATATTTCCCTGCCATGCACCGTGCTGCTAAAAGCATACAGTGTGCACACAAACTTTCTGCATATTTGAATGCAAACATGATTTGTAGGAAAAGCCAGGGGTCTGTTTGGCCTCCGAAAACCTTAACTAGTAATCGAATCTGGGCGTCACTGTGACCAAATTCTACTTGACATCCCACCTTCCTCTCTTCCCTCCATCTCTCCTGTCCGATCCATCTGATGACTCTGGCAATCTGCGTGTCATGTAAAATTAAGTGGATCTGAAGATGCAGAGGGGGAGATGAAATGGAAAGTGTGGTAGAAATTATAAGTGATGAAGTGTGTGTCCGTGTGTGTGTGTATCCCAGCGGCGTGCCTGATGCTTAGGACTATGACACACGGTGGAAGTGACAAGGTAGTGACAAGTTTCCTCTGATCAGGGCTGCAGACCTGACAGAGCAGAGTTTTAGACTTGGAGGCAAACACACACTCAGCCCTGATGGTCTCCATCTTTGATTTTGTCACACACACACACACGGTTTTAGGAAAACCCCTTTGGGTGAGCGCTTCCTCTCCTCCGCCACATCCACCCTCCCCCTTCCTGTCACCGTCTCGTTGTTTTTTGTAGCCTACAGCTTTTCGGTTTTCACAAGCAAAACACTTTGAATGCAAGATTTTACTCTGAAGCCTGAAGTAGATGGAGGGAAATTAGCATCAAAGCTTGGTGACAAATGTGTGTTTCATGACGGGCATCAGGATTTGTGCTCATCACACTTCATCATCATATAGTATTTAAATCATTCGTTTTACATGGAACATTTTGGTACACGTTGGGCATGTAGAAGCTGTGTCCCTTCCCCGACCCTGACAGACGTCATTATCAAACGATCCCAATATAACTATTTTAAAAATCAATACAAATTGTATTTTAACATTATATTGTAACTTTCAAACATACATTTAATGAATCCATGATAATGTGCTGTTATCAGACTAAAATAATCCAAGGTCATTGTGTTGGGAAGCTTCCCAGCATGCACTGGGGCAAAAGGTTGATGGACATAAGTGTCATTTAATGTGCACCTTTTGTCACTGGTGTTACTTTGTTCTACACTGTGCTTCACACACAACGGCTGACATACGATTAGTGATGTTGTGTTCAATATTGAGCTGATTTAATTGCATGGCCATACTGTCACAAATAGCATTTGGTGTTTAAATAATAATTTACCTTATGGTTCATTAACAGTCCAATCTAAATGAAGTTATTGTTTTGTACAATTCATGCAGCTTAGAGTTGCAGATATATTTTAAACCAGCTTCAAAGGATTAAAAAAAAGTGTCAAATCAGCAATCAAATCAAGCTAACTCAGTTATCCACCTGCTAAGAACGGGGCCCGTACAAGTGGGTGTGGTATGTTTTGGGAAACACATTGAAATGGCACATGAAAGCCTCGACAAGACGGATAACCTTCTTTTCCACCAGCAATTAAATGCAAAATGCTTTTGTGAATGGGAGGCAGGGAAGAGTCTTAAAACTCCACAAACAGATGTAACCCAATTCACACGTAACACACATTAAACAACCTCTCTCTAAATACATATATAATCAATATATATACTATTCCTTATTTATATGCACAGAAAGGTCTTAATCAGCAAATGTTGTTTGATCTATAAACTTAATGTTGGAAATATAAATATATGTATGGACTGGACAATGTGTTTGTGAACATCATAAATGATTCACAAATCGCCATTCACATTTGTAAATTTGTAACAGTGATTTCTAATTTCTCAACATAGGAGTTTTTTAAGAAACTCTCACAATCATACGAGCACACATTAACAAGCCCTAAGTCCTAAACCCTAATTCTTTGCATGCACACACACACACACACACACACACACACACACACACACACACAGGTCCTCCCCTCAGTGATAAATGTCAGTCTCCCTCCTCCTGAACAGATATCGATGGTTATTTGGGCTTATTTCTGCAAGCTGTTGTTCACCTCAGAGCGGAGATGGAATCCATTTCTGCCCGGTTGGCGGCGAGGGTGACTGTAGGACAAGGTAATTTGGCTTGCTGGCACCCTCAGTATCTCCCTGTCTGAGCTGCTGAGCTATCTCAGCCTCTATTTCCAAAGTTTACCTCAAACAAACAAGTACAGCGGACACAAAACCCCCTCAGCTCTCCGCTCTGAGACGCACAAACTGGTCTTCAGCTGAAATGAAACAAAGTCCTGACACCCTGAGTGGTTGTTAAGTTTGATCTGGCTTCCGCAAACAATCTCCTGAGGAAGTAAAAAAAGAAAAGAAAAAAAACAAAACAAAACACAAGTGTATATGTAATACAAACTTTTTATTTTTTTCTGTCATTTCAGTTTACACCTTGTAAAGTATATATATATATATATATATATATATGATTTCAACAGGAAATCAAACACTGAACATCTCATTTCTTCAATAAACAAATGTGTTTTGCCGAATGTTTTTGCACTCCTGTGAGTTCAAGAGCAGAAATCCTGGATAAAGATATGAAGAAACGTAGTGTCACTGGTTTGTAGGAGTGTAGTGTCCAAGCAAATAACCATGCGTGGAAACAGGAAGGAGCCAAATGGTCCACAAGTAAACATTCATCTCATTTCAAGCAGAGGGATGTCAAGATGACTCCAAAGGCAAGTACCTTTCTTCAGATCTGGATCTGAACCCTACTGATGTGTCAAAGTCAGAGCGATGAAGATTGTCAGGATGAATCGAATAAACAAATAAACAAATAAATAAATAAAATAATCTATTTGAGGAGACTTTAGAGACTCAAAATTGAAGGATGACAATCTTTTAGATTTTTTCTTTAACCTAATAACCTTAATAAACCTGCAACTGACAATGATCTTAGAGGATACAGATTGCATTAACAGCGTGTCAAGGAATGGAAATACTATTTATGTGCAGAATGCAAGGTGTCGCTGTGATGCTTAAAGTGAGATTATGCAACTTTTGACGCAGAAAATATTGCTTTCTTCCTTTTAAAAATGGCAAATTGAAGATATATATGAAATAAAACACACCATTTATTAATTCAATAAAAGCCTTCAGTGGTTTTGTTGTTACAGCCTTGCTTGGTCTGGTGTGACCAGCAGCTTATTGAAGCTAATGTTAACGTACTTTCAGCTGGTAGATAATGCTGTGCAGTTGACATTAATGAGTTAGTTCTCTTCTTGTGTTACTGGTACCCTTCTAGTATTTACCACCTTTCCATGAATGCCACTAGTCAGCAGAGGTTCACTTGAACTGTTACAAACACTTTGGGTAAAGGCCAGACTTGCAGAGCAATTATTATAACACATTTAGGCACTTTAGGCACAGTACTGAGGCTGGTCAAGCAGGTCAAGCAATGTTGTCACTGGTGAGTAAAAAACATGTAAAAGTAGTACCTCGCAGAGTACCTAAAATCCTCAAAAACAATTAATAAAATATGGATAATCACAGTAGTTATTGGTGCTGTAAACATTTTGCACTACATGCAGTTTGGCAGAGACACAAAAGTCCATTTAGAAAAAAAAACAAGAGGAATGTCTTCCGAGATCCCACATCAAATGATTTTGGGAGAAAGACTTCTATAGTAGCACCGTCGCAGTCACTGTGTCCTTTGTTCTCAGCTCCTGGAATGGAAAAGCAGATTTCCTGCAATTGACTGCTCCAAGGTGTAACACAGGCCAACTTTCTGTCCCAGATGGAATGAGTCCAAACTTTAGCTCCTTAACTAGCAAGGCACTTTTACACATGAAGGCATATGGAATGATCATTTTAAGGAATTTGAGCAGCAGCACAGCAAGAAAACATTTCAAGTCCACTCTCTCTATTATAGATACTGTATGGATGAAGAAGTAGCTGATGGAGTGACAGTATGCTCACTTCTCCCCTGAGGGCCTATCAGTCTGTGGACCATTGGTGAGCACTGTAACATGGGAACAATTGAATTAAAAAGGATATTTTATACTGTTTGATACTGCTGTTGACTGGCCTGCGGCAGGCTTGTGCTTGGCAGGTTGTTGTCTGAAAAGCTGTTTGCTTTGGTACATTCAATCACAATCTGATTGTTTCATGCTTAAATTTGAGACCTTAAAGGTTAACCTTATGGTGCCTTCAGGGGTGTGATGGGAACACCAGAACTACTACATGTCAGGGCGTTTTTGAGCCATGTGGCCAAGTATAATATCCAGTCTTTATGTTAAATATTCTAAAGAGGCTGTATTTATAGAGACTGCCCTACAGTGGGGTCTTGTATTGTGTGAGGCAGTGCAGATGGTATCAGTGAGTCAGTAGTGACGTCCCTGTCTGGGTCAGATTTCAGGGGCTGTTTTCTTTTTCCCAGTCTGTTGTTGGGTGCAGAGATCAGTATGAGGGCACCGCTGAGCTCTGCAGTGATGCTGCGCTAAAAGTGGTCCAGAGAGAACCTACAGCAGCTGGTCGGGACACTGCCGAACTCACCAGCCCTCAGCATCTTCGGGAAGGGGAATGATCACAGGTCAGTAGTGATGACAGGCGTGACACCGTGGATAAGCAGCGTGGGGCCCAGGTCCTGAGTCAGCAGCTCCAGCTGGTGTAAGTAGGTGGTGTAGCGCCGGGTGTCAGCCGGGGGTCGGGGCAAGTACAGAAAACGTACGGCGGGGGCGGGCTGGGCCGTTTCCCGGATCAGCTTGTTGACAGCTGACAGGTATTCATCCGACAGGCGTGTGGTGTTGCTCGGGAAGCTATTGACATAATCGTCTTCGTTATCTTCCACATCTACTCCGGGCTTCTCTTCGTTAGTGGTGTCAGAGGATTGTGACGGCTGTTTCTTGCCCCACTCTCCTTGGCGCTGCCAGTGTAGCGCCACCTGCTGGTCCCAGGGCACCGGGTAGACCTGAGCTTTGATCCTCAGCTCTTTCAACAGCTGGCCGAGCTTATCCTCCGAGCCTCTCACGCTTCGTCCTTCCTCCACGCACAGGAAGAGACGGAGCGTAGCTTTGCGCCAGGATCTCACCATGTTGAGGATACACGCTAGCTGCAGCAGAAACAGAGAGCAGGTATCGACGTAGCTACTGCTGTCAGGACGCAGGAGGTTGACCGGCCAGACGTCGACGTACACGGCCCCTTTCCCTGCAAAGGTGGAGGGCAGCGAGAGAACTTTAGCTCGGTCAAAGTTGTTGAAGTATCGAGCAAGCACCACATTCTTTAACATCTTCATGGCATCAGCGATGATCGCAACATACTCCTGGGATCCCAGAACCTTCCCGTCCCCAAATTCACCAAAGTCCTGTCTGTCACTGGACCCCCGCAGGGAGGCAAAGTGGAAGAGAGGGGCTTGTTGCTCAAACTCCTGCAAGGAGCCAGAGGGATCTGTAAACTGACTAGTAGAGAGCGAAGGATCTATCAGCTTGTCCTTTGGAAGACAGTCGTCATAGAAACCAAGGACAAGGGTGTTAGGACGCATCCCGCCTGCAGAGAGGGCAATGAGGAAGAAAGAAAAATGAGTAAAAGAGTAAGACTAGACTGGGCGATACAATCCAATGCAAATAGTTTCTTTATCATTATCATTGATTTCTTGAGTTGTTAAGTGAGGCTTAGAGGCAGAGGTTCAGTCAGTTTTAGCTGATGAAGTGAAACTAAGAGACAGATGTGAGGAAGACAAGTGCAGGTCTGAGAACTGGAGGGATTCCAAGCACAGATAAGAGAAAGGGCTAGAGAAAATAAGAGTGATCACTGCTCGACATGAGTGACAACTCCAAGGAAAGAAGAAAGACAGCAAATCACAAGGAGGAACTAGAAAACCACTGAGAGTCAAATCTCTAAACTTTGGAGTGGGTGTTACAAGAGGAGCAGATGCACAAATATTAGTTTTCTGTGAACACCAAGACTAAAAATACAGTGAAAACAATATTTAAAAAACAGCTGTGCCAAAAGTACAATACCTCCCTAAAAACAATCTGAAATACCTAAAGGATATTATATTTACTAAAATTTACTTAAACGTTTAAATGTGCTTTCATGAATTGAAAATATGCAGCTGAAACATCTAAAACAGCTTCAGTGACTTAATGTTGAAGCCTTGCATTTGTATGACAGTAATACCTAAAACTGAACATATTATAGAACATCATTTTGAACCTGAAATTTGCAGCAGTAAAAGAAACTGAAGTGACAATTTAAACTGAATTACTGAAAGACTTTAAAATGGAACTCAGAATGAAAACAAGTGGGAAAAAAGTAATTCTCTCATTCATTCATTCAATGCTTACTGAATGAGAGAAATCGACTTAAAATTGAAGAGGTAATTGAAACTGAATTACTGACAAAAGCTGTCTATCACCGTCTATCGAGTGCTGAGATGGGTTTATGTGAATGAAACAGCAATGAAAGCTGATTTTCAGACTGAAACTAAATATGAGACATCAACATTGGTCAGCTAAATAAGAGGTAAAATTTCTGCCTGAAAACAAGGTAAAATGATTTGTATTAAACATTCAAAAGCCTTAAAGTGAGCTATACTGACAGCACCAATTTTAACAAGGATTGTCTATTTTTTTACTACAAACTTGTGCTAACATTAGTTGAAAAAAAAATCCAATAAAATGCTTCACAGAGTACTTTAATTATTCATTTTAGCACTTGACAAAAATGCTATCGTCAGCTATAATCCCAGATGTAGGCTTTCCAATGTCCTCAATGAAAAAAAAACAAAAAAACCCGACATTTTGTGGTGATGATGGTGACACTGACCTAGTCCAGAGATGAAGAGGAGATGCTGTACCCCATGACGCACAGAATCAGCCAATGTCAAGTTGACGAACGCTTTGATGTTCAGGTGATCCACCAGGGACAGCCAGGAGTCATACTGGGACTGCAGAGGGTCGGATGGTAAAGTGTCTGGGAGGGTTGGAGAAAACAAAAGTGGTATGAGGTGAGAAATATAGCTGACAGTTCAATAGAAGCCCGTTGGGATTCAGGGAAGGTAAAGGAAAGAGAAGGCCAAGACGAATAGATACACAAGTCAAAGCGGAGAGTAGAGAAGTCAGTATGACAGAGCTGGAATTAGAGGCACAGCGTGAGAGAGATACGAGACAAGATGCTGAGATGTGGGGGGGGGGGCACAGAAGGAGGAAGATGCAAGCACAAATGACAGCGTAGACAGAATGTGAGACAGAGAGAAAGATACAGGGGAGTGCAAACAGGCAGGCAGGTGATCAATCATCCAAAAAAAAACATCAATATGTATGTAGAGAGCAATCCAGAGGCCACATCTGCGAGCTTCATGGACAATTCTTGTGGTAGTTTAAGCTGTGTTAGGACCTCTGGAGACTCCGGTGGATTTTTGTATTTTAAAGCACACAAATGGAAGAAAAGCGAATAAATGAAAACACTTCAATACATTAAGAGGGCAATGTGGAAGTAGCTGGGAGTCCTCCACAACAAACTTCTCTTCAATGCAATTATGTGAATGAATGACTCCTTCATATTTCTCAGGACCGAGTGCCTCGTGAGTGCTCAAAATGGGAGAAGGGCTCTTCAGTGGCTAATGAACATGTCATATTTTTCACTGTGAAACACTCAGGAGGATTTGGGGTTCTGAACACTCCATTCAAGTCCCAGTCTCTCTTTCCACACATAAAATAAAGCCCCCCCCTCAACAAAATCCTCAGAGGACAAAGAAAACAATCAATGACCCTGCTCCTCTAAAGTCTGTCAGTGTGTGCCCCTGCAGAAAAAGAAAGGAGACGCCTCCAGAGCATTGTGCGCACGATTACTTCCCTCGAAATAAAACAGCCGCAGATGAGCCGATGTCCCGATGTCATGAAGGAAGCTCTAGCATGCTAAAAGGGCCCATTAAATGATGCACTGCTCACTATGAAACAGGGAGGCAATTCTTAGACAAGATATTTGGACTAAAAACCGTTATTTTGAGCCAGTCCTGAATGAAAACACTCAAGTGGCAATATTACTATTTTTTTTTTTAAATAAAGAGCAGTACAACACATTGTCAGGAATAATGTTGAAGATGACAGTCAGAAAAACAAGCTATTAGTTTTGTCACTGCCTCTAAATATCATAATAATGTTAAATTATCCAAAAAAAAAAACTATATCCCATCACCATGCCCGATTTGTTTTGCTCATAATTAATAGTCACCCTGTCACACTGTGCCGGTTTGGATGAGAAATGGTGCAGAAGTAAACTTTCAAGTACTCCTGATGATCTGATGTTGTCACGCAGAAGTTTTCCTGATCGTTCACAGGAAAAAGATCTGATTTATCATAATGTTTATCATAATGTTTCAGAGTGAGAGTCTCTTCCATCCTGATTGTTTGATGTAAAGTTAATATAACAGTATAGCTGAACACAATCAGAGACCTAACAGCGCTTCGGTCTCCAGAGGCTAAAATCAATTCCAGTTTCCTTACTGAGGTCTCCCAGCTGGACGTGTCCCAGCACGTAGAGGCCGCTCTTCTTGATGTCGTTGATGAACTGGATGAGACCCACGCTGCTGCGAGGGTTGGAAACCATCAGCAGGACCTGAGGCCTCCAGAACTTGACGTGATCTTTCCTCACGTCCAGCATCAGCAGGTACTTGCGCACCTATAGGAGACGAGAGAATTGGGACGAGGGTTGTTACTGGGAAGTGTGTGTGGGGGTGGAGTTCTAAAACAGAGATAACTGAACTTCTGAGACTCTGAAACTTAATTACATGACACCCACCTCTTGAAATCCATGTTTGGAGGTAATGTAATGCTTAAAACACATGCAGCAGAGATTTTTGGAATTACATTTTTTTCAATACATGTACCTAAAAGCCTACAGATTTAATGTGTGACATTCCTGATGCATGTTTGACCAGAAATTGGCCATATATATATATTGGCCATATATATTGTTTATATATATATATATAACACGCTTACTTATATATATAACAACTTATATATTTAATATATTTCGTGTTTTGCTTTCCTCCCATGATCCATCATCAGAGACGTGTGCAAAAGGGGGAAGTAACTTTTATGGATCACTGATGCATTAAGATTTCACATGGGATTGATGCACCAGCCGATAATAAGCTGTGATACAAGCTCAAAACTAAAACTATGGGATAGTCAGGTTTATTATGGGAAATCCATGGGCACACAAGGTGATGGTAAAAATGTGACAGAAACACTCAGGAAATATTACAGCTCCATAGCTGCTGCACAAAATTACTCATAAAACATAAATTCACTAATCTTTTTCTCTGAAATACAAAACTGGCACATATGTCACCAACAAACTATTTCACTATAAGTAGCTGTTCTGGAGCTTTCAGACATATTCAGTGAGGCCTAATGGTTGTTTTTTGCGTGTTGCGATTACATACAAAGTCAATGCAAATAGACTCAAGTTCACACCAGGCAATGCAAATTCACATTATGCTGTGTCACAAAAGTTTATCAGCATTGAGGCTCTCCTGTCACACTGGCATCGTACCAGAAATGGAGGAGGAAACTGTGGGCATTTGTGGGCACTACTTCATATTTATACAGAGTCTTGATAAAAAGGGGATTGCTTGGAGAAAACTAAACAAGAAAGTTTGACTACCTAGCAGTCTAGTAGTAGAGTAGTTCAGAAAATGTGTGTCTGTGTACTGTTGAACTTCATTAAGAAAACAAGAACTTTAAAAGGTGTTTTCTTGTGGCCTTTGTCTCTGACAGAGACACAAAGCACGAGTTCAGACTTATAAATCTGCATTATTCTGAAGTTATTTCAGCATTATTTTCATCTATTTATTGCAATTAAATCACAGCAAAATCAGTTATTTTGGGCTCATACCACTGTTGTAAACTAGATTTATTCAACTGACGTGTCAATCTGAACTGATCTAGAAAACAAGCATTTTTAAAGTTGTTTAGTTGTGGTCTTGCTAACAGACCTTACAAAGCATGAATTAGGGCTATTTACAAATGGGCATTGTGATGTAGTTATTTTAGAATTATTTTAATCGATTTGTCGCAATTTAATCAGCACAAAATCTGTCAAGATTACAATCAGTGTGTGATGTAAAACTGTTACTATTGCCTACTCACCGTAGGCAGAAAGGTGAATATTCACAGATGTGTTTAAAGGCAAATCAAATCAAAGTCAAACTTGCGCAACTAATACAAGGCAAATATTTACTTCGTGTTACTGGTGTGAACCTTTGTCAGCCTTATATAGAATAAAAAAAAACAAACAAACAGGGAATAGATAAGGTCAGGTGCAAACAAGCAAATAATAATTTCTATACTGTGTTGAGTAGGATCTCCAGGAATATCTCAATAATGATCACACTAAATGATGTTAATACCAAGGTCAGAAGTACATTCTGGAAACATTGGAATGACAATAAAAAATCCTTGAATCCTTGAAACACAACATAAGAAAGATTTTTGAACCTCAGCTTTGAGGCTAACATGGCTGAAGAGACCTTTAAGTGCTCAGAAAACAAGACATTCAAGAATCTACAGTTCTATAACAACTTTATCTGCTGACAAAGGTTGTGTGATATGATCAAAAGCTCCACAACAGCTATTAAATGGACCTTGTGGTGAGACTGTTTTCTCTGTTTCCAGAATGTACTTCTGACCTTGGTATTAACATCATTTAGTGTGATCATTATTGAGATATTCTTGGAGATCCTACTCAACACAGTATAGAAATTATTATTTGCTTGTTTGCACCTGACCTTATCTATTCCCTGTTTGTTTGTTTTTTTTATTCTATATCTCATGCGCAGATTTTTATTCCCTGATTGATTTGAGATTAAAGATAAATGCATAAGAACAACAAACACCCCAAAGCTTCACCAAAGACAGATTGATTTGATTTCAATAACCTGAATGAGCTGCCAAGAAATTCAGTAAAGTGAATGAGTCATAAGAGTGGGACAATGGATTAATGGACGTTTCCTGTCCATCTTTGGAGCAAAGCTTGGAGCTTAGATTGAGGCTACGTTACTTTTGAAAGAAAAAATGGCACAATCACGCCACTACAAATGAAAAGTTGAATTCACAAGTGATAAAATGCACTTTTGCCCAGTTAAATACAATCAGCAGTTTTGCTGCTATAGCTGCACTTGGTTTGGTGTGGTCAGGAGGCTAGTGTGGCTAAAGTTAGCAAACTTTATATAGATAAATCTGTTTAATTGGCTTTACTTAATCAGGTCACTGACTTTATGAGTCCACTGTACTTGTGCTGCAATGTTTAGCATGTAACTTATGAACAAGTCAGTCATTTTATCACAAGAGAAAAATAAAAAGTAAACACATCACGCCTACTTTTATAATGTACATGCCACTAGTGGCCACTGTTCAGCAAAAGCTAACATAGTTTTTGCTTTAGGTGGCTGACTGAGTCACCAAGTCACCAACTCTAAATGTCCTGTTTGTTTGTGATTTGTGTGTGTGTATGTGTGTGTGTGTGTGTGTGTGTGTGTGTGTGTGTGTGCATCCATCATATATGTATGCATGTGCTGCTGTATTGTGACTGCAGGGACTTCTCTTATGTAGAAACACATTAGGTCTCTAATCAACATCCCATTAGAATATCAGGCTGTGGCAGGGCCAATGGGTTTGTATATGTGTGTGTAAGGATGTGTGTGCATATGTGACCATGTGTTTATGCATATGTGTGTCAGTCAAAATGTTATTGGTAAAAATGTACCGGTCAGTGGTTGCTTATGAGCGCAAGCTTAAATGCTCATGTGTATCAGTTTGTATTGCAATGCACACTGTAACACAACCATCATTAGGATTCTGAAAGTGTGTTGATGAGGTGGCATCAAGGTACCATTAAGCAAATGTAACCAAGTGGAACCAAACATTAGATGTGAACCTACAGCCTACTAGGAATGATTAACACTCGGTTTATACCCTCATTGGAATTAATGACCATTAGCTCAGTGATGACATGTCCACCATGTTAAAGCTGCTGCTTGCACTCTCTGATTCACCTCTTTGAGAGTTGAAGCGTCACTTTAAAAAGGATCTCTTTGTGTTTCTCATGGCTTTTTCACTCTTGAGTGGTGGTTGTTAAAAGTGGAGTGGTGTGTTACGGGAAAGTTGGGGAGAGAGTCATCTCTGACGCAGGCACAGCAGGGATGTCATGTGAGGAAAGCAAATTTTAGTGGAAACAACCAATCACTTTACATTTACAGGGAGGAAGTGAAGCCTAGCCAATTAAAGGAGTAACCCTTTTTTAGGGCTAAATCGCCTATTAAATGGAAGAGCATCGCTTGAGAATGACTAAAAATACTTTCAACTTGAAAATACTTTTAGGGTGTGATTAATAGACTTGAGGTAATGATATGAAATTGTGGGAGAATGTAAGAAACTTTCCCTGTGTTGCAGCTCCACTTGGCATTTTGCATGAAAAAACAAACAAAAAAAACCCCAATAAATAGAAAGTCGTGCTGATGACTGTCTAAGTCTACCTCAAGGTCCTGAAGCTACTGAATGTACGTGTGTGTCTATACAGCCATCAATCAAAAATGAGGATGCAACCATTTCCAACATTATTACCATCATAATCACCATAATTGTTTTCATGCTTGCGTCCGGTAATTGCCGTAAAACGAAAAAAACGAGGTCTCAGAGGCAAAGTCCAACTGCCTCCACTCATCTAATCATCTGTCTCTCTTTATCTCTCCATTTTCCCCTGTCTTCTCATCCATCAGGCTATCATCATTTCTCTGTCGCTTCAGTCTCATCCATCACTTAGTTTCTCAATCACTCATCCCCTCTCCCTGCTTATATTCTGTCTCTATCGTTACCTCCCATGATACCATCAGCATTTCTTGCCTTGGTTTGTCTTTTTCTTCGTTCTCTTTCTCTCCTAAACACTGTTGTCAGCCGCCTGTTATCTCCCTGTGAGTTTTTTTTATGTTGTGAGCTGTTGTGTCTCCAGTCCCTGCTTCAATGTCACCCAGTTGGCTTCCTGCCACACTGCTTGCTGCTGGAGGGTGCGGGAGCGGAAGACGAGTGCACGTATGAGATATTTACGTGCACAGACTTGGCCTTTCCTGCTGGGCCTATTAGTGTAATCGTTTTAATCGGACTGGGCTCCTTGCCAAGGGCAGAATTAGAAACTTTTGAGGGTGGGCGGGGGGGGGGCAAGTCTGAAAGGAGGCACATTTATAAAAATGTGTAAAAGTGTTGTTAAATACATTTAAATTCCTGTTTCTAGGTAATAATAAACTAACATTATTGATAGTTACAGTGTTTATTCAGGGGTCAATGAATATTCTTATTTGAAATTATATCAATAAATAGTTACTATTTGTAATTCTACATACTACCTACTGTCATGGACAGGTTATGAGACAATATAAAATGACAACAGTTTACTCTGTTTTCGCTTTAGTCTCTGTGGATGTCGTTTGGTGTCTCTTTGAAGGTGTTTTGTGTCTCTTTAAAGTCATTTTATGTCTCTTCGTAGTCACTTTGTCTCCCTTTGTAATCATTTTGCATCCCTTTGCAGTCGTTGTTGGTGTTTTTCTGTCTCTTTCAAGAGTTTTGCAGCTCTTGGAAGTTGTTTTGCATCCTTTTGTAGCTGTTTGATCGACTTTTCAACATGAAATGCTAAAAGGTCCCTTCACACAGGGGCCCCTGGGCTTGTACCCAGTATGTCTGTTCAGCAATCCATCCGTGATACTAAAAAGCCAACTCCCTATCACCTTTTGACCATTAGAGGGGCACCAAGGGTGGGCAATCAGATCCCAGGGGGTGGGGCTGTCTCAGGTTGAGAGGAACAGTAGAGGAGGGAGAGAAAGAGCAGAGGATGACGAGAACAGAATGAGACAAGGGAAGGAGGATGAGGAAGAGACGCTCAATAAGTTAAGTGGTTGTAATAATGTTCTGCCTCCTGACAAGCCGCTGGCAAACGCAGCCACCCTCCCTGCCCATAACCCCTGCCCACAGCCTTGGCAACAGTTCCCCTCGGCAATGGGCCCTCCTGGCAACAGTGCCCCCTCTCCTTGAGAGCAACAGGCTCGCCAGATAGAGGACATGGAGAGCTGGGTGATGGAAAGCTCAGTGTGTGAGTGCATGTTTGTGAGTATGCGTGTGTGTAATAAATGTAGAGAGCTCTGCGGAGGGAGTAGATGCAGATGTGTGTGTGAGTGCGTGTGTGTGTGTATGTGTCTGGTAAACCTGATATAAATGTGATAGATGGCTGCTGTAGGAATGACAAGGCAGTGTTGTGTATGTGTGAAAAAAGAGAGTGAGGGAAAAAAGTGTGAGTGCTTGTCTGCTAAATGCAGAGGGCTTGGCTGAGGGAGAGGCAGCAGATCAGTCTGTCTGTGTTTGTGTTTGTGCTTGTGCACGCGTGTGTGTGTGTGTCAGCATGTCTCTATAAACCTGATAGAACGATTGCTTGGCAGAGGTACAGGCTCTTGTAAAGCTGAGGGGATGAGATTTTAGTTGCTCTAGTAATGACAAGGCAGTATTGAGAGTGTGTGCCTGAGTGTGTGTGTGTGTGCGTGTGTGTCAGACCTGGTGGAAAATGAGAGCCTGGCTGATGTAGCCCCAGCTGGAGGTGGGACTGAGGTAGTGAATCAGCAGAAGCAGCAGCAGCATGAAGGCGATGCTGGCCGAGGCGTAGATGGCGTTGATCAGGAACATCATGACAGCACAGCCCACGATGCCCAACACACACGTATGCCAGGTGAAGTAACGAAAGGTGGGCCTGAGGAGAGAACAGGAGAGGTGGAGAGGTAAGACTTAGGGTGGAAGCAATGCTAATTTCCTGATAAAGGAAGAACAACTTGTATAGCAGAAATTCTACCTGCATACATTTTCATTTTAGTTTTCAAGGAGCTTTTGATTTGATTAGGCTAATTTTTAAAGCTTAAAGTTGGCAAGATCAGATTATTGTTGGTTGTGGCTCTGCTGCAGACAAACAACACAGTTTGATTATTGACTTGGCAAGATTTGTGGTAACATTCAGTTTAAAGAGATTTTGTAGGCACTTAAGAAAAATCAAATTATTTAACATTTATTCAAAATGGACATTATGTAAACATGGTCTGAATCTGAAGTCTGAGCAAAGCAAATGACTCTCTGATGCTGCTTTACAGTTTTGACTGTAATCTGGCATTTTCAATGTAATAAAGCATGGAGATGGTCCTTTTAAGCACACATGGGTAATAAATGTGCCGTGTCTTTGTTCAAAGTGCTTCAGAGGAGTTCTTTAAAGCATATCATAAGAAAAAAAGCGTTAGCTACTAGCTCACATCCTACACCTCTAAAGAGGCCCTTCCCAAATGTCAGCTCTTTAGACTGAGAGGGATTTGACAAACTACTGAGGATTTCAGTGAAAAAGCAGGAGGAATGAAATTAATATTCTTCTAACATGGTTATCCATCCATCTGGGTTGAAAGGGCTAATGAAACAGGAGTCTCAAACTGAATTATTAAAGTCTTTGTGCAAACAAATACATTTTCAGTCAGAGTATTACTACATTCTGACCCCTTTCCCACGCTATCAAGTCCATTTTTAGAAAGCAGTGTCAGGTTTTTTTCAGTCAAATGCTGAATGATCTTTTACACTCATGATCCCATTCCTCTAGTCTTAAAATTGGAGCTTGAACTTGAATTTGACCTTTGTTTACCTTATTAACTGGCCATCTGAAAAAGTTAACCAAGACTTGTTACTTGAGGGATGGAAAGATTTCTACCATTGTTCATAGATCTTAGGTCTTTGGTACAGAGATCCATGTTATCCATAAGATGGATCCACATGACTCTGGTGACCTGCTGATGTTTCCTCTGGTGGTGCATGAGGCTGACATTTCAGGCTTTAGGTGAAATATCACGACAACTCTTAAATAGATTGCCATCAAATTTGGTGAAGACATTAATGTTTCCCTAAGGATAAATTACAAATGACGGTGCTTAAACCTTCTTGTAGTGACATCATCAGGCCAAATTATTAAAAGCGAAAGAAAAAAAAAAAAAAACTGAACTTGAAAGACGCTTCAGGAAATCATACAGTTTGATGATGCCATTTATATAATCACATCAACCCAGAGTTATTCCAGTCATAACTCCACTGTACCTCTGTAAATGGTCACAAGGTCTCGCAAATGTGACATGGCAGCGCTGGCACTGTAAAGCATTTCAAGAATAAAACATGAAGCGCTTATGTTTTTCAAAAGAGGCCGTGACGCACAGAATTAATGAACTCTGGTAATCTGATGTTTCCTAAATCCACAGCACAATACCGAGTTATAAAAGGCCAGTGCAATGTGTGTAGAGGTGTATCTGGGTTATTTTGTAGCAGCCTGGAGTTGTTTGCATGTCGTTTAATGGAGGTAAACATGGTGGACAGCAGTGCGTAATGGGACTGCTCTTTGGCGCGGCACTTCTCCAATCAGGGGCTGCAGATTTATCAACACACACGTGTACTGCTGCCTTCGGTTGGCTGCAGGGATTTAATGAACTGGATGAGAGGCTTTTCAACAAACAGTTTAAAGCAGGTGTGGACATCAGATAATGTAAGAATCAGTCATATTCATTTAATGATCAATGCAGACTGATTTTCAGCTTTAACCACAGTAAATGTTATTTTTTAGGCCTATTTAGGAAAATCTGGCTCGGTGAGTGTTGCATTACAACAGATTATTTCCATTTTATTGTGTTGTATTTTGTTTTCTCAGACTTTGCACCAGAAACAGATACTGAAACATCTATTCTCAGCATGAAGTCTAATGACGGTAGTAAATTTATTATATATTGCCATTGATAGGTGGTGTTTTTATTAAGGTCTAGTTTTCACAGTTTCACAGTTGATTTTATACTTTTGGAATGACTTGCAATAACTTTTTTTCATGAATAGTCAGTGTGTTTTTTTCCTAGTGTCTGCATATATGTTGTATTGGCTATGAACTTAAGCATGAGGTCTGATGAGACCGTGTACATCTTCTTTGGCCTTCAAAAGAAAAAAATGAAATACAGCAGTGAGTGAGCCACCTGGAAAATGAACTAACTTTCACCACCACTGAGGCAATCTTTAAAATAGCTGCTACACCCGTGAAAGAATTTCATTTGTCTGGGTCTCACTGGAGAGTTTCAGAGTCACATGATGGTCTAAATCCCCATTCCAGAGACTTTCCCACCCTGACAGGAATACCAATTTTTAGGGAAACATTTAAGGAGACAGCTGCTGTTTGTTAAGACATTTTGGGGATAAAAAAATGTTAATTATAAAGACAGAAATGTCTTGGGCACAATATATCAGTTAAATAAGATTAAATAAAATAAATAAAACGCTCTGCAGTGTCCTTTAGTAAAGTTCTATTTGGTGAAGCTCATAATTTTCTGTTTTTGTTGAGACTGTCAACGTTCTTACTTCAACTCACCTTCATTCAATTCAGTGGTAATAATACGGTGGTAATGGCAATTCTTGAGGTAATTTTTGCCATGTTGTTAAGAAATATCCAGTTTTTTCAGTCAGTGTTGCTCAGGCTCTACCTGCGACAACTTGCTTAGCTTTTGACATCGTGATTTTTCAAAAACCTCCCCTCCTGCCCCACACTGTAAAATATTCCAGTGTTTGTGCACAAAGCTCCAGAGGTTCAGGCTGGTCTCGTTGTACCAGTGTACCACACAACCACTGTACACTGAATACTAATTAACAGTATGTGGCAGCTGATGTCATCCAGACAGAGGGGCACAAAACACACACCAGCAGGGTAGACGCACATGCCCTTGCCTATATAAATGGTTGCTTTAACTGAATAGTTGCATTGGCAACAGAAAAAAATAACTTCTTAATAAAACATTTTAATCAATATATATTTCAGCAATTTGGGCCAACTTGGGCCACAAATATTTTTTAGAAGGTCAGATTTTAAGCATAAGTGATATCTGAGTCTCAATGTCAGACAAACCGTAATTACTTTAAACCACATTCTCCACATACACAAACTAACGGAGCTATTTCCTAATGCATGACTGTACAGCAGCATCAAAACAAGTGTGGAGTTAATTCTAGGGAAGGAGCAATTAAAACAAACACCACACGGATAATAAGCTGCCGCTGTAGACTGCTGTAGCGTTTGTGAGGATGAGCATGAATTCATATATGAATGAGTGCATTAGTTGAATTCACTGCACATATGTACCTGTCAAAACATACTTTCATATACTCGTGTGATTTAAGTGTGAATGACTAAATGACTAAATTAAAAGGGGAAGGGAAACAGAAGGATCGACAGACAGAGATAGCCATCAGACCTCCTACTGGTCAAGTGTTCCTTTATTGATAAGAGAGAGGCAAAGGAAAATATGAGCAGGTACAAGGATTAAATCTGCAGTCTGCAGTCCTGTGTAACTCAGGGAATCCATCCCATGTGTCAAAATTATTCATAGTAGTTATAACCAGATCAATAGTGGATTTTTGAGGCAGATATTGAAATCTGAGTGATAAAACTGCAGCGTCCTGGCTCTGTGGACGGTCTTTCAGCTGGTCCACCACTTTGGTCCAGACTGAAATATCTATGTCAACAATTGAATGGACTGGCAAGAAGTCTAGTAGAGATACTCGTGGTCCTCAGAGGATGAGGCCCCATAACTTTGGTGACTCTCATCATGACATTTGCTCTAGCGCCATGAGCAGGTACCTTTTTAATAAAATATCTTGACCATTAAATTTGGTTCCCATACTCATGTTGCCCCTCAAGATGAATTGTAATAACTTTGATCTCCTAACCTTTCATTTAGCGCCATCATCGGGTCACAATTTACAATAACTCAGTACTTTGATTTGTGGAAAAATATCTGCAAAACTACTAACATTCACCTCAGCCTCAACTGTACTTTGCGTTTAGTGCTAATCAGTAAACATTACCATCATGGTGACCATGGAAAACACTACCAGCTAAAGATCAGCATGTTAGCACACTGACGTGAGCATATAGTTTAAAGCACCACCTACTGCAAGCATGGCTGACTTACACATACACAACATGAACAAACGTTTGGATTAAGACCCCTTCAGTTGTTCCTTTGTGACAGAATTGTGACCATGAAGCACTTTGATACTTTGAAGGTGAAGAAGTTGTCAGTGCTCTCTAGTGGACAAACTATGTAACAGACACCCCCTCAGGCTTTTCTGTATTGCAGTCTCTTGTTACTTTCTAGGAGGTAGCTTGGGAAATGGAGGATGGCTGTTTCAAGCCCAGCATGGACCACAGTATGGAGTGTGGACTGGCAGCTCAAGAGGTGGCAGCTCACCTCGTGGGCACTGCTGAGATGCCCTTGAGCAGGGCACAGAACCCCTGCTGTAACTGCCTGGATGAGCTCTCCAACTAATGTATATCCTGGTGCTGTGAGTGTATGTTTGCCTAAGTTGAGATAATTGATATTTTTACTCCTCACCAATGAATGAACTGAGAGGACTGAATTTATTGTTCTTGAGCAAAGTATAAAACTTAGTCCTAAGTGAAATTACCTCTCTTGTCCCCCTGGTATTCTTTGGCATCACACTGGCGGGGTTGCTTAACATGAGCCAGCTGAATGGAGTTTACTGATGTAAACACAGGATTTTAGACTCTTTAACATTCAGACAGTGGCATCTGCCATTTTGTTGAATTTAATCCTATTATTTTTAGGCATATACATTCAAAAACCAACTTTTGTCAGAGTTGAAAATCCCCTGAAACAGCATTTAGATACTGAAACATAGTCATGTCACAGTAAGGAAAGTAGTTAGATGGTTAGCAGCTCTTTAAGCTTAAGTCAGGCAGGTTTCATTGCAGGTCTAAGAGACTGACATTCCTGAAGCTGGTGAGAAAAATTCTCCCACAGCACAGTGGAAAGGAAATAATAAAACATATCAACTTGTCAAAACTCAGCTTCATCATGGTGCAAGTGGATGACAGTATCATCCTGACATATCAGCCTTATTCTAGTCTGTGCCAACTGTTGCATCTAAGCAGCCTACTGTCTGTAAAATTTGCTTTTATTCTGTCTTGACCTAATCACTTAGCATCGGCGGAGCCCACAATTCTCTCATCTTATCCCTCTCTCCACGCCATCGGAGAGCGGGTGTAATTACAATAAAAGCTCTCCCACCAGGCCCGTCCTTCCCCACCCATCTCTTTTGTCTCTGCGGTCCCTCTCTCATCAGCGGCAGCAGTGCCTCCATACAATCACCTCGCTCTCACCCTTTCTTTTGTGTCTCTTGTGACTGATGTCACTTAGCTGACACAGCAAAACCACCATGAAGTAAGCGCTGCCAATCAAGTCCTTAGAGACATTAAGAAAAAGAAACAGAGCGATGAAGATGGAGAGAGGAGACCCGGCCTTTAGCCAAAAGATACGTCATAATTGGGGAAGAGTGGGGACAGAAACTTTATCCTTATGCTTCACACACACACACACACACACACACACACACACACACAGTGTCAGTGGAGTTGCCAGGTTCTATAAGTGAGAGGTCAGTGAGTGTATGAGACGTTACGTCAGGCAGCATCCCAACACTGGCACAACACCAGTGGAGACTGGACTGACCTTAAGAAAGAACTTAAGAGCTTAAGAAATCACTTGATATTGGATCAGCCTGGAATAACATCATAACCAATTCACCTCGATACAACTTTTCCTGAAAACTACCTGAACACAACTGTATGATGGGATTAATCTTGGGTTGTCTTGTTACCCGATAATCCTCCACACAGCATAGGGAAGAAATACTGAGTTGAATGAAAGCAATCCAAGTTGAGATACAATCTACCTACAAATACCTGGCAATGAGTAGAGGGACACAACAGAGTCAGGATGATGTCACAGAGGGCCATATCGTTCTGACTTTAATGATAATGATTGAGATGTCACCGTGATGATGGGATTACAGGCACATGTGATGAATCAGTGGTGCTGGTGCAGTAAATAGCCACAGCCGTGCGTTCTGGTCGTCCGTAATGACAGCTGCTCTGGTGCTGTTGGAAAACCCCGCTGATGCAACACATTCAGTGTAACTGCTCTTCTTCTTTGATGTTCTTCTCACTGACAGGTCCAATAAGTGGTGGAGAGGGTATCCAAATACAAACAGATGTTTAAGAGCAAACCATGGGTGTAGAGTTGGGGCTCCTTCGGCAAGTTTTACAATTTTACAGGTGTAGTTGGGCTTTCTAAATCTGTCGAAAAGAAACGTACCCATGTTTCTGTCTTTGTGTGTGCACACAGTTGTATATGAATCTGGCTCCTGATCACAAAATAATCAAGCTCAGAATATTTGGTTTCAACTGAGGCTGATAAAGGCACCTTTATCCTCAGCCATCACCAAGTCATACCCCTCTATTAACAGATAATGATTCTCTAACACCCTACAGTCTCTCACCCATCCAGACACAGCTGATGATCCATCTGGATATTTACACACCCCAATCTGTCAAATCACTCTGACTCATATTTGGACAAAGGACGGGGCCCAGCAGAGGACAACGCTTTTGTTTTTGGAGCTAATGGTTCAGCTGGTCAATTCACGGGTTATTACAAAGACAATCAAGGTGGCTGCAGAGACTGCTGCTGTAATTTGGGCATCAGATGGCACCAGACTGGTAAAAGTAAAAAGAGTAAAAATGTGCGCGTTTCTGTTGAGCCGCCAGTTGTTGCTGCTTTCCAGTTTGCCCACTCCGACTGAAGGTCATCGCCTGCGCGTGACCGACATCCGCGGTTTTCACAAACATCCTCTGGCATCAGCGTGGAGCGCTCGGCTGTGTCCTGAATCCCAGCCAGTGACCCTGCGATACTGTGTACAGTGTGTTTATGTGCGTGTGTGTGTTCATGCGTGTTTAAGCTGCGAATCCGAGTGGCCGGTGTCGGTGCAGCATCGGCAGCAGGTCTCACAGCACCCCCCCGAGGAACACTCCGCACAGCTGGAGCCACCGCTGATAAAGCTGCTGCCAACGCAAGCCTCCTCACACAAAACACACGCACAAGGATAAAGCTGAAAACACACACAAGTGAAGGAAAGTACTCACGAGCAAACAAACACACATATACACAGATAGGCCAAGAGGCAGATGCGCTCATACATCAATGATCAGAAAAAACAAAAAAAGAAAAAAAACAGTCACCCAGCGTGACTTGGATCTCGACACACAAACTCAGCCTCCAAATTGCATACCTTCACTCTCCTGCAAACACACACACAAACAAACCAAAACACACTTAACAAGCAGACATCTTTTCCGCTACATCATAATTTCCATCCCTCCCCTCCCCTACACAACAGCAAATTTAAGGGAAAGGGAAATATTTCTGCTAAATTAGTTATGCTAATTACAGAGCAGTTCTCAGGGGGAGAGACGGCGCTAAATGGCTTTTAATTCTTTTTGCCTGGAAAGAGACGTGGGAGAGAGCCAGACAGAGAGCAGAGTGAAAGAAGCAGAGAGCACAAGCAAAAAAAAAAAAAAATCAATCAATAAACACACAAACAAGTGGCGTTAAAATTTGCCCGGTGACACAGCAACATTGAACAGAATTAACAACTCAGGGGAAGAGGAAGGAGGCCCGAAGCAGGCGGCCGGCCAGAAAACAAGCCGCCTTATCAGCTCCAGGGGGCCCAGGGTCCCCCGGCCGAGAGGGAGAGGAAAGATCGGCAGGCGGGAAAAGTTCTGCAGCTAACTTTGTGTCCTGTAGCCTTTGCCAGCGGTCACACAGATAACGATAACGAGGCATGAGCAGATAGCACACAGCACTGTACATGCAGGGCACCAGAGGAAACACTGAGCACTCTGAGTGAAAGTTAGTTATTCTCTCACTATCACTCCTCAGCAACACAGAGGCCGTACCCTGATGTTGAAAGTATCCTCTCGTGACAGCTGAAATCGATGCATTTCAATAGTTGCAATGATGCATGGTATCCCCAAGGTACAGCGAGTTTATAAAACTTAAAAAAAAAAAAAAAAAGCTTTTAAAACGTAATTTCTCAATTATATTTTGTTTGGTTTCAGGTCTCAGGTGCTCAAAAGTTTCTGTATGCATGTGGGACAAATACACACTGTATTTAAAAATAAAGATCTGAATTGGGCTCAGACTGAGCTGCTGAGCTGCAGATTTAGGGAATAACAATCCAAGTTATCCGAGTTAAATCCAATATTAGCTAATAGTCAAGCTTTGGTTTGGTACCAACAGTCGTTGGCAACACAGCCACCTCTTAAGTTTCCATGACTATCAGCTGTTTGAGCTGACATGCACACGCTACATGGAAGGGACACCCGAGTTTAGCCTGTGTGTGGAAAACACTGATGATGGCTTTTGATTGGCACATGTGTAGTGGGGATCATCTATGACATCAGTGACAAGTGCATCTTGAAACAAGGTAGAAGAACACAGATCGAAAATATGAATTTTGATACACACAAAGACGGTGGTTTGATTTTTGTGTCTGAACTGAGCATTTTCATATTGATGTGAACATTTCACTCTGCTGCCTGTCAATCATCTGACACCCACAGGAACATATAAACAAAACATGCAGTCTTATGGTACAAACTGTCCTTCGTTTTGTTCAGACTCTCTTTATGTGCCGGGACAGCAGCTCCTTCAAAGCATTTGTCTTTGCATATTTCTTATTTTTTAAGTTTTGAAAAATCCAATTATATGGCAAAACTGCTTAATGGAGTAATGGGCTCAATGTAGAGCTGAATTAGACAATAGTAAATAAGCTAAAATTCTGAATTAAATATATGCTATAAATGCTCATTAAAAGACAAAATACAAGGAGAGCTATTTTCATTTCTCCAAAATATCGGATTCCTGAGCTCATAATAGAAAGGCAGCTTCATTGCAGTTTTATAAGCACTAAAAGTATATCTCAAGAAAATGAAAAACATTTTTTGGAGGATATTGTTCCATTTGTCACCTTACAGGTGAGAAAAAAAGGAGTCTGTGTTAGTTCTCACCCTCTGTGTGAATGCCTTTAAGTGAGGTATTAATACCCCAAACTACTCCAGTGGAGTAAGACACGACTTTATGTGTAGTTAGAAATGCAACTATCAATTTTATCCATCTGACAAAATATTCCCTTGAATCCCATTGTACTGAGAATCAATATTACAGAAGAACAGAATTGGTTTGAGGATAACTTCCCCACCACTTTGTTTTCCAGATGTGTAGCATGTTGACACTGTGTGTTGCTCTATCCTGATTTCAGCTAGACTTATCCTTGATGTGGAAAGCTGCAAGTGATTATGACTCATTTCCAACTATCACTGCGGAGGAATACATAACACCAAATGCACTGCTGGAGGCAACCTGTCATAACAATAAAGTGATGCATGGTGTTTAAACAGTTTCTCTGCTCCATAACCAATATAAACAGGGGCAGTTATCATGTTCAAACGTGTTTCACGGCAAGCGTGGGAGTTTAATCAAGGAAGGTATGTTTTTTTTTAGAAAAACAATATAGGTTATTGAGTTGTGGGATGCACTATTATAAATTAAACATAGTGCAGATTTGTGACACTTCACGCAGAAAATGTGGAATAACTCATAAAAAAGTGAGTCGAATGCCAAACTCTGGCTGTGCTGATGTCATGATGTAATCATAAAGATACACATACACCAGCACTGTCCTGGCTGTGCTACTGTTGTGTGAAAATGGTCTCAGGGAGCGTTTATAAATCAGGATCATTGCAAGTGTCCTAAGAATACAAACACACACACTGATGCACACACACACAAATACTGTAAATTTAAATCTCTAAACATCTCTACGCGCTGTTAGTTGAGCATCCAGTTCAGGCTGCGCCCCCACAGAAACAAAAACACACACTCAAAGTCAGTTTTATTGTTGGTCCCACTCCAATATGGGGCTATAACCAGTGGCCAGTTTTATGTCTTTTAATTAGTACACTGTCACCACAGCAGTAACCAGCTGGCAAACAACCACCTCCTTACACACATACATAAACAATGGCAAGGTAGAAAATAAACAGGAGGAGTGTGTTGTGGAAAACATGCTGCAGAGAGTCACATCGCAGGATGTCGACCACATGCCTTCATTATGATGGCTGAACTGTGTGTGTGTTTGTGTTACCTAAGCGACTCGTGCGTACCTGAAATTCGGTGCAGAGGCCCATTCCAGAGCGAGGCACGCCAAGTCCACGGCGGCATACACCAACAGGAAGAAAATGGTCACAATGCTGGCGATGGTGTTGAGCTTCCCCGAGAACAGCACCAGCTAGAAAGAAAGACCCAAACAAAGGAAGAGGGAGAGAAAGAAAGAATGAAAGGGGGGAAGAGAGGATTAACATTCAGAGCGGCACATCATTCCAAAGTTGGACAGAGCAGTGCATTTTAATGCCGTTTTCACATGACCTTTTCAAGCGCCGACCTATTTTTCACGCCCAAAAAATGCATCTCTAAAATATGAAGACAAGCACGTGGTTTGCATGTACATGTGCTCTTTGGGTGAAAACAAGAGGACGAGAGGATTCATAAGCAAATGCGACAGTTTACCTCACTGTCATCTAGATTCATGTGGAAAGAGGCGACACAAGCTCATGTATAACACCTGTAAGTATGGGAGTTGAAGACATGATTTAAGACATTTAAAACTACTCTGTTTCATCTTGTTTGGTTTTTCAACTTGTTAACAATTTTTGAAATGACATCTACTCTTTCACCTTGTTTGTTTGTATTTTGCTGAATCCAAATGCAGGATCCAATGGCCTCTTCAGATCTGAATACTTTCCAAGCCCTTTTCATAAGTAAGTAACTGAGTTATAAATAACTAGAAGTCAACTGAAGATTCAATCTAGATCTACTGAACAGTCTTCCTCACAGTTGTAGCCTGATTAGTGTTCACATCCTGTAGCTACAACTTGAAAATGAGATGAACAGCTGAAGATATAAAGTTTTAAAGTGCACTTCTTCATTTCCACTTTATATTTAATGATTTATTTTCTCAAAATACTAGAGATCCCAACAGAGACCAGTTAAGGTCATGAGCTTTAAATATAGAAATCTGTGCATGTGAGGGGCGGCATGGTTAGTGGGTGGCTGCAGGAGAGGGAGGGATGTGGGAACGGCTAAGGAGACTCAGTGCCAGGTGTGGTAATTTGCGAAGGTGAGCTGCATGATTTAACAGCTGTCTCTCTCTCTGTTAAGTAGTGTGCCGGGCCTGGAGGGCAGACAGACACACTGGAGCCAGCAGACGGAAAAGCACGAGCACTACGAACTGAGTGAAGCACAAGAAACCAACTCTGACTTTGGCGTGTTGTCCTGTACGGTACCCGGTAGTGGCCCGAGAAGTGCCACAGTGCACAAAAAGTTTCTCCTAAAACTGACGTGCAATCAGATAGATGACTTCTTGAGAGAAGAGTCGCCACTGTGTTGTTTTTTTTTCTTGCACTCAAAACACACCACTAACTACACTCACTACACATGCAGAGGTGTTAGGTGTGTACTTTCACTTTACAAATTGTGTTTAGCTGAGTAAACGCCAGCTTCTAGAGAGTACATTCAGGAGACTTTGGCCCACAGTTTGATCATTAGTCCAGTCTGGTCCCAAGAACCCTCGTGAAGACTTTCTGCTGTTAGATATGATTATCTGTCTGCGCTGTAGCTGGCACCGAGGATAGATTTGCCCAACATCTAGGGAGCAAGACACTGTTAAAATGAAATCGCTCTACATTTTCCTGGACACTAGGTGGTCCCTAGGCACCACTTTGGGAGCCGCTGATTGAGGCTAATGTTCAGTTTTAATTAAGATGGTATCGCGGCTGCTGTTCAGCTGTATGCAGTCAGCTATTTTAGCTACGGCGGCTATGTGGCAAGACAGCCGAGTGGAGCTGAAATTTGGAATTTCCTGCCTGGTTTGGAGGGAAACTCGTACATCTAATAACACCGACAGCGCATGAATGTATGAGAGTCACTGTCCCGCTCTGACCGAGGAGTAGTAGGTGACTTCTAATAGAGGGGAATGATGACCCCATTATAAATACTTCTACCTGCCATGTTCTCTGACATCAGAATGTGTGAGCGGGGCTCCGTGTGAGTCACTGTGAGATGTCACAAATGTGAAAGCCAAGAATGAAAGTTAAGAGCTTCCAATGTTTCACCTGTGTTACATCTGGCTATAATGACCACGGTCATATCTACTGTGGGAGGCAGCAAATATTTCTTTCAGCACAGTAAGTTGTGAATTTTAAAGCTACATTATTTGGATTTTGGGGCTCAATGGGCTGTAAACACAACATGAACATGCAGTATAAACACCCTATAAACCTGTCTGGATGAACTTGTTAGCAAACAGTCGTCTTTTTATACATCAGGCAGAAACAGAGCAACATTAGCGTCCAGTGTCTGCCAGGTAAGTTTACATTCAGTTTTCACTCTCCTTGTATCTCTGGGTTTGAGTGCATCAAGTCCTGAGGGTATATCTGGCTCTTTAGCTGCTACACACTCCACTACGTTCACCACTTAACTGACAACTTTATTTGCTGTATGTAGCGTATAGTGAGGGTAACAGGGCTTTTTCACTGAAAACAGCTGCCTGTCTGAGACAGGGTTGTGAGACTGAACCAAAATAGTCAAGTTACAGGCTGGAAAACAGAAACAAAACACAGGTAAAAGTAGCTAAAGAGTCGAGTGAAAATTCTCCTAAAATGAATAATTCTTGGTGGGTTTTTCATTGAATTTGAAATATGATCACTTTTAAAATAAAAATATTGGTTGGTGTAGCTTTAAACATTTAAGAAACTGTTGTAGTTTCAAGGAAATCACAGATATGCACAGTTGATCTATATAGTTAAGTTAGATTTATGCTGCATTCCCCTCATATTTTCATTTTTATCATTTAAAGTTTAAATACAGTTTTCATCAACATCTGGCCAATAACTGCAGGTAGGTTTGTTTCTGCTCATATGCACACAGTTTCCATCCACACTCACTGTAAGCTGTGCCCACCACAGAACTGTATCTTAACTATTCATTCAGTGTGTAAATTAGACTCATTACCAAAATTCTTGTATTAAACTGCACACTGGCGCAAACACTTTCATGCTCGAACAACAGAAATCCTCCCCACTGCATTTCACGTGACCATCCGTACTTTGGTGGAGGAACACAAAGTGTGCATACACATTAAATCTCTCAGCGAAAAGACATCATTAGTTTTTCTTTAGTGAACGAAACATCTTCTGTGGATGTTTCATCATCATCATCAAGGGCACTTTCCTTATCTGTATTTGAGCTGCTGAGACGAGATGAGAGCGTGTGCAGGATGATGAGGTAACTACTGCTGTACCTTAGGAACAAACACCAAGTATAGTCTTTCTCTCCAATTACCGTGTGTTTTATGATTGGATGTTGAGAAACTGTGCTGGCGTTGGAGTATATTTTCTTCAGCTCAAGGGCAGATCATTGGTATTTATGGAGGGGAGAAAGTAGCAACTCTGTGATCAGTACCTTTGTGACCATGAAGCAGAAGTAAACTGAAGGAGAGCGAAAGGAGAGAAGGTAATGATGGGGAATTAAGATTAATGATGTCACATTATTGACAGGCGCTCAGAAAGAGAGAGACAATGACAAACCGAGGGAGTGACGAGGATGGAGAAGGGGAGAGAGAAAGAAGAGGAATCGAAAAAGACCAGATGGAAAGAGGAGGTGAAAGAGAAAGAACGACGAGTGAAAAAGAGAAAGTGGGTTAGAGAGCATCTCTGACCTCTGGCAGCCAAAGTCAGTGGGTGTCTCTCCAGCGCTCCCATGGGAGCCGGCTCTACCAGAGCATTAATTAGCCATTAACTCAGACACAGGCCAACACGGACAACTGCTGTCACAGCGTACAAAGTGTGTGCGCGTGAGATGTGTGTGTATGTGAGGGATCGTGCACACGCGCACACTAAATCTCTACTGGGTATGTTTTTGTGTGGCGATATGAAAGACAGTTTTTACTGGAAAGCAGTGTGCATAAATTGCCATAAATTTAGCTGAAATAAGTGGACTCACACAGACATTAAATAAAAAAAATGGAGAGGAAGCAGCTGAGTAATGCTGAGTACTACAAAGGCATTGCTTCCACAGAAATGTCTCTGGGTTACAGGTAACAATTGGACAGTGCTTGCTTAAGAGTGTGTTTGGTTTCAGATGCAGATACAGTGTGGCTAATGAAGCAATACGTTTATAAGAAAACAAAAACTGTGCCCTCAGTGTGTATAATCAATAAACAGATCTTTGGTGATTGCTGTAGCCCCAAATTACACAACTTGTGCTGCTTTGGTGTAAAAGTTTGGTGATTCTTTATTTGGTTTGTTATTTTGGGATGGATTACAATAGAAAAACTAGTCAGCCATATTGTTTTGACTGTTTTAAAAAACGTATTGCTAATCATGATGTGTAGTAAGTTCCAAAGACAGCAAATATTGAGCCTGATGAATGTCCTAACATGGACATCCAATCACTGTTAGTTTGTGCAGTTAGCTATCCAGAAAGAACTGGACATTTGTTTTTCAAGAATTGATTCTACAAAGTGATCCCATTTGTTCCTAACATGGCGTGTAGCTCCGCCAAATTGGTCAATAATGCAAATGGTTACTTTTAAGGTATTGAATTAGACAAAGGTAAGTTGTGGTATAACTTTAACAGTTGAGGTGGTGATTAGTGGGTGGGCCTGCCCGATATTTAAAGGAGGCTGGGGGAGAAGGATTTCTCTCTCTCTCTCGCTCTCTCTCTCTCTCTCTCTCTTTCGGACGAAGGAGTCTTCTGACCACCTTAGTGTTTTGTTCCTTTTGCTCCTTCCTTTTATGTTCATTTCTTTTGAGGAACTAAACATAAATCATGGTTGTCATGGTTGTCAGGTTTTCTGGGCTTTGTTTAGTTAGTTTAGTTTATACACTGTTGTGACAGTTTGGCAGGGGAAGCTCTGACTCCTCTGACCCATCGTGTGGTTGGCCCCGACTGTTTCGTTATGGTTTGTTATGTCTAGCCAGGCCTCCAGACTCCTGTAGCTTTGGTTAACGTCTGGTCATTTTTGGAAATAAAATCATTTCGCTTTAAAAGCAGTCCTTAGACATGGGGGTGCATGTGGTGATGTTTTGTTTGTTGTGGCCGTGACAATTGTAATCTGCTAAACAACAGTGGATTGCTCCCTTCAGAGTGAGAATGAGCCCCTGCTTCAAATGAAGGGATTCAAGCGACTTGAGTTTTGCTGATGAATGAGGGTAAGATGGAGCTGATGAGGTCGACAGGTGGATTGGTGCTCTGTCTGCATCAATGAGGATGCTGCACTGCACTGTGGTTGAGGAGAGCCCCTTATCTACCCGTCAGTCTACCCTCGAAATGTTACATAAAAATCACGAGCTTTGGGTAATATCCAGTGGAAATCAGAGCTATTTTTGCTGGCTGACTGGGCCCAGCTCAGTCAGGAGCTGAGGCATCAGGTTATGAACAGACTTCCTTCACATTGGAGAAGACAATAGAGGTGGCTCAGGTATCTACTAAGAATGCCCCTTCAAATTGGGAGGAGCTTATGTTGTGGACCCAAAGCCTGCTGGAGGTTTCCCATCTGGCCTTGAAACACCTTGGGAAGACCAAGCGAAAGGAAGACCTGGAGGAAGTGGGTAGTAAGAATATCATATGGGCTACTTTGCTTACCCTCCCGTTAAAGGAAGCTGGACCTCAGATGACAGGTGTAAAATGGATGGAGGGACTACAGAGCATCCAGGCAGATTAATGTGCATCAAGTCAAAAGTGTTTTAAGTAACAATTAAGCAGCCTCCCATTGAAAATGAAAAGCTTCTCTTAACATCTCAGTGTTGAGTAGGTCTTAGCCTTTATAAGGACCTATGTTTGTTTGTAGCATGAGCCCAAAATAGTAGTTTGGAGTTTTTCGTGGGAAACTGCGGTAGTTGGTTAATATTCACACATATTGCAGGTATTGACTGCATTTGCCTCAATTCTTCATTCGTGTTGGGCACCTCACCCATCCAGTCCCACCCTCCTCACACTTCTCTTTCAACTTTTTCTGTTTTCCCCTTGTCCCCCCTGCCCCCATTTCCTTTATTTAAAAGTCCAATAAAAGATCCCCCTCCATCCCCCTCCTCCTCCTCCCTCCTTCCCTTTCAACCCCGCAGTTTGTGAGTGTTCGAGGCGAGATTACAATCAGACTTTAGTCATCAGTGAATCATTCAAATGGCGGAGGAAGAGGTAGAGAGAAGGAGGAGGAGAGAGTCAATGATCTCTGCGGCGGAAGCGGCACAGCTAACGATTTCCATCTAATTGCTCCTCCTCCACTCCTGGAGAGTGGCGAGGGGGAAGAGAAGAGGACGTGAGAGGGACAGAGAGAGAGAAAGAGAGCGCAAATGATGACAAGCCATTCAGCCCTTAACACTCACCTCTGATAATGATGATAGTCAGGCCTATTTGCTCCTAAGATCCTCCTCTTTGTCTCTCTATCCTCACCCTCCTCCCCTCTGCCAATATTTTTTCCTCAGGCTAAATTGACTTCTTTCCCTCACTTAGAAGACACAATAGAAGAAGAAAAAACACTACAGGGAGATTTTTTTTTTTGCCTTCTTTGAGTAAAAAAGTGACAGAATTTTACTGTATTCTAGGTCTCTATCTGATCTGTCGCTGTTCTTGAAATAATTGAAATGATACATCTTCATCTCATGTTCCAACGTTTTAAGTTACTGCAAATACAACTTCTAATCACTACGAGCCTTCAAGCGTTAGTGATTGGCCCAAATGAGGACGGCATCAATCATGGGGGATAAGTTGTCTGTCGTTTTGTTGCTAGTGGGCAAAATTTTACAGCCAAAAAAATGGACTGTGCACATCTGACCACAGCACTGGCAAACATACCATTGTAACTACACCAAATGCCTGTGAATAAAGACACCATCTATCCATTTTCTGTCACTTATCTGGGGCTGGGTTGCAGTGACAGCAGGCTGAGAAAGGCAGTGCAGATGTCCATCTTCCCTGCAACAGTTTCCAGGTCCAACTAGAGGATCCAGAGTCAATCCCGAGCCAGGCAAGATCTTAATCACTGCTTCTTTATTTTCTTTTAAATGCCACATTTTAAACTTTCATCTTTTAGCTGAATAATATGGTTTTATTTCTGCTGAACAATACCATATCATTATATTTATTATTTTATCTTCTCTATCAGGTTTTATAGTTTTTTTTTTAATCAGGTAATTTTATTACTGTCTCTCATGTCTTTTGTGCAGCCACTTTGTGTGTTAAGAAAAGTGTATTGCATTTCATTTCTATCGGATTTCTCTCCAGTTACTATCACTTATAAATCCTAATTTGTGGCAGAAGATGTCACGTATTTTGGCAAAAAAATCTTTTGGTTTGACAGCAGCAGACTACACACCCTGCAGCTGCATGAAGTACAAGCACCACTCAGTTGTATGAGGAGAAAACATCAAAAAAATTAAACGTCTACATCATCAAAGAGGATACTTTCTAAAAAAGTAATTGACTGAAAGTAGAGAGGATGCAAAAAAGGGAAAACAGCACCTTTCCATTTTGTAAGAATAGTCAGGTTGCAAACAATACAACTGAACTGTTTTCCTAAGTTATTCAGACATTTTCTGGGAAACTGATTGAAAACCATTAAAGCGAGACTTCAGTGGTCCTAGAGAACTTTTTTGGAAAGCATTAGTTAACACAATGAGTGACTTCAAGAATTATTTGTCCAGCACAAACACAGAAAAACATAAAGAGCAGTATGACAGGTTTCTGTGGATGCAAACTGAGGGAACAAAGACGTCAAACTGCACACACTGATCTTGTTTCTCTGAATGAACGAGTCCTGTTTGAAGGCAGAATTCTCTCGAGTTAAACAGGAGGACTTTCTGATCTTCCTGCCTGAGGAAATGACAAGACTTCACAATCCAAACAACAGGAGCATGGGTTGATTTTGTCCCTCTACCTCGGGAACCTTGCATCTATTACCCAGAAAGTAGCTTTTTTCATGCTCCTCTTTCTCCCTTTTGTAGTGAGCTTCATTGCTGCCGTAGCTCAGCTGGAATTGATCAATTTCACTAAAATATTTAAACCAGTGTCTGAGGCCAGTATTGTATCTGTATTCTTGACCCTTGAAGCTCTTTGAAGCTCCTGAATTTCTTCTTCTGAAGAATTATCTTATCTTTATTATTAGGGCCATTGATTGAATAAGAAATAAGTGAATGAAATGAAGAACCTTTTCATTTTGGAAAGCTGCTGAAGTTGAAGGAAAAAAGGGTTTGAAATTTGGATAAAGTTTGGAGCTGAAGGGGGAAAGTGAAAGGCAATTTATATGCCCCCTTTCCTCAGATAACACTTTGGTTACTTTCTTTAATTTAATATGTCATCTGTCAGTACTTCTGATTAGCTGGGATTTGGTTGGATTTCCCTTTTGCTGACTGATGACAGTTTCTTTCGTCAAATATCACATGTCCTTATTGAGCTTCTCAATCATTTCTGCATTTGTTTATCTCCACTAACCTGCACAAGGAACCAGGAGATGAGCACTGAGACCCAGGGGTTACCACTGTGGGACGTCTTCTTAGCCGGAGACAGCGCCTTACCTACAGAGATGAAAAGAGATGCTGGTGAAAACAACAAACCCCTCCGATTTCAGGAAATTATTGGTGCAAAAAGTATGCTGAATATTCTCTAGCAGCTCCTTCCCTCCAAAAATAGAACTGAAATCCTGGTTACATAAGGTGACAGAGAGGTTTAATCAAAGGAAGAATGTATGTCCCCATTAAATGTGCAGGAATTGAACACTTTTGGACACATTGTGTAATCAAGTAACTGAAATAGCGGGTGGACATTACTTGTCGATCACATGTCACTCAAAGAGATGACTGTTCACTTGTCCACACGTGCAGAGTTTCACTTGAGTTCTTCTACTGACACCTCCTCCTCACTCCTATTCCTGATGATTTCTGGCACTCTACTTCCCACAAGTCTCCATGAAATATTAATGTATTCACTTGGCATGCAAAGTTTGCTGCCGGTGGACATTTTCTTAGTTATTCAAACAAAATAGAATATGAAATAAGAAACAGAATAGTGAAAGACTACAGTGCAATAGAGGTCTGTGTGGAACAGTGTTTTAATCTCATGCCAGCTCAGTCCTGCAGGATTTATAACAATTAATGCCTGCTCCTGCAGATGTGCCATCCGTCACCCTCCACCCACTCCAGTGGAGATTCTGATCCTACTTGCAACAGTATACAACACCCTGCAGGGTAAATAAGACACAGTATTCTTCATCTTGATTTTTTGAACCTAAAGAAATGCCAAGGCTGTGTTTAGAGCTGCATTATCACCGTATGAGAAAGTGTAGCCCTCTCATTCAGTGTTGACGCAGTGAGGCTGCTGACGCAGAAGGCTCAAGTACAAAAGTTGAATCTGAATCAAACTTTTGATCCAATGCAATTTTGATGGCACCTGGCAACACACTGTACTGGCCAATCAAATATGTGTAAACACACATTCTCAATAAATTACTCTGTAACCTGTGTGGTATAAGGATCATGTTGAGTACAGCACTGCGTGAAATACACAGCTCTCTCATTCATGTGAATGGGGCCACTGCATTTGGTTGGTGGGACCGGCTGACAAAAAAGTTGAACCTGGCTCAATTTCATCAACATCAGCATCATCCCACAGTATCATCCTGCAGATAAAATTACACTGTGACAACCTTCCAGAGTTGCACAGTCCTGGTCACAGCATTATGAACTTCTGGACACATCTGACAAGCTGTTCACTCACGGATCCATCATCATATCATCATTACCTGTAATAGCATTACCTTCTGTATTTGTGACACTATGCCGTTTTCAGTCTGAAAGCCTGCTAATACCATTACACAGCTGTTGATATTCCACCATAGAAGAAATTAACACTTAGAACATGAACTAGAAATAACCCCTATGCTAACTACTAACAGTTGTAGGGAAACTCAAACAGCTTTATCTCGCGGCCATGGTAAATGGGAGTGTTACCACATGGATTGTGTCCCTGTTTCTCTTATAATTCATATTCTTTCCTGCAGCATCAGATGTGAGCCGCAGTGATTATGTTAAAGTTTATAGATCAGATCGGATTTAGACTAGGCATGGCAATTTCTAATGTTACTGACATTTAAACTAAATTTTTGTAATTAACTACACATCTAGTCAAGGAAAAAGAGAGCAACAGACAGGGGAAGAAAGTGGGCGGGTGAGACAGCAAGGGAGACAAACTAAGCTGACATTTATTTAATATCTTATGGGGCTGTATGGTTTGCCGGAGGATAATTCATTTCCATGCAGCCTCTCATTTTTTTTCCCATTTCAACTCATGACATCACATGGCAGCTCTGTACAGAGGTTACACATCGAGAATGAGAGACCTAAGCAGAACAAAAAGAGTGACTCCAAGTTGGGAGGAGGAGGGAGGTGACGGTTGGTGGACGGGGATCCGAGTTTAAGACAAAATTTCACAGCCAATAAAAGGATTGGAATTAAATCAGTGAGACTTTAAAGTCAAATCAATGCAACCGAGGAGAGCAGACTGAGTGATGGAGAGGATGGAGAAAGGTGGGACAGAGGTGAAGGAGTTTGAGATTAGCGAGTTATCGAGAAGAAAGAAATGGAAGACGCGTGGGATGGCATGTGTGTGTGTGTGTGTGTGTGTGTGTGTGTGTGAGTGAGTGAGTGTTGGAAAACCGACGGATCCATCACTCCGTTTGCATAGGACAGTGGCAAGGTTAAGCTGTGAGCAGCATGCATGAGTGACAACAACAAGAAAAACACACACACACATACAGAGTACAGTGTGGCCATACGTACAATGCCACCCTCCCTACAAGAGCATTACACATTTATAGTTCCACAGTCTTTGACTCTTAATTAAACAGATTAATCTAAGTTAACCCTTTGGCTGCCGGTGAACAGACAGCTGAACAAGAGTCATCTGCCTTTGCTCCATCTGATCGCTCTACAGAGGAACTTGCACTAATACAGTCATTTACCTCCCCTGACACACGCGCACACACACACACACACACCGACAGAAACAGGCCAAATCAATTTGCAGTAGACTTAACAAAGGAGCAGCGGATGGGATAAGGAAGTTGTTCACAGTCATTAATAATGACAAAGCAGCAGGCAGCGTGGATTCACACAGAGAGGCGGGGAGCGATGGAAATCACACGAATGCTGCTTTCGCTTGATATGGATATGACTGCCGGAATAACTTTGTGGCTAACAGGACAACTCACTGTGTTTTTGTGTTTAAACCTTCAAGAGGTGGGAAGCTGCTCAATGTGTGATCAGTGTCTTAAAAAACATCCAGTATATCCTGAAGGATTAAGTACTTTTTAAATAAAATAGTTTGGACAATATAACATCAAACCAGGTCTAAAGATAAAAGTACTTATATCTGTAATACGCTGCTTCAAGATGGGGCAAAAAGCTGCTATCATAGCTTCCACATCACACACGTATGTTGTGCACATCAAGAAGTGGTGGCAGTAGTTGTGTGAGCAATGAAAAACGATAACTTAAGAGAGAAGTCTTGCCAGCGAACTTTGTTGCATGTCACCCCTCTCTCCCCGTCTCTCTCTCTCTCTCTCTCTCTCTCCCTCTCTCTCCTCTCTACATGATCTCCAAAAAAGGCATATAATAACCAAAAGAATAATTATATAAAAAAAGTAGGTGTGAAAAAATATAATTTCGCTTTAACTGAATTGAATATATTATGATGATAAGCTCTATTCAGCCTTATTGTTCTCTAAACTTGCGAGTCCATCATCAGTCCAAGTATAACGTACTGTACTAAGTGTAAGTTTAATGTAAGTGATATTTTTACCATGAGTCACCTCTGTGTGTTTTAGGACATGTCTGAGTCATGAAATGTGAATTTCTGAATCACTCTACTTCTGCAAGAAAAATTTGAAAATGCACTAATTTGCCTTGAAAGCCGAAATTATTAAAGGACAGATTCACATTTTTTGTCTGTTAAAATAATTATCATGTGCCGATATGAACATTGAAACAGATTGGCTTGCTGTAACTATTCGTCCTGTTCACAATAGTCATTAAGAGATCTATTTCTTTTCTTTTTACCTTAGAAAAGTTGTAATATTTATTTCACAGAGATTTAAAACCTGAAAAATAAGGTTGTGACTTAAGTAACAAGAGACAATTCAAAGCCTTAAATAGAACATTATTTTAAAAAAACAAAAACACTAATTTCAATTGTCAATGATGCATAAACCTAGAAAATAGGTCTATTTTACTTCTTTACTGAAATGTCATCTGTGCTGCTTGTCTCGGTCCCAAACCTGCCTCTCTCCCCGAACAAGAACTCAGAGGACATTCCTCCTGAGCAGGAAAAAGAGGAGCTACCTACCAAACAAGTCGTCCCTGGCCAGCGCGTAGAGGATGCGTGAGGCTCCGATGAGGTTGCTCATGGCAGCGGAGAGAGTGGAGGAATAGACCCCGACGGTGACAAATGGGTGCCAGATGTTGATGTCTCTCAGGAAACTGTAATCCCTCTGAAGCAGGACACTGTGAAAGATCGGAGAGTAAAATTCAAGAGATTACTTTAACAACCGCGCATGGAAGTTTGCCTCTGTCCTTCACTACAAACCGAGCACACAAAGAAAACCATTCATTTTTTCAGTTTATGGCATCTTTGGTTTCATTTAATAGGTTTAAGTAGAAATGCATAAAAGATGGAGAAAAACATGAAGTAAGATATGGAAAGAACTTTGGCCAGAATCAAACCATAGACTGTATATAAAGATGGACTACATGACAGCTCCCCAAAAGTGATGCCAAAACATCTGGATCGTCCCCTGGTGGCTGGCTGCAGTATATATATATATATATCATCAAATAAAGTTTTCCCAAAGTTGGTTTCTGTCATTTTACGTTGTTCTTATCATGCTCTGTTTGTTCAAATGTTTATTTTTTTTGGTAAGTTTGGTTTTATTTACTTATTAGGTGCTACAAAACAGAGTGAAAAGTCATGATTGACAGCTGTCAATCAAAGTGAGGCTCCAGAAAAAGCTAATTTGTGTACTATAAGATGGGATAGTTTTGCTGAGTGTAGTATAATTCTGTGTGCTTTTACTTATAGCCATGTAAAATAAATGAGATTTCAGTGACATTTACTGTTTTCTGCTATCTTCTATATTCATGTCAGCGATGATTAAGTTTATTGTTCGACTGTAAAATATTTTTACTCAGACACTTCTTTATCATAAAATGTTTTCTCACTTTTATGTGCTTAATGCCTCAACAATCTAATATAGGTAGGGCTCGAATATATTTATATATATATTTATATATATATATATATATATATATATATAATGTCTGGAGGGTATTGTAGCTCCTGAGGACCTGCTGTGTGTTACTAGACTCTCATTCACTCCTGATATTAATTAAGAACGGCAGAGAAACAGGAACAAAAAATAATGTCAAAACCTCCATCTACTTCTACAACCGGGCATTGAAAATGTCCACATGCAACAACACCACACAGAGAACACCCATCATCTCTACAGCCATTTTATTACATTCATATCAGGAGATGAAAATCAAGTAGTCCGAAAGGTTGTGTGTCATTTCAAACTCATTTGTTCTGGGGGACAAAACGTGTTCAATGAAAAAAAAAAACAAGACTGAAGAGGGAGTGATGATTACTCTGCCGGGGTGCCTAATGATGAGATCCCGGAATAAGGGGCTCACTCCAGCGTGTGTGTGTGTGTGTGTTTGCGTAGGAGATACTGCACTAGACACGGAGAAAGAGAGATCAGAGAGTATAAAAACCACAGCAGGGTGTGCATGATTGCGGCCTGCCCCCCACCTCTTTTCAATACAACACAGCAAGGGAGAGGAGAATTAGAGTGCAAAGTATTTCTCTCTCTCTCTCTCTCTGTCTTTCAATATACACACACACAAAATCCATCTATTCCTCTCCCTCATCACCCCCATCTCCCTCGTGATATTTTTTTAAACCTGTTCAAGGTTTTTTTTTTTTGTTTTCTGTCTCAATCCTCTGCTCTCTTATTGTATTTCTACCACTGTCCATTCTGTCTCTCCTCTCTCTCTCTCTCTCGTAATTAAGAGTCTCATCACGTTTTCTTTCAGGTCCAGTGATTTTAATACTTATTATCATGGCCCTGTTAAGTATTGTTCGCTCCATCCAAAGATCTGAGCACACTATTATTTCACATGGAGCCCGAGAGGCAGGCAGCGTGCACGTGCCCACACACACACACACAGGCTTTTGCATTATCACAAATCAACTAAACAAAGGTTCTGCAGAGAAGTTAACATCACCCTCGAAATTAGGAAACGCCAGCCACTTTGTTTATTTGGCGTGTGTGTGTGTGTGTGTTTGTACAAATGTGTGTGTGTGTGTTTGTACAAATGTGTGTGGTTGTGTGTGTGTGGCAACTGCAGTGAAAGGTTTATGAACCACTGCTGTAATCAGACTCTGACATATTCATAACACCAAAAAAAAACAAAAAAAAAGAAAAAACTGTTCAATGGTTCAATGATACGCAGGCACAAGCTTGATGGGGAGTCTTGGGTGTTAAGTTAAAAAAAATACGCAAAAAACAAACACAAAAAAAAAGTGCTTAGCGTGACGAGGAATTAAACAGTGGGTGTGAGCGCAAGTGTGTGTGAGAGGTGAGTGATGATGTGGGTCAAAACTTATAGGCTGATTATTAATTTCTCTGACGACGTGCAGCAGGGGCAAAATAAATCTCGAAAAAGCTTGACATTTCCAAACTGGCTCTCAAAAACAAAGCCGCTGCAAACTGGGTGACAGCGATGATAAATGGCAATGCGCGTGTGTGTGTGCGCGCGACATAAGAGGGGGAGGGGTTGTACATGTGTTGGGTCATAATAAAATGGACGACTGTATGTATTCTGTCTTTTATAATTTTGTGTTTCTTCCAAAGGTGGTGTATCCAATAGTGAGGAAGTACTGCTTATAAGTGACTGTGTGTGTGTGTGTGTGTGTGTGTGTGTGTGTGTGTGTGTTTTGTGGCCAGCTGGATAGTAATTATTGATCAGATCATCCAGCTGAAATGAGCTCTGCCATCCAAATAAAGAGGAGAACAAAAGCGCGAGAGAGCGAGTGACAGATTAAAGGAGGCTCATTTAGAAAAGAGGAGGAAACAAAGCTAAACGAGTAAAAGGAGCCCGCAGAGATTGTTGGGGCCGATTGTTCTCGCTCCTCCCAGCCCGCTCCATCCTTCAGCTCATTTGTTTACCACTTTCATTCATGCCCTCATTTGTGTATTCATGCGCATTCATCTTTTAATCCATCATTTCATGTGTTTGTGCTTCTGATAATTCACCAGCGCTTTGGTCGAACATTACAGATTATTAAACGCGGTGAAAAATGAAGCGCACACAGAGAGGGTGTGTGCGTTAGCGCTAGGTATATTATAACGGCGGCGTGAAAAGATGCTCATCGCAGACGGCACTGATCATTCTGCTGCGATCCAGCTCGTGTCGGCCCTCAGAGGGCGAGGTCACCCCTCATCAGGACTAACAAAACAGTTCAGGACCATCTGGTTTAATGATGCTGAAGAAAAAGGCTTCACAGTGTCCAATAAACGCTCAAGTGGGATCATAACTAGTTACTGAGATGGCTCTGGCTTATGGCTAACATCACTGTTATACTCATTACACCATTATGTGACCATTTGTGTCTCAGTGTCTCTGCAGTATGGGAACGATGCTCCTGTAAGTCAATACTCTGACTCTCTGCAGAATTCAAAGGTTAGTCCCTCTTATGAGCCTCTCCATCAACATTTCAAGGATAGCATTTATTTTTGCTGCATTCTTCTTTTTCATCTTCTCTCTGGGTCTGCAAATGCTTCTTTGCTCTTCTTTTAAAAAACTTGCCACACAGCATTAATTAATATCTTCTATACCAAAAGGGAAATTAAAGGATTATGTTTGATGTGAAAGAGGTTGCTCATGGTGACAAACCAACAGAGGATTATCGCCTATTACTGCACCTTTCTGGAGCTTTTTAGCCTGCTGAGGCTCATCGTTTTAGTTTTTCAGCCCCCGCCAAAAAAAGTTCTTCTCTCACCAGCTGTTTTTCCGCTGTACACCACCTGCCCTGCAGCAAACAGCAGACTGAAAGAGTTAGCAACTAGCTGGAGAAGGAAGAAGAATTATTGGATTTTCATTTGTCGGGTGGACAAAAAACACAACACCGAGTGAATGCTGATACTGCTTTGAGTCTGCTGGATGTGTAAATAGGCAAATGTATGCCAACATGTTGACCATAAGAACATTAAAGAGGTGACAGTGTCTTTGGAGTTTTTTTAGGTTGTTGTGGAGTTCTTCTGCTCCCAGGTGGCCAGAAAAATACATGGCTGCAGCTTTAAAGAGCCCATGGAATTATATTATTAACTCATAATTAAAAACAGGATTAGACAGTGAAGGATTCGTCCAAAGTGTAAAGTAATAGGCTATTAGTTATGGAGAGAAAGGAAGTTTGATTACATAGGTCAGTGCAGATTGTTGAATTTTCAGTGACTTTATCCAACCGGCCTTTTTAATTACTGCTGCAGCACGAGGGCTGATGATCTGTTTTCCAAAAAGCCTACTCCTTTAATACCAGGTTTCTGCCAATACAGTCTGATCCCATACTTATTTTTACCTAAATCTTACTTAAATATATATCTGACATTTTGAAAGAGCCGCTCTACACTGCTACATTTGGCCCACTATATTTTTCACAAAGTGCTTGATCCAAATACTGAAGGTTGAAGTTTAAAGTATTAGGTTTATAAGCTTAAACACTCATTGATACCATATCAATAATTTATCTTATGACTCCTGACATTGATCTGATCTGCTAGAGAGAACACACATTGCAGTTGTTGGAACTACACAAACACTCAGTCCACTTGTGGTTGTACAAGTGTGAAAGGGGAGATTTTCCCCAATCCCACCCACCCCGATAATTGATGTCTGACGAGCACAAACACAAAACTTTTATTTTGGCTTGTTTTTCCAGATTTTGAAGACAGAAGATATTTCATAGCTTTTTCGAACTCTTCACAAAAAAATCAACTGAACATGTACAGGTTGTGGAGACCCCTTTATGGACATGGGTTTTAAAGGCAAACGAGCGACTTAGACAGATCACATGATTGTTTGGTTATCAACAGCATTAAACCAAGATTTATTTCTGTTTTTCAACAGAAAAAACACTTCTTGTGTCTGCTTTATGAAAGTGGACCTTCATCCTAACCATAACAGAAGTGAAAGTGCATGATGTGAAAGCATAAAGGCAACACGTCGGCTCAAAGACACAAAGGGGTCACAATTCTATGGCCCAATTTTCCGCCGTGCCATAGAAGGAAAAAAAACAAAGGAATACTTCTGCAAGCAAAGCCAGTGGCAAAATCCTCAGAGTACACTTTAAAAAAGTCTGAACACTAACAGCCTGAACATGTGGATCTCAATTCGCAAAAAGACCCGTGTTACCTTTACAGAGTCTGTATCTGGCCCCGTGTGCTTTCAGTGAGCTTCTCAGAGACGAATGAATCGACTCCATAGCAACAAAACGCGCCAGCACAGAACTGCACCCTTTACTACTGGGATTTAGTGTTGGTCTTTAGCCTCACTCCACCTTGACCTTACAGAGTGTAGCCACGGTACACGGGGGGGGGGTGAGGAAGAGCAGCACACACATAAAGAAGCAGCTGAGGAGAAAGAGAGTAAAAACGAAAGGAGGCAGAGAGGGGCTGTGAGAGCCGGAGAGCGAGGGAGGGAGGGAGGGAGTTAAGTGCTCTCAGGGGAGTAGACTGTGGTTAAGGATTATTAAATGGGATCAATAACTAACAAGGCCTCTGTGTGAGCGTGGACACACACACACACACACACACACACACACAGAAACACACTAACTCCTCTCTCCCCCACACTTTTCTTTTCTTCCCTCCCTTTCTCGATTTGCAGCCACCCTTCTCTGCCGACACTTCACACTTACTCTGCACGTCTCTGCTGTTTCGGGACACGTCTTTCCATTCATGTTTTAAAATGTTTATCTCATTTTTCCTGATACTCCCTTTTTTTTGTGGCTGCTCTCCATTTCACCGCTTCCAATTTCCAGCCACTCTATTCAGTCATTCTTTGCACCAACTTCCAATTTCCGGCCACTCTGTTTGTATTACTCTATCATTTGCTCACGATGCTTGTAACTGGAGGTTGACTGATATGTCATAGCAACATTGGCAGCTTTTTCCCCCCCCCTAATATCTATCTTCAAAAAGGCCACGGGGAAAAGCAGGTGCATCGTCATCGGACTGTAAAAAAAAAAAAGTCTGCCGTGAAGTTAAACTGGAACTTGATCATACTGCTCCAGAGGTAAGTACATTGTATTCAAAAACACACTGACATTTTTAAATATGTATGTTACTTAAACATAACATCACTTAATAGTATGTAGTGTGGTTCATTCTGCTTGTCTTGACAGGGACTGTGATTTTTTTTTTTTTTTTGGTCATGCTAGTGGCGTGGCTCAAAGTTGGTCCACCACTTTGGTCCAGACTGAAATATCTCAACAAATATAGGATGGATAGAAACTGAGCAGAATTGTAAAGACACTGACGGTCCTCAGAGGAGAATGAACAGACTTTTGGTGATCCCCTGACTTAGAACCTTGAAGCTAAGAATGTACCATCATTTAACTTTGTCAAAATCCTGAACGGTTCAAATCCTAAAAGACGAATAAAAGAAGCGCTCAGCAAGAAATTACAGCAGACGCCAGCCCACTGACGTCAGGACTTCTCTGAGCTCTCTGCTCATCAATTGTGTGGAATCTGATCAAAAAAGTTGAATTAGAATTCAAGTTCAGTACTTCCCATAGACAACAGGTGAGGTATTCATCAATTATAACAAACTGCCTCATATCTTTTCATGATGACACAAAGTGCCTGCCAACACGTCTTAAATAAAAAGCCCAATATCTAAACCTCACCCGAAACCCTCTCTTTCTCTCCTCTGTCTGTTTCTCTTCATCCGTGTGTCTCTCCCTTCTACCCCGGCAGCTTTCAATTCAAACTGGACATGTTGTCGAAGACTTGGCCTGCACTGCCACCATTGTTACTCCCCCATCCTCAAAAAACAAATGGGGACAGCAGTGAGAAAAAGGAGAGAGGGGGCGAAAGTGACTGGAATCTCTGCAGTGGAGAGATAGGGGGTGAATAACAAAAGGAGGGAACACGGCTGTGTGGATGGATGGATGAATGATAGACAAGTAGAGGAGGGAGAAAGGAGACAGGGAAGCCAAGAATGCTGCTGTTGGGCGATAGTGCCAAGAGAAAGGGAGGGAGGTGGGGGAACGGGTGAGGGGAGGGAGGAAAGCGAAGGAGCGGGGATGAAAGGAGAAGGGCTGCTGGACTTGTTGCCTTACAATGGCTACAGTCAGGAGAAGGAGGAGAAAAGAGCCTGAGGATGAGGAGGAAATGATGTAAAGGGAAGACAGAGGGAGACACCGGGTTTCTGAATCTTTTCTGCCTAAACAAGAAGAGCGAAAAAGTTAATAAAAACCACGAGCATGTTCGTTTTTACTTTGCACGTCCAAAGTGAGGAATTTCACGAGAAGACTGTGATCACCGTGGTTTTATAAGCCTGATTCTGTTTCACTGAACTTTCCCTGCAAGGTTAGAATAAAAGGAACAGCTTAGATTTTAAATGCACTTATTCGTTTTCATGCAAGATGTTAAATGCGAAGGCCGATGCCAATCTTAATCTGCATGCCTAATAGGCAGGTAGGGCCAGCAGACAATTAGCTTATCTTACATAAAGACCGAACACAGTAGTAACTATACGGCTGTAACGGCAACCAGGGGGGACTCACCGGGAATGAACCCTTTATAGGTGGAAGTGACTGCCTAATTCCACGTTTCACACAGCTGCCGGCTATACGATACCATCATAATTGTCGTATAGATATCAGATTGAGATTCAGATTCAGATTTCCTTTATTAGTCCCACAGCGGGGAAATTCACAGTGTAACAGCAGCGAGACACACAGTGGAAAATAAATAGCAAGAATGAAATGCAAGAAATGCAAGACATAGAATATAAAAAAAATAAGAAAATAAGATATTTAGCATAAAAATCTAAAAATAAATAATTATAACTATAATTATAATTATACCTGTACATAGTACAGAGAGAGGATGTGCCTGAGAATATACATATAAGAAATATATAATATCTCAAGTAGAAAAAAGTTTAAACAGTGAAATGAACAGTGAAGTGAAGTGGAGTGTATTGTGCAAGAGTCCAGTTATTAATAAGTTATTAGTCAGCAATTTACTTGTTTATTTGTCTGCAGACTACTGGGCATTTTGTTTATTAGAGTGAAATGATGGATCTTCTAATTTAAAAAAGCCAATAAGCTTATTTCCCAAAATGTCACACTATCCACTTAAAAACATTAGATAATCCTGCTCAATGTGCTTTAGTAGATATTTAAGCCGTGCACATTCTGTGACAGATTTGCAACTAATCAATGCACCAAAACACATTAACATGCCCTTGGGGTCAGGAGATTTTGTGTACCTGTGTTTTATTTACTTTGCTTCCACTTGCTGATTTTTTTCTTTTTTTTAAAAAATCAGCTGGTGGCCCGTATCAAGTGGCAGCTATGTGATTGACCAATCAGAGACATTAGTGCTACCCAAATAGTTTGTGTTTTTTTGTTTGTTTGTTTGTTTGTTTTGAGAGGCGGAGAAAGCAAAGCCTTTAGAGAACCTTTAACCTCTTTTCAGAAATGAAAGAAGGGAAAGGTTGCTGCGTTATTTAAAATAGAGTTGTGAGGTTGAGAAGACCCTGCGGGGATAAAAACGGGACAGAATATGAGTAAAAAAAGTGAACAAATGTATGTGATTGAAAGGTAACCAGAGGGAGGGGGAATACAAAAAAAAGGGGTACAAAATATAGAATAGGAAAACAGAGGAATGGAAATAGACAGTGTGTGGGTGACAAAACAAGAGACACAGCAGGAATACAGAGTATTTTGGAGGATGGAGAGAAAAGAGGAAAGTGCGGTGACGAAAGATGTGATTTTTCTGGAAAAGTAAGAGGAATTAGACGCAGTGTGTGTGAAGGGGAGGAAGGGGAGCAGGAGTGAGACGAGAGACAGAGACACTTCGGGGGGGTGCGGATTGCGCACACATTCACAAGGCTGCATGTCAGAGATAGCACAACAAAAGAAGGCCCAGCAGATTCAAATTAATATAATTATCAAGTCAGTTATTAATACAAAGGCTTTTCTAGCGCCAGGCGGATTAGCCCACAGGTCACTGACGCTTCGTACAGTGGAAGACACGTGTGTGCACTCACTCATACACACAAAAAAAGAAGTCAGTGAAGTCAAAATAAAACTCCTCCCCACACACACACACAGAGTAAACCAGTTAGTTAATATTAAGCCTTGAAACCTGTTAAAATAACAGAAAACTGTGGGGCAACAGAGTCGTCATGGTCACTCTGTTGCTTTGTGTGTGGATTTAACATCCCAATCCAAACACACAAACACAGACACACACACGCACACACTACCAAAAGAGCTTGATAAAGTAGCGACAGGGCAATCTGTCATGGTTGGCTAGCTGGTCACAAGAGGTTAATAGATTCCCCTCTATCTCACATCCCCTCAGCCTTCATCGCCATCATCAGCGGCCCTCTTACCATCGTGGCATATCATCAGCGATAATCTCAAAACAGACAAAATATGGGGCCGCTCTATTAACAGTGACCTGGAAACAAGTCGCACGGCTCTCACATCCAAATGCGCTTCATTTTATGTGCCATGCTAATAGCTGTGAAGCAGAAAATGTGCTCATACTGCTGTGGGAAAAAAAAAGTAAAAAGACACTTTCTCAATGGTGTCAGTTCATCTGCAAAGTCGATGGTGTACTGTGGAGCGGGTGTAAAATCCACAACGTGCCATAATGAAGCTGCTTCTGAGATGTGTGAGAGGAGGTTAAGTGTGTTGAAAATTTGGAGGTTTGCTAAAAGAAATCACCAAGACACTGACACAGGTAGGCAGTTATAAAGAGGTAACGCTCACCATGCAGCACAATCATTTTCTATGGCTGCTCTCCCACCTCTCTGACATTCACTTTTAAATACAATCTTAACTGCTTTGCCTTTTGAAGCTATGATGCAGAACTACAATTTGCAGAGGGTAGCAATTTAGAAGAGCCTTAAGTAAAGGTTAGTTTGTCACTCTAAATCTTCTCTTTAAACGGGAGCACGGCTGGTTGGTAAGAGAGCGTGGCTGCCACCCTTTGGACAACTCACGTACCTACAACTACTACTCACTGACGGCTTCAGTGCCACGTTGACCTCGTCCTGTTACAAGACCACAACCTTTAGCTACACCATCTTCCAGGAACATTTAATTTCAGCCCTTACATTTAGCATTTACAAGCAGTATAGAAGCTATTAATGAATTATTTCAACAGGCATTTTTCAGTGTTCACATGAAGATATTTCATTATCACAAATGCTGACTTTTAATAGGTATGAAAAGTTACAATGAATGACCACTATTTCCCTCATTTCTAGGTCCATTTGCACTTGGTAAATGGATGTGACTCGAATTTTTGTGCCATGATAAAATTGGCTATATTGGCCATTTCTTTCTTTAAAAAAAAAAAAAAAAAAAGCGTTGATTTATTTTCATTTGTCAACAACTAAAACTCCTGTGAAGCAGAGAGAGAGAGAAATGATCACTTTATATGACTGGAGGCACTTCTCATATTTTACTATGCTTTTATAAATACTCCCTCTTCGCTCTCATGACAGGAAATGCTTCACAAACACACAAACACTGTTGTATCAAACATGCGTGAATCATATATAAGTACATACGATTATATTGACTATAAATCTAAATTAAAATAGTTAGTTAGGGTTACCCATCTTCCACTTAAATTTTTTCCATCTTAAATCTTAAATCTCTTAAATCCTCATCCTACAGTTACATCCCATAACAACGAGATGCTGCCATCACTACGGTTTCTCTGGAGGCGCGAGGGCTTCCCCGACATGGTGCTGTGGCACCATTACATGACGAATGACTTCAAAAGAGGCGGTCAAATTTCAAATTTGTTTAGCCTGCCCGTCTGCATAATTTTTATCACACATGCTTGTGGGTTAGGCAGGCGACAGGCAGGTTTTGGCATGAACAACTGGCTTTGTGAGATAAATGCAAGAAGAAGTTTTCCCTCAGGGCTTTGCTTTCTCTTCATACTGATTACCAATGTTTTTATGAGAAAATCAACCGATAAGAATTCTCTTTATGTACACATATTTCAGAGTAATTTCCATAAAATGCTTTCCTTGAATAGAGACATGATCTTGTACTTAAAATGGATGACCAGGATTTTCCTCATTTCCAGAACAATTTGCACTTGGTAAATGGATGTTACTTTAAAGTCTTGTGCTGTGATAAATATTGGTCTTTGTCGAAATTTCCTTACAGAAAATCAATAAAGTTTTATGATGCACTTTAGGTATTGTTGGTAATATTTTTTTGCAGGAGTGAGCCGACTTAATGTAGCAGAAACAGCGGTGAAAGAAAATGTTTTTCTGCGATGAAGAAAGATGAAATACACCGCAGCACGCCGCTTACAAACAGGTGATGCATTGTAGCTCCTATTTCCTCCATTATAAAATGAAAGCTGGATATTAAAATAGATGTTCACTAGTGGGACCTGTCACTGTCACTGGTGGCCCACTTATCATCTCCTGATAGTGGCTGCATTTTTGTGAGTTAGGTGTCAACCATTGTCTGGTGACTTTTTCCACAGTGCAGAGCATTGCATTAATCTCTGGAAGTGAAAGCAGTGAATTCCTGGTATTGAGATATTATCACATGGTGAGATACAACACAGAACACAGAAATTTCTGTGTGATGCAAGATGAGAAACGCACACAGGGAAATATGAGGCTATCTTCCCAATTAAAATAGGTTTTAGATTCAAATAAATAACTTTTCTTCTTCTAGTCTCACATTAACCAGCGATTACTTTATTTTTAAGTAAAAAAGCAAAAAACCAACAAACTGGCCTGCATGAAGACGAATAGAAACAAGTGCACAATAAGAAAACTCCCCGTCTGTGACAATTTTCCTTGTGGTTCCGAGAAATGATTATACATTTTCTCCAGCGAGATAAGACTCATATCAGTTAAATTCTGGTCAGCATCAATAAACCAAACGCCTGTGAGCTAACTGAAGATAAGACAAGGAGTGATGTTCCGGGCAAGGGACCAATAAAACAGGATTTTAAACCCTGTGTGAGTTTGTGTCTTCTGTATTTCATAATCGTGTCCATGTGTCAGCATGGCTCTGAGGAACTTGATGGTTCATTTTCTACCCCACTCCTCTGTTCCTTTTAGCACCCCGTCTATTAACAAGAATCTTTTACATTTCCTGTCTACAGTAAGTGAGTCATATGACCAGATTTTCACAGAAGCCTTGCACAAATGCAAGAGCTCTTCTCTCTCTCTCTCTCTCTCTCTCTCTCTCTCTCTCTCTCTCTCTCTCACACACACACACACACACACACAAATGGTGTGATGTCACATGCCACTGCTGATATCACCTGAGGCAGAACACAACAAATCTTCATTAATAAAATAGAGGGAGATCTTTATCTACTTGCAACAGGCCTAAGCATGCAGTTCGGACACACACACACACACACACACACACAAGCCAGACAGTGTCTAGATCCAGCTGCAACTCCAGTGACCACTCGTGATAAGATTCCAGTGACCTGCTTCCATGAAACTGGAAAACTGTGACCGCTGCCAAACATAAAAAACAAAACACACAACACACACACACACACACGGGCACAGAGCTAAAGAGGAGACTGCGGTGACTATTTGGCTCCTCACCTCAACAGACTTAAAACTCACCCTGGGTTGTTTGACAGGACAAATTCAATGATGGGGATGTATTTTCATGTACACTACATACTGTGAGCAAATTTAGCTTCTATCTTAATCACTTAACTGCTACTTTTAGCTAAGTTATCAACCGTTAATCCATAACATTTACCTATTTCAACTATTCCTTTTATGAACCTATCTGTTGTGTGCAATATTTTTAACCACCCGTCGACCTCTCTGCTCACTAGTTTTCACACACTTTAAATCACAACTCTTAGTGCTCAGGTATCACAGCTGACTCAATATGTGGATATTTGATATTGTTTCAAAATAAACCATGGTTTCTTTTTTTCCCTCAAATTCACTGAGAAAATTCATTCTTTACAGAGTTACGCATTCGTGACCCAGATGCATTTATCTTAATGCTAAGTGTGACAAAGGCTCCACCACACACAGATATACACGCACACACAGGTCATGTGAGGGACGTCTGTGGCCCCTTTGTTGGGTCATGTGAGCGGGGGCTTGGTACTTGAACACACTTCAAACCACTGGCACTGCCTCCGGCCTCCGTTGATGACCAAATAAGCTGCGTATCCAACATAATACGTTTTATAAGAGAAACTAGATATCTGCAGTGGATGAAAACAGAACTAAGCATACGCCCTCATGAAGTCCAAATAATGTGTGTGATTCTAAGGGTACAGATAGAGTGCTGCAGAGGTAGAGAAAGTGTGTTAAGAAACTCTGTCTCTTATGAGTGAGTGTGTGTGTGTGTGGTAGGCAGACACATGGAGGACGGTGCGGCAGGGTAAATGATGGCAGTATTGATCTCCAATGCCCTTTTATAGCCCTGTCATGTCAGTTTAGCACCTTGGCAACACTCGCTTTAGAGCTACATCAATACTGAACTCTGGCACTCAGCAAATGACAGATAGAAAGAGACAGATAGAGAGAGGTGAAGGGAAGGGAAGGACAAATAAACAAAAAGGAAAACCCAATTGCAACGTCAAGGTAAAGACTTTTCTGCACTAACCTTAAGAGCAAAGTGAGGATGCAAGTGATGATCAAACTTCACTCTGCGTTTCAAGCCTACAGGTAGCAGGTATTTGTTGTCGAACATTTAGCTTTTCAGTGGAATATTCCTTTACAAGCAAACAGTTTTCAACCGTACAACAGGCTGTATAAAATCTAGTCAGTCTTTTTACTGTTCATTCAGCTAGCTGCCCACTATCACTGAATATACTGCATGCTAATGTGTTTGCACACTGAAATGGGTCTACGAATAGATCGTCTGATTTCATTCAGAGATGGAGGGCATAAAATCCAGCTTCTATTTGGAGGAATACAATTTCAAAATCCTTCAAGTCAGAGTCACAATCTGGAAACCCACACACATTTTCTAAAACACTGTTTTCACACCAGTGAAGTGAAGTTATAATAAAGTCCTGGCATAATAGAACATTTAAAGCAAAGGAAAAATAAAGCATATATATATATATATATATATATATATATATATATATATATATATATATATATATATATATATATATATATATATATATATGTTTTGTCTTCAGTTTGATCTCTAGTAGGTTTTTATTGGTCACCAGGAGAGCGTAGCATGTTAAATGTCCCACAGCTCCCTCAGGATTTAGACACAAATACAATGCCACACAAATCAGCTCGTGGTCTTATTGTCTGTGTTTACGCTCTCTTTTTGTGGAGGGGTGGCTGAAAAGTCACTTAGCTTCTATGACTTTATGAGTAATCATTGCAAACATGAAACGTTGCTGATTGTGGACTGATACAGCCGGGGAACTGTCAGTGTGAAATGGGGATCTGAGCTGAATTACACACTGACTGCAACTCATTTTTTAAATAACACAGACAACCACAAACAGAGGAGTGAATATAGAGGTTTGACTCTCTAAATTGCTGTGAATGATCCAGTGTTTCCACAATTTTGTCCACTTTCATTCACGCACGCTGAAGTTGTTCAGATTGATTAACTGACAACTGGTTCTGGATAACATTCACTTGGAATAGATGGTTTTGAAATCAGCCTCCGATTCTGTTTGGTGAAGCAGAAAATGAACCCTGTTTGCATTATCTCACGGCCACTAAGTATTGGATTTCATCGGCTACGTCTATTACTACAGCACTGTGCTCTAATCAACCCAAAGGCTTAATTAGCTTGTTTGGATCTGTGTGGATTAATGTTCAGATTATGGGCTGTCTCGCTGCTTTTTGTTTGTTTGTAGATGTAAATGATATAACTGAGTGCGTTACAGTAAATGGAATAAAACCTATAAACATACATGAAAATGGAAACGTGAAAAGTAAAAGGTACAAATTAATGTTTTCAAACAGTTTATAAAGTTTAACCTAATTTTTATTTACCACTGCTTCAAAGAATATAGGTCTAACATACCCCAAGCACATCAACTAAGTATGTGCATATTCAGGAGTGCTTATGAGTGTGTGTATGTGTGTGTTACTGACCGGTCACAGGAGCAGGCCACAAGTACGCTGAGCACATTGTAGATGATGAAGGTGAAGATGACAGCTGTGATGGTGCCGCGGGGGATGGAGTAGCTGGGATTCTTCAGATCACCTGGTGGATAGACAGGTTTACTACGTGCTCATACACACACACACACACACACATTCAACTATTCAAGCCGTCACCTACCTGACATGTTGGAGCCGGCCATGATGCCGGTGCAGCCATTAAACATCACGGCGAAAACGGTGGCAAAGGTCATCATAGTTCCGGTTGTGTAATCCACGGTGTAGTCAGCTGTGGGAGGAGATAACAACAGACAGGTGACTGCTGTTGTGCTTTTATCCACATCATCGATCTTCCCACAGAAAGTTCAATTTGGCTTGTTGGCAGACATTTACAGAGCAGCATCTTATCAATCACAGGCTGCTCAGTGTATTTTTTTTTATGGCTGTGTGTGTATAATTGGAGATACATATCGTACCAAACAGAGACACATGGATCATGACTAACTTCAACTAACACTTCAAAATTTTCTGCTCTTGTTTTCCTACCGACAAATGACAGCATTTTCACCTGAAGGAGATTCAATGAGAACAAAACTCCTAAAAGCACTCAAAACAACAGCTTGATGTGATGAAACCAGTGTGCAAAAACAACCAGACAAGCAGAATTGCACTGCCACTCCCCTCCATCGTGTAATCAGACACATTCGGAAACACATCCTTAGAGGTTTTCATTGTAAACTTGTACTCTGTTTAGTCAGATCTTGGGATTATTCAAAGCTCTAATAGTCCTCACGTGTGCCTGAGTGCATGTCATTAGCTTAGTAATCATGTGCCTGCATGCTAATCCCTGCAAACAGACTGGAGCGCTTGGTTGGTTTCCAGTGGACGTTAAGAGCCAGAGAACCTGTACAACATCTAATTACAGATCAATCACGGTAGCAACGGGAAACAACACTCGCAAGCACCGCAGAGGCTTTTGGTTCCAGCACTGCTCATTTCAGATTTGCTAATGGGTGGGAAGCTGGTGAGGGATTGTGTCTTTACGCTGCAGTTGTGACTCCTACTGGTTGATACAGGAATTTGAACAGAGGGGGTTGGGATCTAAGGGTATAGTGTGAAATGAAGCATGTGTGACTCCTTCCTATTTAAAGGATATAAGATATTTTGGAAAATACATCTTCTTGCCAAAAGTTCTGTGAGAAGATCGACACCACTTTCATTTCTGGATGGTAAACATGAAGCCACCGTTTCCACCAGTGCGTACATCCAGTGCGTACATCCAGTGCGTAACAATTAAAGCGTGAACATTTCCAACCTGCATTGTTCACACCTTGGATCGAGTGACAAATCTGTCATTAGTAACTGTGCTTGTTGCAGTACAATAAATCAATAGGATTAACCAAACACATTTTTCATCCCAGTTAAAAGCTATACAACACAATGCTTATTAAAAGCCTTTGAGAAAAATATCCCTGAGTACTGAAATGCTTTGTACGGTATGAGAGCTTAACTGGGGGCTAAATCTAGTCAAAGCCTTAAGTTGTACATTAATTCCCTCTATAAAATACATATATTTAACATATTGGTCAAACTAATCAATGCATTGCTCCGCATCAGACTGGAAACCTACTACTGTTGACCTCTGTCCCATATACGTACACCTGATGTTAACATCTTTGCGTCATTCATAAGTGAAGTCTTGTGTTTTGATGCTCAGCTGACTGCTTTCTGAGAACTCCAGGATTCAGTCTTTCTTTCTTTGGTTCAAAGAGGAAACATTTAGCATGTACTATGGTTTTACTTAGTTTGTTTAGATTCATTCAGGGCGTGCAAAGAACTAATCTAATCAAATAAGGGGGACACGTTTAAATGACGGCCTATTAAACTAGGGATGAACATTTCAAAGAGTTTCTTCAATTGATTTTCTGGCTTGTTAACAATCTATAGCTGGCTAATAATTAAAAAAAAAGACACAAACAATATTCAAGTTTTTCCATAAGTTTTCCATAAGTGTGGCCCATAATTGCCACAAAATTTATGTTAAGTGAGGTGTTTAAGTTCTCCTCAGTGGTCTTCTGCACTGTTGATTAATTAAACACCAGTTTATTGATTATTAATTGGCATCCCGTCTATGAAATGTAAGATTTAATTGTATGGTTGTCATCTGGAAAAATGAACACAAGATGTCAACACACCACTCTTCAATAAGGCCCCTTCTGAGATAACTATTTTTGACCCAGCCTCCTCCACCTTACCCCTCAGGTTCCCCAGCAGCGTGTCCAGCTTGAAGCCAGTAAAGTTGCCCGTGGTGGGAAACACGGGGCCTGTTCCGTTGGCTGTCGGGTTGAACGAGGCCGAGCTGGGCAGGACGATGGTGCGAGGGTGCACGGCGAAGAAGCTGATGAAGATGGTGCCCAGGACAAACATGACCACCAGGAAGATGAGGAAGGTGGCCTTGGCGTAGATGTGGGCTCCCACCAGGCACACCAGCAGACACAGCAGGGCGATGGCCGTGGCGTAGAGCAGAGACCACCAGTAGCCTGACGGCAGGACCTGGTAGGAGGAAGTGGCCAGAGTCCCGTCTGCCGGAAATGGCCGTCGAGGCAGGAGGTGAAGAGAGGAAAGATAAAATGTTGATGCTCATAAATGATTGACAGAATGTGATCAAGAAAATAATGGCATAGCACGAATGTAAAGAAAAAAACTCTGAGAGATACAAACAGCTCCCCACAGGAGTAAACTGTCTCACTGCACTGCAACAGAAAACTGTTAGGCTTTACCACAGTCGCTTACTGAACATGGAAAGCATTTCTTATGTGGTATTACTTTATAACTCACCAGGGCCCTGCTGTAAAATTAGACATTTCCAGGATTTTCCATAACTATGTTAAGTGTCTCGATGACCTAAACTCTCCTGATTTTCTAAAGAGAGTGACCTTTCTGTTTTCCATTTTATTAGGCAGGAAAACCACACACTCAAATTAAGAAGGAACTATGGTAAACTGACTAAACAAGTCAGAAAAAAGTCACTTTGTTATAATGTGTTTAAGTTGTAAGTTAAATACATGTAAAATATCATCTCTAAGCTAATACAACAAAGAATGCTCACACTTTCCCAAAAACTGAACTCACCTTCCGGCACCCCGAAGGTGGCCACAATGGCTTCAACCAGACCCAGCACATAGAGGGCGCTGCCACACACGTTGGCCAGGAAGAACATGATGCCGATGCTGCCACCAAATTCTGGACCCAACGCTCGGCTGATCATGTCTGAGTGAAGTTAAGGTGAAGTGCTCTTTGTCTGTTGGATACACTGTGAAACAGGTTTGTCTGTGTTTGTATTTCTATACTAACAGACCTTGACATCAGTGACATGAGGGCGATGTCTGTCTCTTTTGTAAAGGATCGGATTCTAGCTGAGATTATAAATAGAATAACCCTAACCCAGCCACAAACCTCAACTTGCAGCTTTTACACACTTTGAATTTTGCACTGCACAAGTTGTTAATTAGTAAGCTTCAGAGGTGCTGGCAGGAAGTTTGTTTTTTTTTTTACCTTTGGCCAGAACCAAGACAGCTCCTCTCCCCATTTCCCATCTTTGTCGTAAGCTAACTGCCTCCTCACTGTAGCTTCATATTGAATGGACTGATATAAGAGACAAATCAATCTTCTCATCTACCTCTTAACAAAAAAGTACTGACTGCTTTTAAAGATAGAGTTTTTTAATATTACAATTAGACGTGGGTAAAGTATACAGTAGGATCATGGTCTGGCAGCCCTGCCAAGCGCTATAATAGTGTGTGGACAGAAAAACATATATTTCTTCCATCCAACTTTATTTCTGGGCCTGTGCCACAGTTATATAATTATACGGGCAAATGAAAAGCTCTGTGAGACAGTAAGCTGCCCAATTACTGCACATGATCCATGATTAATGTTTTACTTTTATATGAATCATCTGCAGGAGGTCATGACTGCAACAACTGAATGCCAAGGAGACGAAGCTGTTTAACACATATGGGTCTAAAAGTACCGTACATGTTAATGGACGTGTTTTAACTTCAGAAAATGACAGAACAGGAGATGGAGCCTCTCCTGAGTGATGAAACAGCACTGATGGGAGTCATTTACCAAATTCCTGGCAGGAGATCATACTGGCCTCCTCATCTAAAGTAAGAAAGAGTCCTGTAGTGAAGCTGATGAACATATCATTCCCCACTCAGTGTCACAGACAATGCCACATTTACTTCACTAAACACAATGCTACAATGAGGAGAGAATGAGTCTTTGTTTAGTCTATTAGGGAGATCTACTCTTGATATCTTGACCACTGACGATCAAGATATGCTACAATGAGGAGAGAATGAGTCTTTGTTTAGTGTATTAGGGAGATCTGTTTAGTGTATTAGGGAGATCTACTCTTGATACCTTGACCACTGATGGTGTAACTGATACTACACTGTAATGATGTGTCAACTGTCATGTGACGACGTGTGCGTGTGAAGAGGATACAATAGGCTCCCCCAGCATCCAGGGCCCCATTGGTGGAGATGGCACAGACCGACAGCACGGTCATGCAGATGATGAAGTAGGCCACCAGGAACATGGCAATACCTTGGTACAGTCCGGCCTGTCCCACCACAAAGCCTAGTCAGACAAAACACAACCATAGTCAGTCAAACACAGACTACCGGGTCAGCTGGCTGAAAGCAGAACTTTGGCCTCCGCAGGAACAAGCAGTGGGAAGAGCACACAGTACCGAGGAAGTGAGATTCCGACGTGGCACAAGGCCTGTGTTAACGCACACTGTTGCAGTAATCGAGCAATGCATTTCTGGAAATCTTTAAGGGATCAAAATGAAAGTGTCTGTTGCACAAAATGACTCATCACAACATTCCTCTCTGAAAGTGGAACTGGAGTCACATATTCAAAGGTATTCCAGTTTCCCCTCCCTGACTTTACTGTAGTGCTTAAGTGTCTGCTCATAATTATTTGTACCAGAAAAGAAATAGTTCCCAGCAAGCAAACGTTTTCAGGCTTCATCTCAAAGTAATTTCAGTGAGCTTCAGATGTCTCTTAAGGTGACCAGCAGATACAACTTTCATACTGTTGGTTGGTAAGACAAAAGTGTTCAATTAGGTTGAGATGTGGTGACTGTGATAGCATACGATTCACATTATTTTCATCCTTATCAAAGGTCAGTGACCAACCAGTGCTCAAAAAAGCTTCAGCTTGAAATTCCTTCCTCACATAACATACGCAAACACTTTTCATTAAAAAAATAGTTCAGATGCAAGTGACAGTTGATTAGAATAAATCAAATCTCAGATCTTCTGAGACAGTCTGAGTCTCTTATAGATATGTTTTTCAACAACACTTAAATCTTTTCAACCTCATCTATATTGAGTCCTCCACAGCTGATAAATCTACAATACTTTCACATCCTCAATGAAACTACTGTCAGTTCCTGTGCCGACTGGCACATTACAGTGTGAGAATAGTACTCTACAGTCCTTCACAGAGAGCTACTATGTGTGTCCATGTGAGTCTGTGCATGTTTGTGTGTGTGCGTGTGTCCTCTGCACGGCAGCTGACATCTCATGAGACTGAGAGGGGAGGTGGGGTAGAGAGTTAAAAAACAACTTGGAGGTACAGCGTGGAAAACGCACAAGCACAGCAGCCATACAACCAGAACGGTGATAGGAGAAGATGAAGTTGCATGTGAACGGCTCCTTGTTGGTGCACCTCAGTTTTCTACACTGACAGCAGAAATTAGATTACTCATGAGATTACTAGCTCCACGCATGCATTTTTCACAAGGAAATGGGACTTTTAGCCTCTTGACGTGGACCAGAATTACTTATTTCAGCTATTTTAACTTCCTCTAAATGGCGTTGACCGCAAAAAAGAAGAATATGAAGGATTTCACCTGTAGAAATCTGTAAGATTCACTTCTTTTTTTCTTTATACAGATAACAACACTTTGAGAAAATGTTACAACTAATGCATTTTGTATAACTTCAACATTAAAAGCCTCAGCTAAAGCTCATCCCACCAAGCCTGACTGGACTGGTCAAATGATTACTTCAACCTCAAGAAACAGGTCCAGCAATTTCCAAAACTACACATTTTTTTCAATGAATATATTTTTGTTAAGATTGGAGCAATTTAGTAGGACAAAGTAATTTGTGCATAAGATTAAAAACTAAAGAAAAGTCTGGTCAAACATTTCATTCTTACTCAGTTAATGCATGTTAATAAGGGGGGTAAAGCTCACCTGCTGACTGGATGAATTCATCTACCTCACACCTCACATGCAAATCTGTGTAAGATGCCGAGCGTTTCAAAAAGTGAAAAATAAATCCAGTATGAACATCTAGAGATGTATCTGCTGGTGATACTCTCACTACGTTTACTGCAAACGTTAGTGACATAATACAAATCAATGCTACTTGGTTTGCATTTCACTCCATCATATGGGCACTTCAAAATCAAGCTATTTATAAAGGAAACAACTACCAAGACTTGTTCTCACAATTGTACCGCAGGGCTGACAAAAATAGGACCCTGGTTTCTGAGTGCAGGTGTGTGTAAAACCTGACATGATAACCTCAAAGCTCAAAAATCTAAATCTCCTTTATGAGCTTTACTGAATCAATGTGGAAAATTATTTTTATATAATGATTTCATATATATTGTAATTTTAACGAATTTGTCACGTCGGTTTTAGTGGCCGGATAGCTCATCTATGGATGTAGAGACGAACCCTCATGCAGCAGGTTCGATCCAAACCCAGGGCTCTTTGCTGCATATCATCCCTCCCCTCTCCCTGTGACTGACTGGTGATCAGCACAACTGCATAACAATGAAATCAACTTGAATGCTCACCAGTGCCCTCCAGGGTTATTCAGACAGAAGAGCTTTGAGAAAAGTTGTGATATTACTTAATCAAGTCCAGTTTGACGATTGACTTACATGCCGAATTGACAAGTGGCCCCTTAAGACCAGAGTCATGTACCACGAAGCTTTTCTGACAGTTCTAAAATAACAAAAATTTGAATGGGGTTTGGCGTACCGGTGCTGTCCAAAGCTCACAAACAAGTGTCGAGTGACTCATGTGGACATCTGCCATCATCAGCACTCACCTATCCTGAGAAACACCACCACGCTGAACATGGACAGCAAGGTGGGGATGACCACACCGACGAAGATGGAGAGCTTCTTGGGCTGTCGCTGGTGCGCGGACCTCTGCCTGGGGGCCCCCGGCTGCTGCTGCAGCGCCTGGCCGCCCGGAGGTGACCGCAGCTCGGACTCATTGACGCTGGCGGAGAGGCGGTAGTGGAGGAGAGGAGTCCGCTCTGTCATGGTGAAACCTGCCGGCTTCACAACTTCAGAAAGTGCTCTGATTAATTTCAGAGCGAGTTACTTCTCCCACTTTTCTGACTGTTTCACTCTTAACGAACTGTTGTTGTTGTTGTTACTCCTCCTTAGTGACGCGTCCGGATAGAAACTGAACCTCACCTCGGTACATAGCAGAAGAAGAAATACCTGCTGTCGTTATGACTAAAAATGTACTGTAAACCAGCGGAGTAAAGCTACACAAAGTCCTCACACACAGTCCTAAAGAAGGCAGTCAAACAGCCCTCCAGACGGCCCATGTCTGACCGCTGTGGCTGTGATTTTTCTTAATAACTTCTGAATGCACCATCATGTGATAGAAGAGCGTTAATGCGCCTCAACCACCGGAACTTCCGGCTAGAGCCTTCAGTATAAAAGCCATGCACTGCCAAAGCTGGACATAAATAAGGTTACAACAGGAATATACAACAAACGAAGATCAAAATGTCCGTCTTGCCATGATATATATGCATAGCTTACTTTTAATAATATGTAAATTATGGATGAAAGAGGCAAAAAAAAAAAACCTGATTGACGAAGGGAAACAAAAGAAAGTCCAAGTGCTTGAGATGTAATGTTTACATATGTGAAATATGCTGCATATAAATATGCTGCGTATTTGAACGAGATAATACAACATAGAAATATGTAAGATGGTGTAAAACCATCTCTACATCTTTATGAATATCTTTGGGCCTTAATTCCTGACCAACCACTTGCTGCTCATTTCACCATTGTAATTTTCTTTTTAGTTTTTATTATCGTCATCACTCGTACGGTGTATTCTGAAAATGAATTTAAAAAATAAATAATGGGAAGCTTTATGACTTTTGTTTTAAAGCTAAATCCAGAGACTTCCGGTTTGGTGCTGCCTGTGTACATGTATCTTGACAGAGCTGTACCTGGCTCTCCCTGTTTCCAGCCTGTTGCTCTCGGTCATGTGATCGGGATGTCTGGGCCAATCAGAGCACAGCTTTCTTTAGGCCACCTGGTGACAGGAACCGCACCAGGTCGGACACACAAAATCAGAAAATCAGAAAAAGAGAACAACAGATAACTTTAAAAGGTGGAACTTGATGTGCATGTGGTTTCACTTAAAAAAAAGTAGAAGTTTGATAGTACTTTTTACTTACTAAACTTTTCAGAACATAAAAAAACATATTCAATATTAAATGTAAGTTCGATACACACATTGCATTTGTTTAATAAGACGTCCAGCGTGAGAATAAGAATAATCAGTGTTTTTTTTCTTTTTTTATAACAATGGCATTTTGCAATGGTCAGTATGATTATGATAATGCAATGCACTGAGAAACAAAACTGATCAGACCAAACATGTTTCTCCTCCTCTTTTCTGGAGGCTTTTATTTTGAAAGTTATGACTGGTCTCATACTAATGATAAAGGTGATGCAGAGTCATGAAACAGTGCAGTGGTCCAGTCCCCTCCCAGTCTAAAGTCCTCAAGTCCTCCCCAGTGAATAAATAATACATCATCATAAGAGAGACTGAACGTCTTCTGGACACCACAGTGATTTGCTATTGAAAAATATACTGCTTTAAATTATATATACATTGATACATATATTTAAACCATAAATGCATACATATCTACAAAATCTGTAAAAATAAACACAAACTCTTTCTGTGTGCATAAGTACATTCTTACATCTGTGTACTTTCAACACTGATATTTCTCATATCAAATATGATATACTTATTAAACAAAACCTTAGTACCTTGTTTAATCTTTAATATTCTCTTCCTGCCTGCCATGGATTAAAGATGTACATTATTTACATTTCACAGCCTTCCATTTGTTAACATGTGAGCAGATCAGTGCACAACCCAACGCATAACACTTCTCACCCAGCACCCACAGAGGGCGCTATGATCACAGTTTTGATCACTTTTTGCAAGAAAAAACATCACAAACAACAAGTCACTGCCTGCATAGGGTGGTGGGATATTTAGATATTTACTTAATGCTACATGAAAATGAATGTACGTGGGGTTTTGACTTAAAGCCAAGATAAGAGAACAGCATTTCAGTCGTATTGGTTTCACTTGGAAGAACTTGAATCCCTATTTGTGAAAGTTTCCTGATAACAGTTATTTTTCAATATTACTCGCCTCACCAACCCCTTTTTGTAGAATTATGAGCACCTTTTATCTAAATCAGACTAAGACTACCATCTATATAATGTCCTTCACTGACAAGCCAAAAAAAATGTCAAGTTAAGTGGTTAAAGTTTTTTTTTAGCCACTCCAGGAGCAGGCTCCAGGTTTGGCAGTGTCGGTCTGTCACAAAGTGGTCCTCCTACCACTTTAGTCCATATCCCAACACAAATGGATGGATTCAAGACACTTTTTGTACAGACATTCATGGCTCCTGGCAGGTGGATCCTTGCTGTGGTGGTCTCCAGTGACGCCATGAGGTCAAAATTATAGTTTGTCCAATACTTTGGTTTATTACTAATTACATCCCCATCAGCTGTATTTGTGTTCAATGCTAATTAGCTTATGTTATCATGCTAACACACAAAATAGAGATGTTTAACACAGTGCACATGGTATCTGCTAAACACTTGGAACAGCTCTTTAGTCTTTCTGTCAGTCACTAAACGACTTTTAGTGTCATGTGGTCTTAGGATAAACTTTTCCACACTTCAAGAAACTATTTGCCTCATCTGGCCTTCAAAATCCATCACTGGTTGATGGCTTTATCCATCCCTGTTTCCAGATAACCAGAAAAACACAGATTGTTTTCACCACCAAACCGTTCAATCCACAAATCCTGTCACAGTCCTGTTCTTCTTGGGTCTCTGCCAACATGACGGACCAGTCTGGAACCAGTGAGTGTTCCTCTCCTGATGTCCTGTTCTCAGGCAACAGAGCCGAGCAGCATGAATAAGCTACTTTCCAATCGTTAAATTAATCATAATGTCTATAGGTTGTTATTTTGTTCTGTTCAGACACTGTCTCAGAGGTCATTAGCAAGGCGGCACAGTTTCCCTTTGAGAAGGCTTCTAAAGCGATTCAGCACGGTCTTCAGGCTTGATGAACTGGAGAAGATCCTTTCTGCAGATTGAGGTGGTGTCGCCGTGCCATTCTGTAAAAGCCCAAAAGTAGAAACAACTTCATATACACCAGACAGTGGGGTTTCCAGAACCAATACAGATATTAGGGAATTAATGCTGCTGATAGCATGTCTATTCTTCTTTGCTTACTTTCTTAACTTTTTACTTTTCTTAACATTTTTGTCAATTACTGGCCACGAATTGTGTTGCAAACTCAGAGGTGTCTAATTTGTGTTAGAAGGTCCAATTAGTACAGTTACAGTATCAATATTTTGTTGACAGCAGGCAATATGTTAAACCAATGATGAATTGTACATCTCTTGATGATTCCTGTCATTAAATATATTTCCATGAATATATCAAGTATTATTCAGTTAAAATGACACAAATTGTTTGTCCATAGTGTATTTGGGTCGAATGTTTCGTTATTTGTTTTTTAATGGATCTTGATGTGATATGTACACAACAATGTGCCCTATACAACATTCACATTCATGTGTATCACCTGTATCTGAAGTCTGTTGATGATGGCCAAAACATTTGTTATAATGTGTTCTAGATCCCCCAATAATGAGATCTGACATTGTGACGTGGTGTGATTTGTCGCCCTGCTGCACTCCATCTTGACACATTCGGAGGTCCCCAACCACCTCTGCATGCTTCTGCTGGAGCTAGAAAAACACACACACACACTGTCACAATGCTGGTGTGAAAAGAAACTGATGTAACTGGTACAAAAAAAGTATTTTAGTACTCATATAAATTATTACTATTCAATATGGCATTTCAGTAGTAATAGTAGTAGTAGTAGTGGTAGTATTAGTAGTAAGTAGCACTACACACAAAGCACAGGTAAAGCTTGATGGGGATGCCATTAGTTTTGCAGGCATTTAGGCATACAGTTAATCAATCAATCAATGACCATTTCATTTGAGTAATGATTGCATTTCTATAACAATGGCATGGGCTGGAAATGACTTTCACCAATGTTCAAAGCACTGATTTGATCTGTTAAAGGATCATCCTGACTCTCACTGTGACCGTGTTTCTATAAATAGTAACGACCTCTCACCAAAATCTTCCTGTTTGTGTTTAGCTCTTACAAAGATAAGCTTGGTGGTTTCCATTTCCGATGTATTGCATTCATGGAAACTTATTGTGCATTCCTTGATGTCAGCTGCCGTGGCCTTATATTCCACGGAACTCCATGCCTCGCTGTCAACGTGAGCTGTGATAGATCAAGTTTCCCATAACACTTTACACTATTGGATGGATGGAAGTAAGGTTTTAGTACAATGGTCCCTTGTGCACTTTATTTATCTTGTTTAATCCCATTCACATCAGTCACTCTAGAGGCTTGAAGCACACAGGTTGTACCTTGATGCTGACTTCAGATTATTGATGTAACAAGGTACGTGCCTCAGCTGTACTTTGAATCTAGTGTTCATAAGCGAGGCTAACCTTGCTTACCTTACGAAAGGCACTTTTCTGGCAAAAAGTTAAAAAGCTTTTATTAAAATGGTTCTAAGGACAAAGCAGTCATAATAACACAGTCGACAGCAGATTTTGGCACTCCAAGTTGGCAAGCGAAGAAAGCAAACATTACATAACTTCCCTGGAAGGATTTGTTAATATTGCCAGACTTTTCTTGCAGTTTTTTTAAAGGCAATCAGCGAATGTTTTTGAGCAAAATGTTACTGTCTTTCATGTTAAACAATGTTGGAAAATGTACTTCTGCAACAAATTGTACTGATTCATGATCGTCGGCACTTAACTGAGGCACTAAACGAACACTGTCAAATGAGTTATTTAAAAAGCGCACTCTTTCCTTGCATAGTCCATAGTCGCTGATAAGTAGTGGACCAATAAAGAAGAGGAAATGCAAAACTCTGTCATGCAGACTGTCTGACTGCCAGATTTGTGAATGGCACACAAACAACATTGACAAACAGAAAGTGTGTGTGTACGTGCTTCAGGCGCGTATTACTCACAGTTTTATTTGCCCATTCTTTAGGTTGAACTCCAACAAATGGTAGCTGCACAGTAGAGGACAGCGTATCTGAACCCACGCAGCCAGCCTGAGCACACGAACAAAGTTTTATCACACACGCGCACGCACACAAAATCACATATGCATTTTAATACTGATGCATGTATCGTCAGCGGTCCAAATTCTTCCTTCTTAAATCAATAGTGATGTATAATTTCTCACCATCTTTGCTTCAATCAACTTAATCCTTCCCTCCATGTAGTCGCACCACAACTGAGTGGGTCTCGCCTGGACTTCAGGTAGATGGGAGGAAATCACTCCGATCAGCAGCAGCAGGAGTCCTGGAGGAGCACACAGCGGAGATGACTGAGGAGCTGCCATCTAGGTCCTTTTTGCAGCAGCAGACAGAGGTTTACCTGCTGCATCTCTTTTTAGTCATCCCCCGCTCTTTCTTTTTATCCTGGGTCCAGCGGTTTTGGCGTGTGCTCGTGTTGTGGCTGTTTCCATCTTGTCTGTCTTATCTTGCCAAAATCCCACCCACATGTTTTGCCCTGACAAGCTGAAATTCTAATTCCAATTTCATGACTGTCAACGACATCTGTCACCGACACATACTTTGTGTGAAAGTCGGAACAAAATCAAAGAAGTGCTGCAGGACGTGATAACTTCTTCGTCTTCAGTTAGGAGAAAAACACGACATCATATATCACCTAATCGTCAGTGAATGGAGTGAGGCATTATCTTACAGCTGTAGTCTTAGCACTGACATGACCCACAGTATGTAGCTTGTTGTTTGACATTCAAGTTCCACATTTATAGTTTATATAACCCTGTAAACTTACTGCTACACGCCATAACCCGTTCCTGGACGCATGGTGTCCCTCAGCTGTGGTCTGGCAACCTGCATCTTTCTTTCTTCCAGTCAATTTCACAAAAATGAGCTCAGAGCACAGATGCTCAAAAATCACTCGGTATCCAGTGGAAATGCCATTTTCGATGCATAAAGCTCTGTCAGACTCCCGACTCTCAGGCCTCAGGTCCAGGGAGAACACCCTCCAACTGCTTTATGGTTTGATGAAGTGGTTATGTCAAGAGTGAGTGCAAAATCAGGACAGGCAGTGCTTGCTTTTAGAGTGAGTAGGCTTTATATTTGATTTAGCCCAAAGTTAATGTTTGACTCTGGATCCTCAACGCAAATAACACAAGAGAGGCACCATGACCACCCAGACAGCACGGATCAAGTTTTGTTATGGCACTGTCATAATATTTAGAATTAGTTAGTATAATTCACATCTGTTGGTCCTTCTGCCGTATATGTGCGGTTCATATCACACTAAAATGAAGAATGGTTCTGTAATAACAACACCACCACCAATATTTCACCACTACTACCACTGCTATTAATGTTACTAGTGTCATCATACTTCCCACAAGCCATCACTCTGATAAACACTAACATACATAATCATCCACTCCATGTCCATCCACTCTATTTATTTCTTTACAATATTTATATTGTTTAGAATTTAAAGAAACACTTGTCCTCTACATAGCCATTGTTTTATTTTATATAGCTAAATTTGATAAATATTTAGCACATTTAGCTATTAAGTCTATTTCTTAGAGGCGTAGGACAACAAACAAGCTCGTTTTGCTATAAGTCTGATTTGGCAATTTTCACTTAGATACACAGAATTTGTGGTGCATTTTTCAATTACCTGCTTAATATATACACCCCAAAAACATACACTTGTCTCAGCCGTCTTTACAGCCTGTAGCCAACAACTTACAACAACAACAGCAACGAGAGCGTGGAAAACAGGAGCTTATGTGATGTGGATGTTGCAGAGTAGACAGAGATGGCAGTAGGAAAATCTAATTCTTTTAAAACCAAGGAAACTGAGAACAAAGCAGCTCTGAAATGACGGGCCAAATTTCAGTGGTATTATGTTGTGCAATGCTGAACACAAATTTGTTGTTTCTGTTCCTAGGAACTCCCATGACGAGGAGGATTGTGCCAGATAGTAGTCCCATTGTGCAAGACAGTACGTGTCTTCCCTTCCAACACCTGCAAGCTATACTTGTAGTTATTGATACCAATTTCATGCGTCACTAAAGGTTTCCTATTTTTTTTTTTGTTCTCATATAACATGCCCACCAAGGTGGTGAGGCAATAAGCAATGGGCTCCCTCTCACCAGCAATGAATTACAAAGAGCCGTGACATATATCTTTGATATTCATACCATGTAATCCTGAGGGTGGGCCGCTCATCAATAATTCTACATGAAGGCAGCATGGCTGAGCAGGAAGGAAGTGCATCTGAAACAGGAGGGCAAAATGTTTGTGTTTAAGTGTGTGTGTGTGATTTTGTTGCAGAGGTTCTGTGCTGTGGCTCGTGCTCACCGGGTTAATGAGCTCTTTGTTAACATTTTTGCTTGTGTGCGTGTGTGCACAAGGGCTCTGTGCAGCACAATATCTTGCAGTTGTGTGTCTCTATGGGAAGAGCCATTACCATGGCAACACCAAGCAATGAGTACCTTTTAAAAGGCTGGGCTCCTCTCTCTCTCTCTGTGTGTGTCTCTCTGCTCTCTCTCTCTTTTATCTGCTCTCAGGCCATTCTACCTATTTCACCCACAATAGTCAGCTGGGAAAAAGGGAGAACGGCACAGCAGGAGGATTTCTTAATATCTGTTCAACAGCGTTATCCTGCAGTCTGACAACGTGTCTTCGGTCTGTTGGAGAAGAGTGAACTTTGTCATTTTTGCCACAGTGGGACATCCACAAGAACATCTTTGTGATTTTCTAGCAAAGGGATATCTTGACAATTAGATGTGTCTCTTTTCTGCTCATGCTGCTTCAACTCTGACTGCTTACTGAAGATGGATATACAGTCAGGTATTACCTTTATATTGGGAAAGAGCAGAAATAGGGATTTTTTGTCATGTAGTAGCATTTGTCTTAATTGTAAAGCAAAACTGGATTTTTAAGGGATCATGTAGACAAAGAGATTTCCTTTGCTGACCTTCTTCAAAAGACAGGAAGTGACAAAGTCAAAGCGAAAATGGGCATTTAAAGGATGAATTTAATTGTCAGTAATGTCAGTGAGGACTTTTTATCCCCGGAGAAAACGCAGGGAGCAGAGGCTGCTGGATGTGGAGGCTGGCAAGTCTGACAGGGAGGAAGATGAGGAAAAAGACATGGATCATTTGCAGCAGCTCTCCCACTGTCCATCTTGTAACGAGGAGTATGACATCATCCTGATCCTGCCGTGCTCTCACACCATGTGTGGTCACTGTGTAGCGGCGGGAGAGGGAATAAATTCAGGTCAGCCTCATCATTGCAGTGTCGGTGCACCTATCTGCTCTGTGCTGTGCAAATGCTGTCGACATCCCGTGGAGCTGCCATGTTGGACCTGGTCTGCTGCCACTTCCTGTCTCCCAAAACATCCCATCATGACATCTGCATGTGTCAGCGGGGAGGCAGGCACCCAGCAGGGAGCGTCTGAAGATAACCTTCAACAAGTGCATGTGAGAGATCCAAACTAAGGAGAGAGAAATTAAAAGATTCAAGATTTATGGATTTTATTTGTCAGTGTGTCATTTGGCACACCGTTGAAGCCTTGAAAGAAGGCTAGTGCAATCAAGAATAATAATGAGAATAAGTGGAAAAAAATATGTGCATTTCCAAGTACTGTTGATACTGCACTTTGTGTAAATACAAATGCAGGTACATATACTTTCATTTCATGAAATTAATTTCCACTCTATGTGACGTTTGTCCATGGTTTGGCAGTGGAGCTTATTTCCTCTTTACGATTCCAACTCATTACTGTCATCATATCCAGGGGGACACAGGCTGTGGGGATGGAGGCAACATGACAGCACAGAGCTGTTTAGATGGTGAGTATGTTTATGTTTTCATGAGTCCTGACTGTTTCTAAGAATAAACCTTTATCTATGTGATCCTCACTGTAAACATGGTAACCTACAGAACTGTATTCTCTCTCCCTTTTTAACTCAGGCTCTAATGCTACCAGTTCCTCAACAGCACCAGTGGATGGCGATGTAGACCTGCGAGAGAAGGAGATTGAGCAGTCCGTCTTTGGTCAGGAGTCATAGTCATTGCTCTTTATCCTAAAACTAAATACATTTAGCAGAGGTTCATTTGTATGGAAGATGAGCGTTGTTTGCTTTGTATGGATTTTCACACAAAGCCCAGAAAAATTCACTCCTCTGTTCACTTCTGGTCTGTTTTAGGATTATGTTTTGCTCTGGATCCTTCAGCTGTCCCTCCATCCCTCCACCTTTCCAACTCCTCCCTCACTGTCACCTACCAAGGAGAGAGCCCTCCTGGCCCACCTCCTGATAAGGAGGTCAGGAGATCACTGACCTCTGACCCCGGCGTTACGCAGGCCCTCCCTCACGTCTGCGCTGATGTTGTCATTGCACGAGGACAGTATTACTGGGAGGTGGATGTCTGTAACAGCTCCATCTACAGAGTCGGTAAGAACGCTCTTGAAGTTTTGGTTTGGTTTGATGCCAGTGTGCTTATTGTTTCCAGAAACTTTCACCGTTAGCAAGACTGTGCTTATTTAAGCCCACACTCACATCTATGCACACATGCACACGTCATCAGACACAGCATTAAAGTTCATAGTGTAACCAAGCGGTTAGACCATTGATCACTTGCTTAGCAACACTGGACAAATGATTTTCAGTCTTACCATTATGTCAAATTACTACAAATTACTTATGTCAAATTATTACAAGTTGCTCTAATATCTGTATTTTGCCTTTTATTTTCAATCTAGTAGTATGGCATGATTTCAAATATGTTTCTATTTGTAGTAAACAAGAAGAATTGCCATTTTACAGCTTAAAAAATCCTGGAAAGGTATCTTTGATAAATGCAGTTCTTTAAAAAAAATAAGATGTGATACCTGCAAATTTCCTGGACTGATTTAAAGTAAATGGAAACATTTCTCATTTTGAAATCTCTACCAAAATCATATTTGAACACTGTTGATAAGAACTGGTCTAAGTAGTTGAAGTGCTGATATTGTCCCTGTCCACACTGGCATATCTGCTTCTGATTTATGTGAATTATATTGTGGCACTGTCACCAAAACCCCACAATATCAAAGAAAAGTACAGTGAACCTGAAACCCTGCTGCTGCACCACCATGTTACTGTAGCAGTAAGATAACAATAGAAAGTCCTTTATTCTTTTGGCTGCTTTAATTCCTAGAATCAGTGACAGAACAATGCCACCAAACAGGAAAACAAAACATTACCTGCAAACAGTGAAAAAGAAATGAGACTCAGCTCTCTAATCACCCTATAAACTTTTGGGAAAAAACAAAACAGTACAGCATGACTAAGGGCCTATTTAGACTATTTATAGTGCATGCTCTAAAGTGCATGATGCAAGTGCATTTAGAACGTGTCCAACTCCCCTTTTGCTTGGTAAAGGTGCATAATCTGGGTGCAAAATAAGGTGAAGGGCACAAAGGTGGTGTTTTAAATCTCTTAATTGATCATCGCTGTGTTATGGTGTAACATGAATTACACCAATCAGAGAGTCACCTTCCATTCCCTTTATAAGCATGGTGCACTTTGCTATTTAAATCACTGATTCGGCAAGGAAACAGATCTTTGCACGCTTTCACCTCACGCGTCAGCAGGCCATCTACATCCCTGTGTGTGTAACAAACAAGTACATGCATATTGTGAACCTGCATATGAGCCCTTTAAATGACATGAATATACTGCGTTGTTGACTTTAGACCAGGATTTTGTTGTTCAATGGATCACTTTCTGCTGCCTCAAGATAGGAAGGTGGCATCAATGCACCTGACCACACCTCATTTTAAGGCCAACACTCCCATGGATGCAAAGATGGGCACAAGTACATTTGCTACTTGCACAGCATGGGCGCCACGCATGAAAATGACAACTGCATCACTGGAAACTAGTAATGGCAGTTGCACATGCGCAGGGTGTTATATAGGGTCCTAAAAGTCAACAGCCAGGCTCGAGCACTGAAAGGACTTCTGTTTTTAGCTAAATGCTAATGTCAGTGTGCTCACATGCTCACTATGACAAAGAGTTAGCATGCTAACATTTGCAAGTTGTCACAGTTCCCTGAGAAACAAAAAGGTCAGCCTCATGGTGGTGCTAGAGGAAAAGTCCAGGATCACTTACATAAGAAGGATTAGTCTTTTGAGGATCAGAAATATGTGTACAAAATTTCATTTCAAGTTATGATTACAAGAACAAAATAAAAGAATATTTTTACATTTCCCTGTATATAGTGTTCCCATTTCGTACTTCATCTTGTTTAAATTGTACATTTTCTTATATGTCTCATATCTTCTTATGTCACTGTCCACTAGTTTATTATTTATTGTCTTCTGAGTGTTTTTCTACGTTTGCTACCTACTTGCTGATGTAACACTGTGAATTTCCCTACCTGCATTGGGACTAATAAAGGAATATCTTATCTTTATCAGACAGGATGTATTACGGATGCAGGGCTTCTAAAGAGTTGAGAGTTTAAAGGTAAAAAATGTTAGCATGTTCCATGAGGGCTGCTTATCCATAAATGTGCGCCACGAATATGAAGCTTCACTTTCCTGTCTCTCTCAGGTGTGAGCTCACTGGATGGTTCTGTCGGCTGGTGGCTCGAAAGGCAGGGCTTATCTTTTTGTGCAGTGTATGATGGGAGCCGGGAGCCACTCTGCACTGTCCCGCCTCAGATCAAAACCCTTGGGGTCTTCCTCAACATCGGTGGGGGTGCCTTGAGCTTCCACAACCCTTTGACCCAGGAGCACCTTGCCACGCTGCCGACCCGCTTCAGCCCTGCTGGAGTGCTCCCAGCTCTGGGCCTGGGCCAGGGCCGGCTGAGGCTGCGATGCGGCCTCCCTCCTCCTCCTCATGTGTTCCTCAGCAAGGATTCAGCCTACAGGGGCCCTTCTGGGTCTGCCAGAGGCCGGTGGTACAGGGAGATTCCCTTCCAGTCGGTGAGGAAAGTGATACAGAAGTTTGAGGAACTGGCTGTGTCGGACTCAGACTCAGGCCTGGTGTCCAGCTTTGGTTCGTCCTGCTCCACTTTAGTTTCCCTTCCGGATCTGGGGACTCCTGGGATGTTTAACTTCTGGGCAAGCAGGACATGAAGCTGTGGCTGAATAAGAAGAGCTTCTGAAAGTCTTCAATGGGAGCATCAGCAACACACCCACTGCTCCGCTGAGTGGTTTGATCTTTGGCCGTCATTTGAAAGGCAAATTTGTCATCTTGAAGGACTTTTGGCTGCCTCCTTCCACTCTCTGCGTGACCCCGGACCAGCAATTGACTCTCTCCCCGGGACACAGCCTTTTCTCTCAACCAAACAACCCCCACTGGTTTGGGATCGGGCCAGAAAGAGTCCTCTGTAATGTGAAGTGTGAGGAAAGGGTGGGCTTTTAGCAGCGGGACTCCTTGATTTGTCTCTGCGTGACTGTTGTCAGACAGTAGGGGTCCGAAACAGTCGTAGGGCACATCTTCCTGTTTGTGTGTATGTGGGCACAAGCACTACTCCAGAGTGTGTGCGTTTGCTCTGTCGCATTTCAGTGAGCGGGTGAGCAAGAGGGAACAATGTACAAGTGGCAGGGGGTGATTTGACGAGGCGCAAGTACAGTGACACCAGTGGGTGTTGACACAGAGCAGCAAGGACAGGTGGTAACATGCGTTTATCCCGCAGCCTGCCCTTCGGTGGGACAGTAGGACTGCCCTTTACTCACCCTTTGAAAGCCACAGGACTCCTGAAGACTTCAAAAGGGGCGACAGAGAGCGGGAGAACAGAGAGGGAGAAAGAGAAAACAGCATGCATGAATTAAAGACAGCAGGTGATGATCTGGTAAAATAAAGAGGAAGGAGCTGAGAGAGGGGTTCCCACCAGCTTTCATGCCAAGAAGCAATGAATAGATCAGTTGGCTTTAAGGTAGTACAGAGGAACAGAAGACACTACTTTACATTAGAAGTGGTGAGATTACAGTGTGGTGATAGAGATGCATTAGGGGTCTTGGCACATTAAATGATGAAAGCGGTACTTTCTTCAGTCAAGCACATGTTGTTTTGTTGGTCAGATGCTGAATAAAAATTGTGTGTTTTAACATGTCTGTGAAGGGGTTTTCTCTGCAACTAAGACGCTCTGTTGTTTCTCCTCCTCACTGGCTTTTAGCTCCTCAGGTTTCGCATGTTAGGAACAGATGCAGTTTGAGCAATTTTGGCGAAGCAAAGAGTGAAAGTATAAACTTTTCCTCATTTTCTCCTCAATCCCCGTGGCTCCAAGCCCTATTTGAAGAACCACTGGTGCCGAGGACTATTTATACTTGGCATGGCCGATGTTCATATTCTCCCTGTGACCACTTGACTCATGATTAAGTATTGCAGGCCCCATTGAGGAGTTCTTTCCCGCCCCATCTTATTTCTTTCCTGTCCTGTCAGTGACTGTGTTTGCCTCTCTGGAAGGTGAAGTCTCCATGTGTTTAGTCAGACCACCCAAACCGTAGATCTCATTGTAAAGAAGACAAAAATCTTTGCGACTAAAGCAAGCATCAGTCAGTTGTAGCACCGCAGGGGCACTTCTTAGGATGAGTAGCAGTGGAGCTGGACCAAGTTTCCATTCGTGCATCATTCATTTCATGCATGCACGAAATCAGTTAAGCGGCGGGTCAGACTTGGTAATGACCGATGAGTCAAAGAGACGCTTGTTAGACTGTCGCCTCTCAGACCACTCATCAGGATGACTGTGTGTTGATGTTTAACGGTCGAGGTATTTACCGCGCGAGTAAAAAATGCGTGTGCCGTGACCACTGTTGGCGCGGCTCCCCCTGCATAGCCACAGCGAATAAAAGTGTGTGGAAGCAATTTGACTCTTGTAAACAGAAATGAGAGGGGCGTGATGCAGATTTCAAAGGGCCGGGTGGGGAGAGGAGAGAGAGAGAGAGAGAGAGAGCTGTGCCATGTGTGCATATTTCTGGCAGCGTCTACTGTATGTACGTAGTCTGACTCTCTGGACATGACATGACCTGTACAGGGAGGTGCAGTGCTGAGATGTAAAACTGAGTATATAAATGTACTTAAATTTAAGTTCTTTACATTTGCTTGACACCTGTATTTAGTAGTTACATCGCAGATACATATTTTACGCAATCAGTGCACAGTGGTAGGATGTAACCAAGTACATTTACTCCAGTACTGCACTTTTGAGGCATTTGTACTGTACTTGAACGCTTACAGTATGTGATACTCAATATTTCTAAAAGTAAATGTTCTTTTTACTCCCTTATAAAATGTATGAGGAGTGTATAAAGGACATTTCTGCAGTTTAATTTCCCAACAATATATAAAGTAGTTAAAATTAGCCCCGCCTTGGGCAACAACAACAGTAAAATGCTGCTTATGCTTATACTTACTGGAAATAAGTGTAAGTGTTTCATATGATCAGATTTCCGGTAACATATGAAATAATTCAAATTATCTTAATCTCCACAAGGTACATCATCAACATGGCTTTTAAAGCAACTGTAGCGATAACCGAATAATATGAGTTGTATTATATATCACACTCACGTGGTGGTATTTTACTGCGTAATGTACTTTAACTTAAGTAATATCTTTAATGTGTTTAAAAGGTGTGACAGTCTCCAGGCCAAACGGTGTCTTCACTTCATGCCCAATAAAGTCAAATGTCTGATCGGGGATCTTCATGGTCGTTTGACTTGTATGCCTCAGACCGTAAAGATTATATGAAATGATAAAATCTAGTATCTTGGCCGTCTATCACAGTGTTGCTCCACTTTTTCTCCAGAAACGATGGAAACTCCACCCTGCAGCCACACAGGTCCTCCCCACCGAGAGGTGTCAAAATAAACCAAACACACACACACACAAAACAACAACCAGGCCACAGTACATTTAGAGATGGCTTCTGCCCGCTAATTGCCTCCAGTAATCATTGTCACACACTCCCCATCGTGGATCCCAACTCGGAAATAGCGATGGCGAGAATAAAGAGAGCTCCTCTTCCCCTCTCTTAAGTTTCGACTGTGTCTGCAAATTGAATCCGTTTATATGAATAAACATCAACTCTGCAAGACTTCCCTCCATTTGCATACTGAGTGAAGAAAAAAAAGAGGTGGGGGCCCCCCATTCGCCCCCTTTTCTGTTGCCAGCAGCAGTATTAAAATTAGCTTCACAAGTGAGCGGGCCGCCTCGTATTACCATCATTATCAGCATCAGCATAACAGTGGCCGTAAACGCATCGCGGGCCCCTTGTTTTGTCGCTCTGTCCGCTTTTACTGCGCGCTCTGGTACATCCTGCAGAGAGAGAGGGGCGGGGGGGTAAGAAAAAACGAGATGCAGTTGAGGTCATTTACTATTTTTTGGTGCAATGAATCCGACTGGACATGTCCTCCAAAGCACCAGGATGAATGTACCGTGATTCACTGTGTCCGGTAGATGCCTGCTCCAAATGAGCGATAGGCTTTTTTTTCTATGTTTGCGTGTGTGTTCATTTTTTAAAACTTTTAACAAATCACATGGCTATTTAGGTCTCACCGCGACGCTTGTTAGTGCAGCGAGCCTCCTTGTGATGAGGAACAGGTGGTGTGTGTGTGTGTGTGTGTGTGTTTGAGAGAGAGGCACATCTGTCAGGCCATCATAACTCACTTGGCTGAATATTCACACCTCCAGGTCCGAGCAGCAAACAGGAAGCGGTCCCCGGCGAGTGTTACGCTGTGTAGTCGCGCAGACAGACAGATTGGGAGGGGGGATAAGCGGATGGGGGTGGAAATTGTGGGGCGAGGGGGGGGGGTGATACAGGTCGCATTTATGACCCGCAAATCAGGGGGCGTCTGACAAACAAGCGCAAATACACAGCGCGCTGATGGAGAGCAAAGTATCCGTGTGTGTATCCATCCAGCTGCACCATTACGCCATTATGGATATTTTACGGCCGATACCTACCCCCCCACCCACCTATCCCACTCTCTCCCCCTCTCTGCACACTCTCTCTCTCACACAAACACACACAAACACACACTCTCTCTCTCCCCAGGCGCGCACGAGAGAGAGTTCGAGAGAGCAAATTTCGATAATGTCCTTTTAATGTCACACTTTGGGTCTGTTCAAATCTGTGTCTCCTCCACGCCAGCACTGCTTCATATCGGGTTATACTGCGCTCTCCTCGGAGAGACTCCTGGACTCTGGAGCGATGTTGTAAAAAAAAAAAACATCATGTCTGCTTTTAATTGAGTCCTGGTCCGATCCCTACTTGTGCTCAGTCATAAACCGCGCCGTCCACGGTTAATCGATTTTAGAGGTGGTGGTGCTGGTGGGGGGGGGGCATATTTCTGGCATATTAAAGAGGACCTCAGAGTTTATTCTCACTCTTCTGTTTCTTTTTTTCTGGCCCCTCTCTTCGCCCCCCTCTAATCTTTAGCAGAAACAGTGAGATTTATAAGGATATTGTTCAGATAAAGGAAAAAGACATCTGTAATTAATAAAAGATTATGACCATGGTCAAATGAAAGTGGTTTGGTGAAGTCCTGGGATGTGGAGCCAAATAAGACTCACGTTGATTTATCTAGGCTGCACAGTTTGCATTGCGTTGCATTGTAAGTAACCCATAACAGGTCATATTCAACACTGAAATATAAAACATTAGACAATGACGTCTAAATGTCTCTTCTTTTTATGAGTTTCATGGATAGTTTGCTGTATTTCACATATTTTGTTTTTTAGAACTGAAACACTCGAACCTCGTTAGGAAATCTGCCAATTATATGTTGTTCGACCATTAAAAAGGATAAAACTGCAGGATGCTACGGTGTAAAACGTGTTTCCTAAATCATTTAGGAATAAACATAAATTCGGCGTGGTCTTGCACCTTCAAGAACTGCATATTAACATTTCCTCTGCCATTCCCAGAGGCAGCTTTTGACGACATGACGCACCACTTGGAGCAAAGGAGTGCAGGGTGAGCGATCGCCGACTGAATAATGGCCTCATGCGCAGGAAATGATCTCGTATCATCAGTCATTTTTCATCCGTGGTCTTATAATGAGACAGAGTTTGGAGCCCTCCCAGAGAGTCCGTTTCCTAAACATGCACTGGACGGCTCCAATACACACACACACACACAAAAAAAAGAAATTAGAAGACCCTGCCGTCGTTGTCCTGGTGGGGCTACGAGTGCTCTGGGTTTTGTTAGCTCCAATAGACAATTCACCATCCAGTCTGCCTAATGAATCACCGTGTTCACCGCAGAAGAAAAGTGTCGCTTATCACCCTATGATGAAGTGTAAACAGGCCATCATCGATCCCAATTGCTGCCGCTGCCGCTGGAGGGGGGTGGGTGTGTGTGGAGAGGGGCGTGAATCCACACACCCGGATGGAAGTGGACCCCAATGGGCCACATTACCTGACACATGCATAAAAATAACACCTTGCACTCGCACCTCGGCCAGGACTTTTGGCACAAAACCGACGAGATTTGGCACTTTTTTTTTACGTTTTAGTATAAAGACACAGTTTATCTAAGGTCTCCCTGTGGACTACAGAAGCCACAGAGCAGTTTAAAACACAGAAGATTTGTTGCCCCTCAGTGGGGGTCTGGAGGCTTTAAAGGGAGCAAACACCAGGATGAGGAACATTATATTCTCACTTTACAGGCACTGTTTTGAGCATGTTCTGCATTATAAAACAGAGTTACACAAGACAACACGTACAGTAAGCTTGGCAACATTACCCCAATCATGACACATTATTATTATTATCACATAAAAAAAAATCCCCAATCAATCAACCCTTTATTCCAAACATCTCAGCCATATAATAAGCCCAACCTTTGCTGAACCCTGTGAAATAAATCACCCATGAGCAGCACTACAGTAATGTAAACTTGAGCTGCAGAGCGTTTGTTCTGGCCCCCAAGGGACCACTATGAGGAGCTGGACTGTTGCTCAACGGCTCTGTTTTGTTTGATGGGAACATTTCCCAGATCTAAATAGGCCCTAATAAATTTCACTTGTTGTTGATGTTGTGAAGCTCCACACTGGCCACAGTTGGTTTTAAAAGAGCTGAGGCTAAACAGGGTTTGGCCTATCCATGTGTGAAGGCCTAGAAATTGAACCAAAGGGGGTTTTAAGTGGACTCGTCAAGGTAGGCGGTTTGAGCGGGCCAAAAGAAACAGTTCGGGGACAGAGGTCTGCAGAGGGCCAGGACAAATTGAAACAGGTTGCCTCAAGGTATTCCAGCTATTTTCATTTGTTTCTGTTAAGTCACTTAGGTCTCAGCTCCAAACACACTTGAAAAAATAGACGGAGCAGCCGCAGCAGCAGACACTTACACATTCCTTACTGTACATGATCTGGAGATTCACACTTTCTCTTCCGCAGGGGCGCTCACGTACCCCCACCTCAATGGTGTCAAGTGACTACAGTGCTGAGCAGATTCCCCAGGTTTTATCAGCGCCACAGAGTGTGAAGATCAGACCACAAACACCATAAATCGACGTGGAGGCCGCATTACAAACAGCCAGACCAGCAAATACATGAACAAGGGAGCATTTGGTACCAATGAGCACAGCTACCACCACCAACACAAGGACAGTAGTAACAATAAGTGGAAGAACAACAAAAATAATCCACAAAAAGAAGTAAAACAATGAGACTAATAATAGGCCTGTAACATTTTGCTTGCATTTTACAGCATTTAAATGATCAACTGAACTCAGTAAGATGAATAAATCAATAAACAAGCAGCTGATCATAAAACAAAAAATGGAAACAAAGAAAAACGTAAAAAGTCACTTCAAAATGACATTAGACATGATATATCTTCACTTATATGCATTTCATGGTAAATTCAACTCTTCAATTGGTAATAAAAATGGAAAATTCTTGTAGGAAGCCGTACTTTTTTTTTTTTTAGCATAAAACGACATTAACAAAGCCAATACTAACATATCTTTGTTCTGTCTCTCTTACTGATAATATTGATGTAGCTACTTTGACTTGGACTTTTCTTTGGTGAAGAAAGAAAAAAAGTTTTGCTGCGGCATGAATCAGACGCAGGCTCGTTTCCATATCTGAAGCGTTGGTGAATTGATAGGGGCGTCAATTTCCCTTCCCATCACCCACATCCCCCCCACCCATCATCCCCCTCCTCCTCCTCCCGGCCGGTGGCTGCTCCAAGCTGTCAGGGAAGCGGGCTATAAAACAGAAAAGGGACGGGACTGCGAGGAGGCTGCTGGTGCCGTGGTCTGCTACGTGAAGACCTCTGCCTGACTCCAAGTCGGATGAATTCCTCTCGTCACAACAGCAGACTTCCAAACTAATGACACTTGGATGTAAGGAGGAAACACTTTTTTCTCTTCCTTTTTTTTTTTTTTAAACCTGCGTGTGTAATCAGTCGCTCGGGGTCGACTGCAGCTTCCCAAAGCGCTCGGCGGCGCAGCTTTGAGGGACACATTTCGCGCAGAAGCTCGCGGACAGGGAGGTTTGGGATGCCGGCTGCCCGCGCGCTCCGCTCCTTGCTGTGCGTGCTGAGCTGCGCGTGGCTGCACACCGGAGCGGCCTCGCGCCTCAAGTCCCCCGCTCTGCCCATCCAGTCGGAGAGAGAGCCGCTGCCCTCCAAAGGCCTGTCAGGTGAGAGGAGTTTGTGTTTAAATGAAAAGGTTTTATGTGTGGCTAAACGCGGTGCCATTGTGCGAGGGGAGTCCGGAGAGCCGAGCACCAGACAGAAGCGAAGTTCAGGTCAGAAAGTGTCATTTTTAACGTGAGCCGTCCTCTGCCTGTTGGGTCTATGTCACCGGAGAGAGATAGTGCGTTTTGGGTGAATTAAGAGAAGCAGGTCGTCACTTCGGCTACCATTTAATACAACAAGTTGCGTTCATTTTTTTTTTACCAACAACTTCTTCCAAACTAGTCAGCGCCTCTTCTCCATAATGTTTTTTGACCCAACGCACGCCGAGCGAGGGCGGCAGCGAGCACTTGTGATCATTTTAAAGTCCAGGCTTTTTTTTTAATGAGTGCTGTAATTTGATATCACAATTATGCCGAATTGCAGTGAGCGCACTGTTATTGTTACCAGCTGAGTGTACGTATGACGTGTGCGTATTTGTTTTGGCCGTAAAAAAAAGAAAAACCTCTAAATTGCCAGATTTTCTCATGAAGTTTGGCGCTGCGCTGTGCCGTGCCGCGCGCGCGCACCGGGGCCAGGTAAACCAGTCCAACCGCCTGGGAGCTGAAGCAGCCCAACAACCAAACTGTCTTTAAAACATATTACCACATAACAATTTAAAGTTACGCGCACTGGCCTTCCTAACTTCTCCCACTGTAATCCGCGTTTCCTTGAAACCCCCCCTCCTAACCTCCCCACCACCCCGACGCCTGGGTTGCTTCATGTGTAAACTAGCGGCAAACATCTGAGTCATACCCGCAGATTGGATGCCATTTGATTCATGTGTGAAAGCCGGAGCTCCGGAGCTCACAGGGCCGTGTGGGAACTCCGCGCTCACCGCCGCCCCGACGCGCAGCCCGGCGCTGGAAACTGCCATCAATCCGCTTTCCATTACGAGCGTTTGGCTCCTCCGACGTGATATATGTCGGCAGAGACAGAAGTGGCAGGCGAGGCGGGCGGCTCACAGTTTGGCCCCCCTTTAAAACCGGACTGGGCTGTTTAAAGTGTGTTGTCACAGTAATGAAAGAATAATGCGAACCAGGTTGGTAGCAGCGAGCGGGTGAAGCTGGCGAGAGGTGACATCACGGTGTGTGTGTGTGTGTGTGGACACTTACACAGACGTTCACACACACACACACACATACAACACACACTGCTTATCCTCACCAGAGATCACTGTAATAGCCTGAAGTAACGCAGCGTGACTAACACCCACTTATGATTTTAGTATACTAATAATGACGTTAAAAGCTATTTCTATCTCCTGTAACATCAACAGACATCGCCACCACTGTGCATTACAGCAGGGAGGGTGTTTTTTTATGTATATGTAGCCTAGTTGTGGCTCTACTCCAACACGCTGGATTGAAACAACAGTGACTATAAGTGTGTTTTCATGCACTCTGGGTAAGGACTTTTTATGTTTGGGGCTGTTGTCTACATGGTTCATCTGGTGTGGATGTAAACGTGAAAGTCTGCACTGTGACCTCGAGCCTCACGGTCATTGTTTCGTCTATTGAAGTACAAAGCCAAATCAAAACTGTCCCACTAAGTATGATTTCCACTGTAATGATCATTGTCGTAGTTATTTAGGCTGTTTAAGGGTGAGTTTACTGTGAAGTGGGTGCGTTTTCTCCTAACGCTCACTGTCATATAGCATTCACATCACTCCTCCCACTAAATAGCTCCCTGAAAACCTCCTTTTTTTAAAACGAGGTTTCATCTTGTGTATTTCTGGGAATCCCTGATAATCTCTTGGTGGAAAATTGAACGTCTCCCGTGCCTGCTCACGGATCATTTAGATGGGACGGGATGTGAGGTTGATTCCCAAAACTCATGAGGCGTCCAGGGTGTTTCAGTCGCCCTCAACATGCCTGGGCAATGAGCTATGTGAGATTTATTAGATCTCGAATAAAAATGGGTGCACAGGCTCGGCCCACATAGTTTGTCACAACTCATGTCCGATGCCAAACAAAAGCCTAAGAGCTGCACTTTCTCTTGCTCTTAAATATCAAAAACTTTATCCAAGTCAGCTCAGTCCTGAAATGTATCGACGGAATTCCTCTGTGCTCGCCATAATTAACAAATCTCACAAATAATCAGATATTTCCTCTAGTCTGGGGAGAGCCAAAGACTTGTGATCACAACTACCGGATGTTTGACCCCGAAGACGGCCATGTATAATCATCACTGTTTGTGTTACAGGATGCTCATTCGGGGGTCGATTCTACTCTCTGGAGGACACATGGCACCCAGATCTGGGGGAGCCCTTCGGCGTCATGCACTGCGTCCAGTGCTCCTGCGAAACAGTAAGTTTGCTTGTTCATGGTCGGAGCCCGGTGTCTGTGCAGCAGTGGGTTGAACGAGCTCTGAGCCCAGATGAATTTGTAATCAGCTGTTGCCCCCAGAAAAAGCTGATTTCTTTGCTGCCTGTGTGTTTTCACATGTGACTTGGTGGGCGACTGATGTGTCTGTTTCTCTTGTGTTTTCTCTGGCAGCAAAAGAGCCGTCGTGGCAAGGTGTTCGGGAAAGTAAACTGCAAAAACATCAAACAGGACTGCCCAGACCTGGACTGCGATGATCCCATCTTGCTGCCAGGGCACTGCTGTAAAACCTGCCCTAAAGGTAGTTATCTGCTGATCCAATCTCACCACCTGCTGCTTTAAGCTCGTCACATCTGAGGCTGTCTTTTTCTTCAGTTTACTCCTGATCCAAATTCTAGTTGTCCTGAATGCATGAAACAGTCAGCTGAGAAAACAAGCAAGCGCAGCTTAAATTGCTGCATAAACCACATGGGAAAAAAAGCAAAAATGAATTGCTCCCAGTTGTTCTGCTCCTTTTTTTTCACATCCACATCTTCTTTTCCACTGTTTTTGTTTATGCTTTGTTTGATTCACACTGCTCTTCTCCTTCTTTTTCTTTTTCTTCTTCTTCTTCTTCTCAATCTTTCCCTGTTCCCAGTCTTTTTTAAGCTTTTTTTTCCTCCCTCCCCCGGGTCAACTGGTTAGTTGTCAGAACAGCTGTGAGATAGAATGAGCAGGTCAATTGATTTTCCACTCAGCCGCATCAAATGGACATTTTCTCTAACCAGCCGCAACCGAAAGCACCACCCGTCTATTTAGCCTCGTTCACACGTTGCCACTTACCTTGTCTACACACTGCTGCACACACAATTCCACCTTATTAGAGAATTAGAGCTCCCCTGCCATGCTCTCTCTCTTTCTCACACACACACACTACACACACACACACACACACACACACACACACACAGGGTGGGTCTATCGTGCTGCACTGTTATTCAGCAGATTGGGTGTTTTTCGACGCTGTGTGTCTGGTAATGGAATGGAAAGTAAAGGTAAAGCACTGTGTGAGCAACACTGTGCTGTGTGTGTGTGTCAAGAATTGGACAGGTCCAGGACTGTGTGTGTGTGTGTGTGCTGTGGTCAAGTTTTAAGGAAAAGGGTTGAGTGTGTTTGTCTTAGCTTTGGCACCAAAGCAGCTAGTTTGCTTGTGTAAGTGATGGAAAATGGTGTGTGTGTGTGTGTATTTGTGTGTTTATATGCGTGTGTGTAATGACTGGTGCACCTGAGGATACAGTATTGCTAAGTAGGGAGAAGTGAGAGTGACACTACCCAGAAGCCCTCGAGCGTGCCCAGTGGAGCAGAGCAGTGAGGGAGTGAGAGAGGAATGATGAGATTTAAGATTTGTTGGCGTGTGCGTGTGGGTGTGTGTGTGTCTATGTATGTGTAAATCAGACACCAAGAAAGAAAGCAGACGGTCCCACCGAGCTCCTCAGAAAACTCCCTCGGAGAAATAAAGTTTAGGTGACTAAGAGCCAGTTTGTGGTTTTCTTTCTCAAGAATATGTGTGTCACTGTGTGCGGATTGTGCGTGTGCTTGTGCAAAGCGACGAGGCCTACACATTACATCAAGACGCACAGCATTTTGTGTGGAACAGCGGGTCATTGTCGGGATCGCACGCCAGTTTCACTCCCAATTCTCCTTAAGCTCCTCAGCTGCATGAGACTGCCCCGATTAGTTACCTCTGGACTAGAGAGAGAGAGAGAGGACAGAGAAAATGTGCTGCAGCCTTCAGCATCAGACTAGATTTGGTGTTTGACATCCTCTAAATCATTCCCTCTTCTGTAATTTCTACCTGTGTTGCTCAACCTCTGTTTGTCACAGCCTTTCTCTGGCTGCTCACATTTCACACTCTTCATCCATACCCATAATACAATCAAGTCTTCAGTCTCATCTGTGCACCAGACTTTGAGAGCACTGTATCAGAATGTGTTTTGAAATGTTTGGGTTCACTTGGTTTATCTTGCCAGATACTGAAACAGTTTCACAAGCACGTCAAAGTCTTTATTAGAAATCCAAAAGTCCAAAAGAACAAACTATATTCTTGTTAATACAAAATTGATCATGCATTGTAAATAACAGTAATTATAAGCCCCTCTACAGGTAGTCACATATCTCTTTTTTCACTTTCTTATCCTTTTTTTTCTGTCTACAGGTGGGGATGACAAGAAACAGACAGACCCTGTGCTGGACAGCTTTGAGTATTTCCATGAGAAAGGCAAAGAAAAGGAGGACGACCTCCATAAATCTTACAACGACCGATCCTACCTGAGCTCCGAGGAGGTGGGCCCCAGGGAGAGCCGCACTGGTGAGTTGGAGCACCCACGGACACATGGACAGACCACCAGCACTATTACATTTAAGTCTCCATACAGTGGAATGCAAGTGGTCAGGCCAGCATAAACAACCATAAATACGTAATAAAACTTACAGTCATGCATCACTTACATATACACACATGCAAAACATGCACAAACACACAGGATGATAAAAGCAACATAAATATTTTAATATGTGACATATGATATAACGTGTTAACAGTGTCCCTCTCTGTTTCTGCAGACTTTGTTGCAGTGTTGACAGGAGTGACGGACTCATGGCTGCCCAGCTCCAGTGGTGTTGCCAGAGCTCGCTTCTCTCTGACCAGAACTAGCCTGGCCTTCTCCATCACGTACCAGAGGTAAAGAAAAACAGCATGTCTTTAGCCCCTGAAGGTGCTTTCTTCTTTTTCTGATCGGCCTTGGCTCTCCCAGATCCTCTTATGCATATCCCAACAGACTTTAGGAGTGTGTGTTTAGAGTAATTTTGTCATAGCAGTCAACAGAAAGAAGCAGCAAAATTGAGTTGTGTATATGAAACTACAATGAATAATATCTTTCTACATGAATTTTCTTTTCTCCCTCTCTCTTCCTTTTTGCTTTTCAGAATGGCCCGACCCAGTAAAATAATCTTCCTGGATTCAGATGGGACCACTGTGTTTGAGTACAGAGTCCCCAAGGGACAGTCAGACATGGTAAGACATCACATAAACAGAAGTGGTTGTGTGCGCATGTGTGTCTCCTGAGGGAAGGAGAGAGAGAAATTAAATGCTGCTATGATGAATGCTCTCGCTCCATGACTCTATGGTCAAACTCAGACTTTTCCTCCCATAACTCACTCTGCAATAATAAACAATAAACACGCTCACAGGCACACACACACATACACATATACACAGTGACACTTCCTTTCCGCTTCATTGCCTCTTTCTAAACATCACAAACACAGTCTGATTGCAGTAAACATCAACAGTCACTCACTCACAAGGTAACATCAGGGGGGAACCACCCTCGGGTCGGAGGTGTAAGAGACTGATATTATCCAGATAAATCAGTAAACTAATATGTCGGTGTAACAGTAGTACCCGATGCGTGCATGTCCGCATGCTCCCTAAGGTCCGGCTCGATCGCTACACATCATTTCCTGCCAAGATACACACATCTCCTTATTCCATTTCAGGCCCGGACAATCTGTTCAGCGAGGCGGGAGTCCCCTAAATACAGGTCCCAGAAATTGGCCCATTATTATTTTTAGATAAATGTCAGTGTCAAGCACCAGAGGACCTTAGAGAAAACACTCCAGCACAAAAGAAGGAAGAAGGGAGAAGGGGTGAGGGATGAGGGAGTTTGCTGGAGCAAAACCTTTGGAAAGATAATTTTTCACGTGTTACATCACTGCTTAGCAGGGGGACAGAGAGCGTCGCTAATTAAAATAGAGATTACCCCTGAACTGAAAGTTATGAGGTGCCGGCACACTGCCACATATCTTTCTTCCTCTCTCAGGGAGACGCGGTGGTTTTATGTCAGAGGTCTGCAGCCTTGGGGTTGAGAGCACGATCATGTAGTCTGATGTATTTAGCAGATGTGCACGCGTTTGTCTGTTTGGACGTCTGTTTGTCTGTGCTCCTTCGTGACTGAGAGATGCACAGAAATGTTTGAGGCTGTAGAATATGGTTTGATATCCATGTGCAATGCCATCTTCTCTGCGAAAAATGCTGCAGCTGACCCGCCTGTGTGTGTCTGTGTAGATCTGTGGAGTATGGAAGAACCTGGCGAAGCCTCTAATGCGACAGCTGCAGTCTGAGCAGATGCGCATCAGGATTGCCACATCGACAAGCCGGCGAGAAGAAGTGGAGGGGAAGATCATCAAACACAGGGCGCTGTTTGCTGGTGCGTGTGGGATATTGTAGCGTCCTGATAATAAATAATGATCCTCATTATTTTTTTGACGTTCCTTTAGACATGTGTGTCTTTGTGTTGCAGTACACAATAAACTCAATATTTACAAAGGAGCAGGATTGTATATGTTATCATGTTATCTCAAAAAGCTTTGTGTGGATTAATGTAGCTACTTTGTTTATAGAAAAGTATTTGTATAGAAATCCTGTAAGAGAATGCAGATACTCAATATGGTAATATGCATGTGTCTGGTGTACAGAGACATTCAGCTCAACGCTAACGTCGGAGGAGGATAACTCGGGTATGGGAGGCATCGCCATGTTGACGCTGAGTGACACAGAGAACAACCTCCACTTCATCCTCATACTACAAGGCCTCATCAAACACAAGGACAAAGGTGAGAGGCAAGACCAAGACGGAAGAGGGAGGGTCTGCTCTGAGATGTAGATCTGACATGAGAGAGGTTCTTAAAAGCCCAGCAGACGGAGGTTTATCACCCCATGCAGGAGCAATCATGGTGCCCTTCAAAAACAACACTTAATTACTAATTCCTCCACTTAAACTACAGGTTAAATAAAACCACTTCCTCCTCAGGGATCTCTGTTGCCATTTCAGTTTCTTCTCATAATATCTCAGTGCTTCAGTCTTTCCAAATATGGGGGACGCCTGTTGAAAGGGGTGACATCAATGAGAAAACGGTCTCTCTCTCTATTCCTCAGAGCCCCTTTTGGTGCCCATCCGAGTCCAGCTTGTGTACCGCCAACACATCCTGAGAGAGATCCGAGCCAACATCACCTCTCATGTGAGTAATAACACATTAACATGCTCTGCTGTTCAGCGCAGGCTTTTCATGGCTGTGAAAGCTGCTGAGAGCCAATATACTGTGTTTTTTATCTTCACTTTGGAATACTGTTTTATTTCTGTTTCCCACAAAGTATTTGGGAACGCAGTCGATTTAAAAAAAAAAAAAACAATATTCAGCATGAAATACGTGGGAGCTTTTAGGGAAAAGTGTTATCTGTGCCAGACGGTGAATTAAGGGGTAACTGGAGGAGGAGCGGTGTTGTTGTTGGTTAGGAACATATGACAGAGCAACACTCTCACACTCATGGCCCCCAGCCCCCCCTCCTGTTAGAGATGGATGTGGTTTGGTCGCCACATCCTACAGTGTTGTCGCCGCCTCTCTGATCGCGGCTTACTACTCTGAGACATGACGAGAAACATGGATGGAGAGGATGAGTTAGGGGTGTGTGTGTGTGTGTGTGGTGGTGGGGGGGGGGAGTAAGTGTGCGAGAGGAGCTTTTGCTGCAGGAGACAGATGTGAACAAGGGATGAGAGACACAGAGGAAAAGAGGGGAGAGGCTGGTGAGGCCGAGAGGATGGACTGCGCACACACTCCTCACACATGTCAGTGGTTAGTGGTCTGTGGGCTGAGATGGATGGAGGGAGGAAGGAGGGAGTGATGAAAGGCGGGTCTGTTTTGAATTCTGCCAGGGATTGCGTGAAAAAGGCCTGATGCGCCTCTTTTGGGCCTATCGGCGAGAGAGAGAGACCGTCCGTGAAAAATATGCGAAAGGTTTGAGCTCAGCAACTGCCACATGGCCCCTCAGAGTGTCCTGGAGCTAGACGGTGAAACCCAAACCGCTGACTCATTTTAAGGCTAGCTGAGTAACAGAGCCATGTAAACAACACAGCGTACATCGTTTTCAGCTGAAGGGGATACTTACTGCCTTATTTTTCCATCTTCTAAACACACACAAAGACGAGCAGCAGATTTTTAATGCGCAGAGTCATTTTTATTGGACCAGTAATCCTGGCGGCATTATTTCCGCTTGATTTACACAAGACCCCAACCTAGCCTTTTGCACCTTACTTCCCCACATTATTCTATCCACTCAATTCCCCCAGTATAAGTCACCTTCCCTCCGTCCAGCCTGCTTTCTCCGTTCCCACTGTGTTTTGGCTCCTCGCTGTGGGGATTTATGGTACATGTATATTTATATTGAACTGAGGCCCCAAGGTCATAAAAGTAACATTTCTTCAACACGCTCGTACATCTGTCCTATTAATCTAACATTTCTCAACGTCCTGAACCCCCCCACGCCCCCAGTCTTCCTGGAGTCAAGTCTGCCTGCTTGAAATTAAACTTCATGCAAGCCATGTTTTTTGCCCTGGGTTCAAGTGTGCGTTTGTGATTTAAAATCATGTGTTTTTAAGTAACATGTCTGTTTGTGTCCTCAATGGTTTCTGACTTTGTGATTGCAGAATTAAGCTCGTTTTGGGTAGACTTTACTGTCCTGGGATCTGTTTTGCTCTCTGTGCTCATCTCATCTCTGTTCAGTATGAAGTGAAGTTGATTTCAGTTGGAAACATATCACTACTCTGTCTTTTGTCTAAATAAGTTGGGGTTGGGTTACTCTGGTAACAGGCCATCGTTGAACTAACATCACGTCAACAAGATCATAATGGCATTTTCATTTCTGTTATTGAAAAGGCATTTGTTTACAGTGGAATATGGTTTTATCTTCATCCAGTTGTTGACCCACATATAGCAACTTAGCCTCAAGCTAACCGTTTCAATCTGTGCAGGATCCAGACTTTGCGGAGGTGCTGACAGACCTGAACAGCCGCGAACTCTTCTGGCTGTCTCGTGGTCAGCTGGAGATCGCCGTGGTGACGGAGGGTCAGGATCCTCGACAAATCTCTGGCTTCATTACCGGCAGGAAATCTTGTGACAGTAAGTCCCCCCCGTAGCAAAACACCTTCACACGGGTGAAATTCAACTGTATTTTCCTCTTGTGTCTCTTCACATTAGTCAAGCGAGGTGGTACCAAACACTGCAGAGGCAACAAACACAGGGGTTACCAAGAATGTGTTTTGCGTTGCAGTTGGTTTGTGCTCGTCCATCTGTGGCTGTTTTTGTCATTCTCCTCTATAAATACTTCTTTCTTTTCTGTCTCCTGCCTTTCAAGTCTTATCACTGGGGGAAAACCATGTTTATAGTCCTTCTGTTTGACTTGGTGGCCCACCAAGACTGTGTATGCATGTCTGTGTGTGTGTGTGTGTGTGAAAGACACTTGAAGACTTAGAGATGCAGGTTTAAAGAAACAGCCCAGTAGTCTGAAACGGTTAAAACACGCACACATGGTCTTTTCACAGGATGCATACTTGAACATAAACACTGAGCATCAAGGTGTCCAGTGCTTTGAAGAGCCTTGAAAGACGTGTTCGCTCTCTAACAGACGCAACGGCACGCACACAAACAGACACAAATATGCATAAAGACGTTTTTGCAGTCCAAGTTTAACACACCGACACACGGTGGTGCTGCCAAGGTCACAGTCTGCTGGACCTGACTCTCCATGCTGGTGTTCCAGTGCTGTGATTAACAGCTTGACGTTATGTGTGAAGAATTCAAACCCAACACACTCCTTTCACTCTCTCTCTCTGTCTCGCGGTCTCTCTCTTTTCCCCTCCCTTCTCTTTCCCGCTCTCCTTCTTTCAGTCTCTCCCTCCACGTCTCGATGCCGTCGTCTGCAGTCCTCTTTGTGCATCTTTGGCGTCATTCCTCCTTTCTGGCTTCTCTCTGTCTCCGTGTCATTTTCAAAAAAAAGGTTTCTCTTCACTTTTCCCCATCCATCTCTGTTACTCATTCCCTCCTGTCCTCTCAGCTCAATCTTTTTAAGCCTGCTGCATTCAGCAAGCGTTACCTCATCCTAAGGCTTAACCTTGGGTGGGTTTTTTGTGAGTGTGTGTGAGTGCGCGCCAGACAGTACAACAACATGTATGTTCTTGGCCCAAGGTCACGCTCACAATTACACTAACAGACCCGCCTCCTGATTAGTGGTTCAATTGAATCTGTCCCTTCCATGACTCCTTCTTGGTGACATTATGGGTAAGCGGCTTCTATGCATTTGTGGTTGCAGAACGTGAGGGAATGTAATGTTCACCCCCCTCCCCTCTCCCTCCTTCCACCAACCAGCAAATTCTAACATGACAGAAATCATTGCCTCATCTCACATGCTGTCAGGCTCTGCCATGGTTTCAGGGAGGGAAACTCCGAGGGGAAAAGTGATGGTTTCAGATAAGTCATTTGAGCAGGAATGTGGGCTATGAAGTGGATTTTTGATATTAATGTGTCTTTGTCTGGCTCAGCTATTCAGAGTGTGATGTCCAGCGGTGATGCACTGACCCCGGGGAAGACAGGAGGCACGGGATCCGCTATCTTCAACCTCCACGATAACGGCACACTGGACTACCAGGTATGGATTTATCCACTGTGAGGGAGAGATGTTTGACTTTTTTATGATTATAATTAACATTTTAACTTACTGGATGTACTACATGACTGAAAAATATTACACAATTACAAAATTACAGTTAAACAAAACCGATATTTTGTCCTTATATCTTTATATGGTTTATTATAGTAAAAAACTCAACACTGGCACTTTTAAAGAGGTTGCAAAGCCTTGACGTACCCTGCATTTGTAAGATATTCATCTGCATTTTGGGTTGTATCGGTCCAAGCTGACAACGTTGGAATGTTTGTCTGGATCAGATAGGAAATGTGACATCCCATACAATGAAATTATATTATAGTTTAAACATCCTGACATCTACTTCTTCTTTTAGAAAAATACAGAATTCATGAATGCATTTTGATGTCACAGACGTGACTCGGTCAAACATCCAAGTAAAGGAACAACAAGCAGAACTTATTTTTGCATTGAAGCTGACTATAACCTTTTCTCCCTCGTCCCCTCCCTCCAGGTGCAGGTCGCAGGTCTCACTAGTGACTTCCTTGGCCTCACCATTGAGTTGAAGCCGCGGCGGCGAAACAAGCGCTCTGTGCTGTACGACCTGACGCCGGAGTACGACAAGGCCACAGGCCGGGCGCAGGGCAGCTGGAGTCGCCTGGAGGCTCGACATATCCACATGCTGCTGCAGAACGAGCTGTTCATCAACGTGGTGGCACACGGCGCACAGCCAGGAGGGGGAGCTGAGGGGGCAGATTAAGGCCCTGCTCTACAGCGGCCTGGAAGCACCCAGATACGGTAAGGATCAATGGGAGCAGGGAGGGCAGGGGAGGCAGTGGTGGGAGGGTGGTCATAAAATACAAGAAAATACATGGATTTGCTTTCTAAATGTACTCAGTAGAAAACTTGTTTTAACGCTTCACTGAAATACATTCCTTCTGTCAGACTTGCCCACTCCGCTGGCCGGCCATTTTGTGTCTCCGCCGGTAAGAACTGGAGCCTCTGGACACGCTTGGGTGTCAGTGGACAAACAGTGTCACCTGCATTATGAGATCACTGTCGCGGGCCTCAGCAAGGCCGACGACCTCACCGTAAACGCCCACCTCCACGGACTGGCCGAGATCGGAGAACTGGATGACAGCAGCATCACTCACAAGAGGCTGCTGACCGGCTTCTACGGCTCACAGGTACGTCAGTGGACACGACGCACTCGTAGGCACATTAAGACAGAAACACACTCTTACACACTCTCCTCTCCTCCAGGCTCAAGGAGTGTTAAAGGACATCAGTGCTGAATTACTGCAACACCTGGACCAAGGAACAGCCTTCATCCAAGTCAGCACCAAGACGAACCCTCGAGGAGAAATACGAGGACGGGTATGTAAAGAAATTTTAATGCTTGTTTCTGGTTCCAGTTTTTTTTAAATTCATTATTCAATCTGAAATGCTTTCTTCTGTCAAATACAATAGGCTGTATTTTTCATTCAGGCTTGGGGGATTACAAATATAATTTATTTTAAGTGAAAGATTTTAGTTGCACATAAACAAATTCTGAGGAAACAGTGCTGATATTTAATAGAATGAAAAATATTTAAAGATAGTGAATTTTGTCAGAAAAAAAAGAATATTAGCAACACATAGCTATGAAATTTAAAACCCATATCTGCATTCACGGCTTTGGACTTTGGACAGGCGTGACATAAGCATTTTACAACACAAGCTCAGCACAGCACAGCAGCCTCTGTTTTACTATTACGAGACAACCATAACACAATAAAATGCTGATAGTCGTTACTTTGACTTTATTCATTATAAACCAGGAACAATTTGAAGGCATTCGCTATAGTAGACATTTCCAATCTCAAATATTACACTGAACAAATATGTATTATAATAATAATAAGATATGTATAATTTATAATAATATAATATAATAAATCTGTAGAATACTAATATATTGGCTTTAGTCAGAAAGACCATCTACTAAATATATTTGTCCACAGTAGAAGTTAGTATAATTAAGCTTTTGCAACATAATCAAGCCCTATTAGCAAAAACAGAGACTTTGTTGAAAAGTTAAAGTTTTATTGGTGTTCAGAAGCACACAAACCTATTTGCAGTTTTGCAGGTGTAGCGCTTGATGAGTTCTCTCAGGCTGGCAGGTACTTAGAAGGAAAGTCGACACCCGCACACAAACACACACACACGCTATTGACAGAACAGCAGGACCCCACTGTTTTAATAGCAAACAGGTCCAACACATAAACAACCATCTGCTTGAGAGCAAAGAAATGCTCCATTGAGGAACAATTAACAAGTCAGCTTAACACCAGCCTTGAGTCAGGTGTGGCCAACAAATCTCTGTCCTAACCACCCTCTCTCTTTTCTCTCCCTCTCCTTCATTTTACCCCCTCCTATCGCAACACCTGCCTCCATGTCTGCCTCCTTTGTGCTGTCTTCTTATTTTTCTTTCACGCCCTCCTCACCGCCTCCATCGACCGCCTTCTTTTCACCCCCCTTTCACATTTGCACTCTCTCTTCAGGTCCGTGTGCCAAACAACTGCCAGCTCGGCGCCGGAGGGGAGGTGGAGGAGGCCAAGTTCGACGACCTGTTTGTCAAGGACCCCGAGGAGCTAAAGAAAGACCCCCATACCTGCTTCTTTGAGAACCAGCACCACGCTCACGGCTCCCGCTGGACGCCCAACTACGACAAGTGTTTCTCCTGCAGCTGCCAGGTAAAGACAACAAAGGCGAAGGAAATGTGAAATGTGTTTGTTGAAAGAGCGGCAGTAATCAACAAGGAGGCATTTTTTGTCTCTAAAGCTGTTTGCATGCGCATGTAAGGACTGAATATTATGTGTCACGTCATGTCAAAAATTAAACATGCTCCTCGTCATCTTCCTGTATTTCTTCTGCAGAAGCGAACTGTGATCTGTGATCCAGTCATCTGTCCAGTGCTGACCTGCTCCCGAACCATTCAGCCTGAGGACAAGTGCTGCCCGGTCTGTGATGGTAAGAGAGACGCAGTTTGGTTGCACACAAGACGTATAAAGTTGCCTTTTATAGTAGTTTTGCTGCTGTGAGTCCTCAGTCGTGGGAATGCACCCAAACGCTATCCGTTTGGGTGCATTCCCAAAGTGCTCCCCACACCAATCATAAAATTGAAAACTAATTCTGTTTTTATGTCTCCATTTCCTTTTTCCTGTTCAGAGAGGAAGGAGCCCAAGGACATGAAAGCTCCAGAGAGAGTGGATGAGCATCCTGAGGGTAGGTACTACCTCTCCTGTCTCTGACTTAGCCTCTCGCTCTCTCTTTGTTTTTTCTCCAATGGCTTTTTTCTTGTGTTGTGTCTTTTCTTTCCACATGTCCCTTACTGTATTTCTTTCATTCAGGTCCAGCCTGTAGTTCAATCTGAATCAGTCAGGTATTTGCTCGCTGAATGTCCTCAGTGACCTTGTTCCACCCCTTCTCTCTCTGTCTCTCAGGTTGTTACTTTGAAGGAGACCAGAAGATGCATGCCCCAGGAACCACATGGCATCCCTTTGTGCCTCCCTTTGGCTACATTAAATGCGCTGTCTGCACTTGCAAGGTAAATATACGTCAATAAACCCACTCACATCTGGCTGGATTTACTTTTCGGAAGCCCTTAATGGATCATTTATCTTGTACCAGACTCCGAAGAAACTGAGGCACAAATACATTTCTCATCAGTTAAACCTTTGGGAATGTGGAACTTTTCAACTATTTATGTGGAAAAAAGCAATAAGTCAGCTGCATCTTGAGCTAGAAAAACAGAATCGCTTCTAACCTGGTGCTAACGTTGCGCTGTGTCCACAGGGATCTTCAGGGGAAGTGCACTGTGAGAAGGTGACGTGTCCGGTGCTGACTTGCAGTCATCCCGTAAGACGCAATCCCTCTGACTGCTGCAAGGAGTGTCCCGAGGAGGAGAGGACTCCCGCGGGCCTGGAGCACAGTGACATGATGCAAGCAGACGGCCCGAGGCACTGCAAGTTCGGCAAGAACTATTACCAGAACAGTGACAACTGGCACCCCTGGGTGCCGCTGGTGGGCGAGATGAAATGCATCAACTGTTGGTGTGATGTAAGTATTGTGGCTGCCAAGAAATACGACTCAAATGCAAATATTGTTACCTTGCTGAAATGTTAGTGAAACATAAGCTAAGGTATTGGTTATGAAAATGACCTGAAAGTAGCTCTTTAATAAAATGATGAATTTAGCAGAAGTTGTTCTTTGGAAGAGAAAACTGAAATTCATCACAGGACTAAAATGATGAATCACAGTTCGCAGAGTTCAAACTAAATTCTTTTAACATAACGAAACAAAGTGCTCTGATAATGATGATCTAAAGCCAGAACTCTGTTGCACTTTGTAATCTAATTGAAATTCAAAGCTGCTGTAATCATTATATTTATGTGACCACTGTGGGATGTGAAAGGTGTCGCTCGTAGTGACAAACCCACAGAGAATTATCACCTGACTGCAGCTGGTTCACAGCTCGAACCTTTACCGTAGCTTCCACATGCAACAGGCAGATCTTTTTCATTGAAAAAGCTCTAATCATCCTACTGTCCACCACCAAATCAACGATTAACAAAGCTAGTGACTAGCTGGCGAACATAGCGGAGCATTTAGCAGTTAAAAAAACATTCCTCAGGAGTTGATGGAGACCAAAAACTAAAAGCTAAAAGCCGAGTGAATATTGGACTCGCATTCATCAAGTGACGAGGAACACAACTATAAATGAATGCCAGCATTCCTTTGTGTCTGCAACTCTTTGCTAACACACTCATCCTGTCAGCTTAATGTGGTGACAGTGTGTTGCGTTTACAGTTTGTGATGCACCAAGTGGCAAAAAACATCAAGTAACTCAGGTTTGATAAAATAAAGAAGCAGAAATAATCACAATTGAGCTCAGAAATCAGTGTTACAAAGCTGTGGTCTGTACTTCCACACATCCTGGCATTCCTGTCACGCTGGAGGAATCTTTGTGATCTTGCACGAAGAAGCGTTGAGTATCCCTCATCATCTCTCACTGAGCCTCTGTCGCCTGCACTTCCACATTTTGCCTCGCTTTACCAACACCTCCATCTTCCTCTCTTATTCTCCACAGCATGGTGTGACCAAGTGTCAGAGGAAGCAATGTCCAGTGCTGACCTGCTCCAACATCACCCGCAGGGAGGGCACGTGCTGTCCTGAATGCCTTGGTGAGCAGTGAACACAAACAAACACACACACACAAACACCAGCAGGACACTTTACAAGAAAGCATACAATACTTCTGATATATCTCTGACTCATATAGAAAATAACTTGAAAAAGCACTCTGGGCTCTCTCCTAAACTGGTTAAAAAAAGCTGGTGTTTGGCTTTCAGTGGAGAGTTTTCCTGTCTAATGATTCAAACATTCTTTCAGAGTCTTTTCCAACCCAACATTTAAGAAAAAAAACGACTTGAAGCTATTAAATATTGGCGCATAGTTAGCATCAATCCTCAAGCCATATCAGTCAAATACAATAGAAACGTCCTGCTACTTGAGTCCTAAACAGACGTGTCCGCTCTCTGCAGATCCCAAAGAGGAAGACGACCTGGTGATGAAAGCTCCAGAGAAAAGGCGGACCTGGAGACACTGACCCACACAGGCAACTCCAAACCTGTTTTCCCCATTAAACCCATTCCCTCCCACGACGGACGCAAACCCAGAGCTGCACACTGGGCACCCCCCTCCTGTCCTCTCCTCCCTCCTCACCTCACACCCCCAACCTGTTATCAGCTTCGGGATTGTAATGAACGGAGAAGAGATGGAGAAGTGAGCAAATGAAAATTTTCCAAAGACTCGATAAGTGAAGGGATGAAGCTCCAAAGAGGACCTATCAGACTTTATAAACCTGCTGCCTGCTTCTTCTCGTCTTCCATTTTTGCTGGAATTTTTTTTTTTTTGTTACATTTCTAAACACCTTGACAGGACAAAACGTAGAGACGTTCGAAAATAGCACCGCTGTTTGCTGGGATTCATCTGATGTCGGTCCATTTTTGTTTGGAGTGCCAGACTTTGGTAAAGACGGCACAGGCTGCATTTCACTGACAGGGCTTCTTCTTGAAGTACGGCCATAGTTACCGTGAAGCTTCCACCGCTATCAAAAGTGTTGCTTGAATCTCAGATGGTGTGTGTGAATGTGTGTGTGTGTGTGTGTGTGTCTGTCTGAGCGTGCATGTGTGTGTGTGTATCTTCATTTTTTACCAATAAAGCATATGGCTAATTAACAATCCAGACACACAGAAAACATCCAGGGTGCTGATATTGCATGTTTGAAAAACTGTAAAATAACTGTGCAAACCTGGAAGAAGAGTCCTCTGCTATTGTAAGTTGTTAAAAGATTGTATTTCCACTCAGTATCAGTCATGTAGGCGTCGGGATCAGTAACATTTCGTTGGGAGAGGAGATGTAAATGGCTCAGCTGGTTGTTATTTCAGTGTTATACTTGTAATACAAACATGAGCTTTGCCTTCACCTCCTGTTGATCTCATTGCTTCTCTGCTTTGGTTGTTCCTATTTCTGTTTCGAATTAAGTAATATTTTATGAATTTTTCTATCACAGTTGTTTATGAATATGAAGCTGGTTTGTATTTTGTATTTATTGAATGGTGTGGAGACAAAATAAAAAAGATGTTTGTTGGTAAAAGCGGGAATGCCTGTGGGTTTGTCTTGGACGCTGACGCTGACCAGCTTCCCCCAATAATCCCTCCCTCGTTCCCTTTTTTGCATTTATATCTTCATTTCCCATCTCGGGTCCTCGGGATTTTAGCTTTCCACTTTGTTGCTTCTCTTTCTTTCCCTTCGTCTGTCTCCTTCCTCGCAGTTTTTCACATGTGGAGCCGTGATTACAGAGGGATGACAAGCCAGATTGACCCAACTTAATCCTTCGCCCTTTTTCTCTCTCTCTGTTCTATGTCTGTCTCCACACTCTTTTCTTTTCTTCCCTACTATTCCTGACCTTTCATTTTCTTTCTTATTCTTCTTTTCCATCTCTTTTTCTCCTTCTCGTGTGTTTTCTTTCCTCTCCTTTTCTCTCTTTTCCTTTCCTTTCCTTGCTTGCTCTCCTTCTCACATGTGCTCAGCAATGTTTTGTCCTTACGCACCTCCCCATGTACACACACAGACACACACACACACACACAGTGCAGACAGACTGAAACATAAACACATATTCACAGATGTACACACGTACAAACTCCTGAATCAGGAACACACACACTGCCAAAGGGCAAGCAAAATTCTTTCCAATTCTTTCCACATACACACACACACACACACACACAGACACACACATATATCTGCTACTGCACTCTGCTCTGCTGGCCAAAATACATCATTACACCAAAGCCACCTTTAAAAAGCAGCTGGCTGACTGCGCTCCTGATGGCACCTGTTGACCTCCCAGAGTGTGTGTGTGTGTGTGTGTGTGTGTGTGTGTGTGTGTGTGTGTGTGGACACTGGAGGCAGGTTGTAAAGTCATCATCAGGGAGGCAGGGAGAGGTTTGGGGGGGGGCTGTCAGAGCTGGATTGTGGGGGTCAAAGGTAAGCATTGTGAGCTACGGTCTGTGGCAGCCTGTGAAGGAGCAAGAGATGTGTACCAGCCAGAGAACCTCCTCCATCTGTGTGTGTGTGTCTTAGTGTGTGTCTTGGCCAGTCACTTGCGCATATTTTTAACATGCCAGAGAAAAAAAAAAAAGTCTAATAATGACACTTCTTCTCCGTATGTCCCCGACACTTCTCCACATTTATTTAGTCTGGTACAGATATGTAACATTTGATCAGCACTGTGTTGAGTTTCTCCCTTATTACTGTAATAAAATACTGTAATAACATTTAAATTAGAGCCATATGTAATGAAGTGGACTTTGGTGCCTTCCCTGCTTTGTGGTTGAAGAAAAACACCACACTGTTTCATTTAACACGCCTGTCACGCTGCTTTGTTTTTCCTGCATTCTCATTTTGGTTTTCGCTCTCTGTTCTTAGTCTAAATGTTTGTTAATCTATTTACTTAGGGATACATAATTAAAAGCATCTCATAGATCCTTAAAGTCACTGGAGTCTCTTCTGGTTGCCTCAAGGTGACAAAAACACACCAGGAAGTCACAGTGCTCAGTTAGGACACCACAAATACCTCATGTTATTGTAATAAACAAGACAAACATGCTGATAAGTGAGCTTTAAAGGTGCGGGTAGGGGGATTTTGTTACCTTTAAACAGAGCCAGGCTTGTTGTTTCCAGTATTTATGCTAAGCTAAGCTACCCTTCATATTTACTGTACAGACTGTACGACTTTTGCAGATGGAGCATGATTTCATATTAATGAGGCAGATCTGAGGGGCTGATCAGGCAGGTTTAATGTTAAGGGTGTTGATCACATTAGATGCGAGGCTTGTGTAGTTAAGTGAATTAATGACTCCCCGGCTCATTACAGGGAAAAGGAGTGTGAATTAATCCATAAAAACATGGCAGATGGTGCCATGAGAGCAGTCCCTCAGAGGTGAGAAAAGATAGAGGCTCATTTGGTGGGAAAACGTTGGTTTAGAGAAGATGCGAGAAGTAATGAAATGACGTGAGGAGGAGGAGAGGAGGCTGGTCTGTTTGTGTTGGTGTGACCGAGGTTATTTATCTTTATTTATACTTCACACTGCTTCACACTACTGAGAGAAACAGGGGAATAAACTGTGTGTGTGTGTGTGTGTGTGTGTGTGTGTGTGTGTGTGTGTGTGTGTGTGAGGGAGAGAGAGAGAGCATGAAAGAAAGAAAAAGACCTTTTCATTTTTATGTACCAAAGCACCTACAATAACACGTGTCAGCAAAAGCAGAACTCAGCACAGTTTGAGATATACTGAGGGCGCCACGGCAACAGAGAGAACTGTAAGCAGATACATCACACGGGCACACAGCCACATTTGTTATGTATTGACAGTATAGTGTGAAAACAGGTGTTACAGTCATCAGAAGGACTCATCTGTCTCACACACACGCACAATCGTATTTCTCAGTTACATTCAACATTTCTTAAAATGCTTAAGTATTCGCATCCAAATATGCTCACCAAAAGCACCAAGTAAAAGAACTCATTGTGCAGGATGGCCCATATCAGAATATACTGGATTATGACCATTGATAGATTAATTTGAAGTTGGGGCTAATTCAGTCACTTCATGTACTGCTGTGTAGATTAATATACATTAATTTATAACATTTTATTTTCATCTCCATTTTTCTATTAACATTGTGAAGATTTTACGTAATTTGTAGATACATTCATGAGATCCGAAAATGTTCCTTTAAATGTGCTGTTACCTGTTAAATGTACTTGCTCCTTAGTTCACTCATGTAGATCCAAGACTGGTAAATGAATTTATTCACACTGTCCACACTGACAGATTTGGGATTGCCACTAAATTTAAAGTAAAAGTTAATCCTCTTTCACTGAGGGAGGAGTAAAAGTGTGAGGGTTTGAACAGTGTATGGCTGCACTGCTTATGTTTGTGATGATTGACTCACCCATAGGACAGTGGGAAACAGTGGGAATGAAGTGGTTAAAATACTTCAAACAAAAGCTATTTTACATTTAAATCTATAGTACTTTGAATGGCACCAGTTGTTTTCCTCTGACACACTACTCAAATTACAGTGGAGGAGGCTCATCAATATTTCATCACTGCTGCCCTCTGCTGTGAGCAGCTGAACTGACATTTTAAATCACTGTATTAAAATGTTTAACCAACCATACACATGAGCCCCATATAGCATCATAAAATGGTTCTTTAGGTTTGTACCATCACTGCAGCAGCAGCAGCAGCATTTATGGAGCCATAAAGAACTTTTTTTCAGATCAGTTCTGAGATTCAGAGCGCCTCTCAGCCACTGAATTTTATACACAGTTTACATGCTCCACTGGAGCAGTTGTGGTGAGGTAATGCCTGGCGCAAAGGCACAGTGGCAGTAATCTCTCAAGAAAAAAATACATTTCTCTTCCCTGTGCAGGTTGTTCCAGCCCAGCCAGCCGTCTAACCTTCAGGCTGCTCAGGCATACACAAACAGGTCCGGGTGCGTCTGGGAGCAGTTCCAGAAAAAAAAAGTTGCACAAAACTAGTTTTTATCATATCAAAAGGAGCCTGACTGTAATTTCCTTGGAAATTCACCTTTTGTTCATCCTATGCCTGAAGCGAGGAAGCAGCCTCTGGGGTTAAGGATGAAAGTAAAGCACCTGATGCCTTATACGCAGCCAAATATTTTATAAAAACACTTTGTATTACACAGGTCAGAAGTTTGCTTTTTGACTTTGTGTCTTTGTAAAACTTCCACTTAAAGATGAGTTTTATCCCAACAGCAGCCCAGGTCACACTTCTGTCATATCTCTACTGTACCGGTTTGGCAGATCATCTCTGACATTTGAGAGTTTACAAAGTTATGTCACTTTGCCATATAAACACTGTATTGATACAAAGTTTCTTTTGGAACAACTTTAGAAAACCCAGACTAGCAACGCGCATACAATGAAGGCAAAACAGGAACTCAATGCAATTAAACAAAAAGGCATTAAGACAAACTGGAAAAGATAGTGTACATATATGAGACATTTACTGTCTAAATGAGACTTTCAGATTGGAAGGAAACAGATAAAACTGGAGAATAAAAATGACAGTCCTCCTCTTCTCTTTCTCTCTTTATGCCCAACCATGACCCATCCTGGGACCTCTGTATCCACACTGTCAGTGCTTCATTCAGACTTTGATCTGGATCATCGTCCTCCTGGAGATTCGGTATCTCATCCTCTTTAGTTCTCTTCCTAGTTTGCATGCTATTGTGTCTCTCTCTCACTCTGTGTGTTTGTTTGTCTCTCCTTTCTCTGTGGATGCTGTGCTTGCCTCTTTTGTCTTCGTGGTGGCTTGTCCTCTTTCCAGGTCTCCATAACGGAGAGGAGGTGATGTGTATCAGGTCCTACCTCGGGGGATCCATACTCTTCACCATTGCTCTACAGTCTCTTTCATTTCTGTCATCAAATTCATTTATTTTGTACTGATGACATCTACTGCATGCTCGTTCGCCCTGGGAGAGAGTTCTCTCCTCAGTTGCCCTTCCTAATGGTTTCCTCCCATTTCTCCCCCAGCTTTTCCATATCTGATCTGAGGGCCTAAGGACAAAGGGTGTTTTATGCCGTGTAGACTGGAAAGCCCCTGGAGGCTAATTATGTTCTGAGATATTGGGCTATATGAATAGAATGGACATGACTTGAAAATATATGACTATCCCCAAATTTTATTTACAAACGAAAAGAGAGCAATGTTGTCGACTTTTCTGGTCTTCGTAAATAACCTCCTAAATGAGCTGCAGCTGTTTGATTCATTTGTTAGAGTGACATGTAAAAACACTATTCCAGTTGTGAAGCCTGCTAATGATAAAGTTTTCCTTGAATTCTGGAGACAGTACATTCTAAATGAAATAGTTCAACAATTTGGGAAATATGTTTATTCTCTTTCTTGCTGAGAGGTAGATGAGAAGATCGATGCCACTCTCATATCAGTACAGTACATATGAAGCCTGGAGTCTTGTTGTTTGTACATAAAGAAGATATAATGTGTAATTAGGGAGCTTGGACAGAGCCAGGTTAGCTGTTTCTCCCTGTTCCCAGTCTTTGTGCCAAGCTAAGTCAACTGACTGCTGGCTGCAGGATAGCTTCATTAGGATTGTACTGATATGTGAGTGGTATATATTTTCATCTAACTCTCAGGAAAACAGCAATAAGTGTAAATGTCAAATATGGAACTGTTCCTTTAAAGTATTAGTAGGATGATTTTGTAACTGTGTTAATGTGGATGTTCAAATGCAGGTCTGAGTCTATGACTACATGACAAGATGTGGTCTGTATCAGTTTTATCTTTGTTTAACTGGAAGAATAACAAGGATTTTCAACAATTTAGGCAAATCTAATAATAGATTTTCTCAATTCACTTACTCAGTGATTGTATGGAACTGTAGTCACTGTAGAAGAATGTGTTTGGGTATATAATTTAAGGACAGAAGGCATTTTTCACATTAAATGTAACAGTCACTGTTTGATAAATAAGTAGATAGAAATCCAGATATCAAGATCCTGTTTAAAGGACTTTAGACAAAAATATGATAGAAAGAAATGAGATCAGTCTTTTCCTTGGTTTAAGCTGCAGCAGGGAACTGTGCACTAATCAGCTCCATGTGCCTATAAAAAGTGACGCTTGAAAGACTTTTACCCAAAAATCATGTGCAAAATATTGGTAGCTTTCACTTTTCAGATATCAGTTTCTCTTTCACCTTTCATGTGCACTTTTAAATGCCACTGAACTCTTTTATACCTTGTTTGTAAAGCAGTCTTGCGTCCAAGGGGAAAGCTAAAGGTTTAGCATCCAACTCAAGGACACTTAACTTGGGCAGCAGACATTTGGAGTGCTGGGGAATCAAATCTCAGACTTTCCACTTGCAGGTAATTCGCAGCTAGATTCTCCTCTCAGGTGGCCACTGGGAGAGATTTATGCGCTACACGTCCCAACATGTTTCTGTGGTTACATCAGCCAGCCTGTCAGAGGTACCCGTCCAGGTTTTTCTTCATCTTGACCATCAAAGATGAAAGTACTCCACATGATGCACGTTTGAGGAATCTTACATTTTCTTTTGCAGAACAACTGACATTAAAGGTCATCTCTCGTGATATTTGTCTCTTAAAAGAAAATTCAAATGTGAAATCTGTGCAGAATTTTGGTGCTCATTGAGATACCAACAAAAACCTCAGGTGCATTTTAATTGCTGGAAGTTATTGACAAACGTACTCTTTCAACTGAATTCATTGTAAACCTTGCTTCAGTTTCAACCTCTTCACGTACATTACATGCAAATGTTGGTGCACGTAGATGGTTTCAGTTAAATGAATCCATCGTCAGCACCATCTCTCGATTATTTCCTTCTTTCTCTGCTCAAACCCCCAAAGGGTTCACTTCATAAATCTTTTATTCAATAGAGCAAAAGTCATTAACTGAAGTTTATCAGTGAGACTAAGTGAAAAATAGATGAGCCTATCGTCTTTCGTTCCTACTCAGTGCATTGACAGCGATGATTACATTTGGGATGCTGAAGCATTGAAAGGTTTATTATTATCCAGCACCTATCGGTTTCTGTGTCTGAAGTTGTCATTTTATATGATGTGCTATGCCATGTTAATTACATGTTAATTATATTATGTGATATTATGTCATTTTATGTTATGTTATGTTATGTTATGTTATGTTATGTTATGTTATGTTATGTTATGTTATGTTATGTTCTTTTTTTTGTAGTTTAGTAAGTTGTAGTTGTTATGTCATCATGTCATCATTAACCACTGTGTCATGTTATGTTAAATTTCTTTTCTTTTTCTCTTATTATTACTATTTATTGTACATGTATTGTTTTTTGTGTTTATTTTGTCTCTATTATTTAATGACTCCTTTAAATTGTGTTTGAGCTGCTGTAACGGTGAAATTTCCCCACATGTGGGATCAATAAAGGATCTTATCTGATCTTATCTCATGTCCGTGAGTCACAGTGTCATTTGGTACTGATATAAATGACATAAATGCAGCAATTCATCTTTTTATGTTGTTTTATTGTGGATGTGAGAGTCAGGTGATTGCGACAGGTTGTAAAGTCTGAGTGCATCTGGTGGGCGGATGGAGGGTGGCGATAATTGCTAAGTTTCATAGAAATGCATGGACTGGGAAATAGGAATGTGGCTGGAAGGAGGGACGGAAAGGACAGAAGGGAGGAAAAAACATCCTTCTGTTGCTAAATTTCCCCCACTCCGAGCAGGGTATGGCTGCTAAGTGTGCTTTTTGACATGATATATATGCAGCCAGAGGACACAATGTATAGACTGGTAAAAATATATCTCCCCGTTTGCCATGTACAGGAAGCAGAACTCATCAGGTAAGTACAACAGACTGAGGCACAAATGTTCACTTCCCCCCAAAATCCATAAGTTAATCTGCAGGGGGCCTCAAACTATATGGATGATGATAAGTAGAACCAAATTGACATAAAAGACATGAAAGTGCAGCATCTCCTTACTCAGTCTGATCCTAACTCAAACTACTGGGATGCGACTGTACAGCTTGTGACAGAAATGTTCACTTTCACTACCATAACAAATCACTTGCGCAAACACGTTTCCCTTTATTGATGGAAGAAGGATGTTTATGAGTAACAGAAGCAGTTATTGGATATGATGGTGCAACCTCATAACATGTTTCCTCTGCCAGCTGGATATGGCATCATTCATCATTTCCTGCGGGGTTTATTGCAGCTTGTAACTCCGCTGCACCCTCATCAGTGACAGCAGAGCAAGATATGGTAATGCCACGCTATCATTACTCCTACTACCTCTATTACCAACACAGTCATTATCTGCAGCCTGACAGGAGAGGTTGGAAGGGCCAGAGGCTGGACAGCTAGGATCGTCTTCTCCCATCATCTCGCCAACACACTGCTGGCATCTGCTGAGACAGACGGAGAGGAGAATTCATGGCGAGACTGATGAACGCAAGGAGATTAGAGATGCATTTGCTTTTCTCTCTCTTTTTTTTTTTCGCAGTTCTAAATGTTTCTTTATCCGTCATCTGTGTCTCCCACGTTTTCTGGCAGAAGGAAGGGCTTTAAGGCTGTAAGGCAAAGCTGTTTCTTTTCTGGGGAGAATGATTTGATACTGTGTCAGTCAAAATATTCCCAACATGTGCTAAATGATGGTTTCCAGACTAAAGAGTAGTTTGCTCACAAAATGGAAATAGATTTCAAGATTTGTATTGACCTATCAAACCACAATATTGGGAAGTCCTCCTGAAAGCCATTGTTTTTGCATCTTTGATTAAAATGTTTAAGGACAATCTCTGGTAGATAATACAGAGGGGGTGGGCAGGAGAGTCCAGACCCCCCTTCCCTCCTCATCAATTGTCCACCTTGAAATTTTAGTGTAAACATAACTGTATAATTTTGAATAATATAATAATATGCATTGAAAGGTAATTACAGAGGTAAAACAATGCGTTTTTAAGGGTAATATATGGGACAGCATCTCAGGCCTCAACAAATGGACGCAAATGGAGACACAGCTTTCATTCAAAATAAAGGTCAGAAAAACCATCTATAAATAATCCATACATAAATGGTAATAGTAAATATTCAACTTTAGTAAAAAATGTGCACATATCGGCTTTGCAGAGTACTGCATGCGGAGGACCAGGCCAAGAGGACCGAAAGAAAGAAAAAAGAAGCACACACATACACACAGAGGGAGTGTGACTTCATCCTCACATCACATACGCCATCACTCCACTATATCTACACCTGGCAAATAGCTGTTCTTTTAATATTCTAAATGTCGTATTTGTAACATATAAACCTAAGTTTCAAAAGACTGCGTTCCCCTTCATGTGTCTCACAGCAGTCCGGTCCACTGGCTCTCCTCTGTCAAACCCCACACATGTTCGCCATTGAACACTTAAGTTATCTGCACATCAGTCCAGTATATACAGTCCAGTGTGTTCGCTGGTAAAGTTTTGCTGATACTGCAAAATCACGTGTGATCAATCATCTGATCCACTTTCTCAGTACACATCGCTGTTACTCTACTCTTTACTAAAATCCAGACAGTGCATTTTCAGACACCGCAAGAAAATGAGTTTACTCAGAAAAGAAAGGAAGAACATACCAGGCTGGAGAATGACGACGGCTAACACAAACCGGTTTATTAACTCATTACTGTTTTTTTGTTTTTTTAACTGAATGTTGCAACCCACTGTAACTTTTTTTAAACCACTCTGAGGCTTGGTGAGGGTACAGAAATACTGGAGAAGTGATTAGAGTTTCCGCCATATACATTAAATATAGTATTATCTTTTATAACAGTACTTTGGCCAGTATCTTTGCTGTCCCTTTTAGGAAGTTCTCTTAGGAAACTTTAATATTTATTGTCCACCACAACAATGAAATTAAATATCTGCCCTTGACTAACTAACTAGCATAATACAGCAGAATATTTGACTCAACTGTTGGTGATTGAGATGAATTGTGGGTAATGTAATAATATTGTAAATCACTTTTTTTATTCTTTGCATGTAGAATTAATTTTTGTAACTTGAACAAGAACTGAATCGTTCTCTTCTTCGTTCTCTTCTCTTAAAGCTTTTACCGATTTATATGCTTTCTACTGTGTGTACGGTCGAGGACCTGTGCCGATTTAGTGGAAGGAATAATAAGTCTGTCACAAGTGTGTCACACTGCTTAGAAATACATGGGCTCACATTTCACACATGTGCAATATCATCACATGTCACAAGTGCTTTTATGGGATTTATCACATCTGAAACGGTCTTTTAGGCAGCTTGATGGAACTGAAACATTTGTGAATAAATTATTTCCTTAATCCCCTTTAAGGCCTAAGCCTAAAAGTGGCCGTGTCGGCACAACTTTCTATTTCTGAATCTAAAAGGGCACTTGATGAGAAAAGAAATGAAAAAGAAAAATTAGCACATAAATCTTTTTTTTTAATTTTAGAGTCAAGATCAAGAAGTCAGAAATATATCAATGAATAACACCAAAAGAAACTAAAAAAAGTAAGGCAAACCTACACAATACACAGATCTTCTATTGCTCGATGAGAGCAACAACATGCTAGCGGTTAAAAACACAGTGGCCTGTAAGTTATTCTGATTTTTCTTCCACATGTAATCCTGAGCCGCCTGCATCATGTATGAAAGACGCTTCACGCGCAGCATTACTCCTGTAGAGATCCGGCAAGCTTTCCCAGGACATTTCCAGCTGCTCTATAGCAGACCACTTACAATTCAAGCTGTTCAATTCCAAACGTCCAAAAGTGTTGCACTCTATTATTGTGGAAGGGCTCTGTCACTTCCACTGCGCTTATCGAACCGTGCAGACACAGAAAATTAGGTCATATCTCCCTCTGGCAGAGGAGAAAATTAGCAAAGAGCTAAAATATGTTTCAACTTTCTATACATATAATCAATGCAGGGTTGTATGGATACAGTTAGCAGTCTAAACATAGCAGGTGGAGAGCTGATGTCGGTGTTGTGGTGTGCTGAGGCAGAAAAGACAGAGCAAACAGAAAATGGTTATTTCAGTGCAAGAACGTGTTTGTAAAGTGAATTATAGACATCAGATGGATGTAGATTGTTTTTAGTTTAATATACATTGCTTATATTTCAGTCTCCATCACCCCCAGTGCTGCTGCATATGCTAATATTGCTCATCAAAGCTGTAGAATAAACGTAAACGTGCAAAGAAATTATAAGGCAGTAGAAGATAGCTGAAGTCAACAGGCTGAAGAAAAGTCAGGTGAGTCAAAGAGAAAAAGACTCTCAAGCACTCTCAGGTGCTGGAATTGAGCACGAGGAGCTGAGAGAAGCACGATGGGGAAGCTTCCTGTTCATTTTTCTAACCTGTTAACCTCAGATGCTCCAGTCTGGGATATTCAGGCTCTAATTAGCGCTTATAGATCCCAGATTCCAATATACCCTTGTGACCTTTTGCAACACAGCGTTCCTCCATCTTTTTAAGTGCACAGATGAATGTGCCTCAGAACCACGTGGTTCGCTGATCCCTGTGCTAATTGAACGAGATTGCAAAGGGACAATACAGTTGTGTCGTAAATTACTTTATTGACTTCTTTGCGCTCACTGTATCACGTCTGAGGAGTGACTGTGGAGGAATAGTGTGGTGTCACGATGTAAAGGGCTCAGAAACAATTAGTGCCTCAGCTCCACGTGCTTATTAGTTGGAAATTCAGCAGCCTGCTCAGTGAAACACAGCACACAGTGACACGTTATTTGTCAGATGTTCACCCCAGAGGAGTCTGTACTACTGTTCATTTCCAAGTCCATTATCAGGTCCAGACCCACATTTTTAGCTTGTCTACTATTAAAAAGCTTTCCATTCTCGCATGGCACATATGCAGTTTCCAGCAAAAATGATGGTCAAAATTAGATTTCATGCCTAAGTAAAGAAAAGCAGGCTCCTTCTAACCGGCAACCATGGTTTTTTGTGTTTTCAAAGTGTGGTCAAGTCCTACAAGAGAAAAGGATCTGAGGACGAAAACAAACTGATGAATTTGGCAACCGTGACTTTAGGTTATTTCTGTGACTCTTGCAGCTTACGTTAGGGCAGACAATTTCATCAGTTTTTGACATTTTTACTCAAGAGGTTTTGGTTTTAGAAAGCAATTTAAAAAAGACACCACCATCCACACTCTTTACATACCAAGTACTGCTCTTATCAGAGCTCGATAAGAACAGTTCTTTGATGCGTGAATGATTTACTGATGCCAAAATTCTACACGTAACACTTTAACCCTCATGTTGTGTTCTGGTCAAATTTGACTGATTTAAAAGTTTTATCTCTGAAAAATGTACTTAATTTGATTAGACTGACTTTAGATTCCATGACTTTGTCCACAAAGAGGATTTCAACACATAAAATAAATTGTATTGATTTAAATACAAATTTTGTGTGTTTTATTCAACTTTTGTACACTCATGGTGTTCCCGGTCAAAAATAAACCGGTCATTAGAAATGAATGGGGGAGACGACAATTAGTGTATAAAAGTGAGCTCAGGTACATCCTCATTTGTCAGATGAACACACACACACATACATGCATGCATGTGCACACACACACACACACTCTTTGGGTTCCCTGGCAACCACTACGCGAACCTTTGCCCAGCAGAGTTTTAACACCTGTTGGCAGCTCTCACAGCTGCAACGTAGTTTCAATAATACTGAACTTTTCTCGTAGCTTTGGTATTTAATGCTTTTATGAGGCCTTGCTCACGGTTCATTATATGGCAGCACCATGGCAGGCCAATATACGGTAAGTGAGGCTCTTGATTATATATTTGATCACCACACTGGTGAGGAGGAGAGAGGCCAGGAAACTGGCAGTGAGGATGGATTAGAGGAGGAAGTGTCAGAAGCTGAAGATGACACAGAATATAATCCAGAGCAAGAAATAACTGATGTGAAAACAAGCGTAACGTGCCATAAATGCAATGCATATATTTGCAAGGTGCATGCAACAATCTGCACATATTGTCCAACATGTGCATGAGAAAAAACACCATTGAAGTTTGAGTTAACCCACTCCACCAAGTTTAGAAGCCTGGTTTTATATCCGTTTTCAGTCTTTTCTGTTATCAGAAAAAAATGTTAAAATCATGGACTGCCTCTTGTACAAAGCCCAGTATTCTGTGCTGTGCCGCTGCTCCTGCATTTTGAGAGATTTCTCTCTTTCTCTTTGAAAAAAGGAGAGGCGGCCCGGCGTGCAGCCTCTTTGGGTATTATATCCCCTTTAGGCCACCATCACATTCATCTTCTTATTCTTTCAGTTTCCAAGCACTCTGCTGAGGAGATACTTTTGTCCAGAGTGCCCATAGCAAAGTGTCACATTTAGAAAAATAAAACCACTGTAATGTGCTAAATTTTAAACTCAGCTCTCATAAGGTTTCTGATGTCCCTGTGTACTGTAGATATGTCTCAAACCAGAGTGCCATTAAATAAAGGCCTTACACTGGAGAGGCAGATTTTGTTTCCGGGAGAGGTGAAAGGAAAACTTCTAATCAGACACAACCTCACAGAAAGGTTTATTGATCTGAATCAGGTTGTTTGGGAATTTTAATGTGACAGAATCCCTTTAATAGGCCCAAAGGTTCTCCGTAACACCACGCTTAAACAATTTGACCATGGCTCTGTTACGCTGCTGTAGTGAACCCTTTAAGAATCAAAGTGATGCGTCAGACAAACTGAAAGTGGTATTTTTTTCTGAATAATTTTCTCATAGATCACCCTTTATAAGGTTTTAATTTTAGCTTTATTTTTGTTGGTTAAACATTCACTAATATTTGTACTTTGCACAACATTGCCATTCCTTTTGTGTCGTACCTTCTCTCTCTACACACAATTTGTGTCTCTAAACTGTCCATCTATCAAATAAATGCGAAAAATGAGCCCAAAAAATATTTAAATATTGGTAATCTATTAATCTACATCCATGGATTTCTCACTGTCAAATATCAAATCCTATTTGGTCCAGGTTAGTGTTCAAAATTTTGGAAACAATGGGAAACAATGGGAAAGTTTCACCCTATCAACTTTTATGCCAAAGTTTCTGCATTAAGTGGTCAAACAATCCAACTAGCAAGACAACAACAGCTGGCCTGAAGCTTTACAGGAGAGTAACTCTGAAGACGGCTCTATGTTCTGTTGAGACAAAATCTGAGCTTTTTACCCAACAAACTAAAGCACCATGTTGCACTGCACCTCTTCATAAACCCACCATACCCGGCGTGAATAGCCCAAGGAGCATGTTGCCCTGAAAGGCCTGCCTGGGTAGAGGCTGAAATGAGTGCAGCAAAACACGAAGGAGTCCTGGAGAGAGACCTGATGCAAGACACCTGCCACTTAGGAGAAGATCTGGTTTCCAGCATGACAATGAGCCCAAAGCTTCACAGGAATGGCCTCCACACAATAGCTTTAATGTCCTGGAGTCCAGATCTCGAAAAAGCATGTTTAAATATTATCATGTGCAAAGCAGATACAGATCTATTCACAAAGACCGCTAATGTGGGAACAGCTGTCAAAGATGCATCTACTAAATACGGGGGCAAATAAATATGTACCTTATGCTTTCTGTTAGTAATTCATTTACAAATATATCACAGTAAAAATCCGTTTTAACTGGCCTTTTATTGCTAACATAACTGATATATAAAGCATTAGTAAGTCAGTTATTAAAAATGAATAAAGCCTTTGTTACATATAATAAATGTCTTATTATAGCCTATAAATTAGGAGATAAAAAGAAAACACTGACCAAATTCATGCAATATCATTTCTCAAAGCCCTTTTTTTCTCCTTAAATGTGAGAACTCCCTGTTTTTGGCAATGAAATTGGATCTTTAAAGGACAGCAGTGCTCGCTTCCATCCAGCTCAGTCCATGCGTCAAATGCGCAGTAAGAGTCCAGTGACTTTACTGTAACTGTCTATATGCAGCTTTATTAAACTACAGCTTCTTCAGACATTTAATTAACGTGGACCAGCTGGAGTGAAGGGCAGTAAATTAGTTTTGGATTGAAACTATTTTTCTTTCTTGGATGTATTTACACATCCACGAAGCAGACGCCTTGACGCGCAGGAGGCAGATGTTCCTCACACCTGCGAGCTCCGCGCCTTCCTGCCGGTGCTGGCATCTGAACGGAGTCCTCTAAAGCCTCCCACAGGTATCCTCCTCTCTCTCTCTCTCTCTCTCATCATCCAGCTCCCTGCGCCGTCAGCCTCCCTCCGCTCCGTCCAGTCCGATCCGCTCGGTGGGAGCCGGACTCAGCTCTGCACATCTGGAGCAGCAGGGACCGAGCTGCGGCGGAGGCACCCGCATTGCAACACGGGAGCGATCCCGAGGAGCGGCTGTTGAATGTCTGAGCAGCATCAGTCGCCTCTTTTCATTGTTCTGTGGGTTCATTTCATCCGAGCCAGCAGTGAGCAGGCTGGGAGAGTCGTGCGCAATCACCGCATCCACTGGTGTCATCCCTTCATTTCTCTTGGTGGGATCACAGAGAGGGGGGTGTCTTCTGGATGTTAAATGCGTCTTGGAAGTTGGGCTGTTGCAGCCAATAGGATCTGTATCCTGGCAGGCTGGGGGGGCAGCGGGATCCGGACTGGGCTTGTCGGCAGAAATCTTCGCAGCAGCAGCGGCGGCGGTCAAGTTCTTGTGGAGGATAAACTGTTGCCTTGAATCAAACTTTGTCTTTGAACTTGCGGGATTTTGACCTGTCCGACACCCCCCCCTCCATCTCCTCCCCACCCACCTCACTCTCTCATCCCCATCCCTTCCTCCTGCCAGCCCCCCCCCCCCTTCGCCCCACGCGCTCGGAGGGTGAGAGATGGAGAGCTGCAGGTGACTGACCGCTCTCCGCCGCTTCAGGACGCCTGCAGGGGATTTACTGGACGTACTGGGAGCACCCAGTGGCTCCGGGCAGGATGGTGGGTGGTAGGCTGCGCACTGCGCGTCCGCATGCCTGATGAGTGTGTGAGTGTGTGTGTGTGTGTGTGTGTGTTTGTGCATGTGTGTCACACAGCAACGGCATCTGCCCTTAACCGGCTTCACGTCGCCTCTCAGTCAGTCAACTTCCTCACCCCATCCTCACCTCCACCCATCGCCCCCCCCCCCGTAACCCCCAGAGCGCACGCACATGTCCCGGCTCTGTCACAGGACAAACACGCTATCTGCACATCAGCTGCGGGCTCTCAATCACAAGACGGGTTTTCTGAGTTGCTCGGCGCTTCATGCATATTATTTGGGTATTTATGGGCGAGAGATCATGTGCTTAATTCTTTCAAGAAATGGCAAAAAAGAAAAGAAAAGAAAAAAAACTCCTAATTTCGGAGGCTTGCATCCTCGGCCATGCCTCCACACACACACACACACAGTGCCTCTTTGATCAAGTGGAATCAGAGACAAAGCTGCAGCCTGCAGCAGAGAGCAGCCCACTCCACAGGTCCCAGCACTTTGTAAACACTTTGTATGTTCAGTGCCCACATGAGGACCACGGCTGTGTCTGGATTGTCCCACTAGGGGGTCAAGGTAGACAAGAGAGAGAAAAACATGACAATACTTGCACACACTGAGGCTACAATGCCAGAAATCATCCATCTGTGGGGTTTTCAATTAGTTGCCTTTGAGCGTTTTTTTTCAGTTTTGCCTCCTCAGTTTTCTTCATCTGCTTCTATAATTTTTGGTTTTCTGCACCGTACACACATAAATGAGCTCACCTTGGCTTGCTGCATCCAGCTGAGGTTAACATACAGCGTGCCATGACATAGAGACAGTGGATGTGACAGTAAATGGGGGAAGCTGTGTCTCTCATCTCAACAGGTGTTGTTGTGGCTGACCTGCATGTGAAGTTACACTCCATCAGTCCCCCTGCTGATTCTGTGGGAAAGCTTTTGATTTTTAATTTCAAATGCTGACAACAAAATCTGATGCCAGTGAAACTCTTTCTATCGTATGTGCCATATGTTGTGGATTTTCAGGATACAGATGTAATACCAAGCTGTCTTTTGATGACCGCAGAGGTGATGAGTGTGATAAAATAACACAAACACTTATTAATAAGTCAACAGCTGAGCTAGTAAATTATGCTAGATCCTGTATGCAATCATTTATTTACAAAGATATTATTGTTAATTAGATGCAAAGCGCAGTACAAAGTACATAAAATAGCCTGCTTTACATCTCTGCTGTGGCTCTGACGGGTCCAGCCTCCATGGTTTTAATAATGTGAAGTACCATTACTGTAAATAGCTTTCATCATCTTACACCAGCCTTTTATGAAGTGAAGTGATCTTAATAAGCTGCTTAGTTCTGTTCATGTGGTAAATATTATATTTTGTTTTACTGAGCCTCATCTTTGTCAATGGATCTGTTAACCATCAAACAGCGGCCGTAGCTGGTAAAAGATGCTCCATATTGTCAATCTTTAAAAAAAATGTTAAAAGTTTTATGCACATCTTTTTTTATTGAGTCTGAGTGTAGCAGTTGCTGTTGGCTGTGTGACAATATCCTCGGCAGGAACTGTGGTTCTTTTTTCAAAATTGTGCAGATCCATTAAAAAAAAGAAAAAAAACTTTTATTAAAAATTCATAGCTTGGGACAGGGAAGGGCAGCATGTCCGTACCCTTGATGGGCTACAACACGGGAACATTTGGCATCAAAGATTGATTATCAGAATAGTACCTGATTGGCTTTCTAATTGTGTCAGGTCTAAGTTTTATCTCTGCAGTCTTGGGGTCTGGATTATTGAGAGGTCACTGATGTTATTATGTCTTCTGTTTTTCATGTCTGTTAATCTGTGTTTGGGACTTTACACAGTTTAAGGGTGATATATAAATATGTCTGAAGTGTTCTTGGTGGGATACAGATTTAATTCTCTATCAATAAAAATATAGAAATAGATACTTAGTGCATTTAGATACTCAGACCTGATGATGATAATAATTCATGATAGTAACATCAAGTTTGAACAAATGCAATGGATACTAAGACACCACGTTCATATTGGGAATACACCAGTCTTGTGCTGTACGCTCCACAAAGGCTTTACCTGCTCCACTGTAAAACCACATTTACTCATCTCCAGTCTTTAGACACATTCCATTAACGCTTAAGCATGAAACAATTAGGTGAGGCAGCAAGTGAGTTGGCAAAGAGCTGCAGGTCTGCATGCCGGGGGGAGCGAGGTTTCAACATATCCACAAGACTAATAGAGTTGTCTACCACCAAATAAACACCAAGTGTATCAGCAGACATGCTGCCGAAGGCCTGAGATGGATTTTTCTTTAAAGTTCACCACTCGAGGGACAGTACCCGGCTCACGGAGAGAGCAGGAGAGGAAGGCATGGGGAGGTAAATGGAGGCAGGTGGGGGATGTAGTGTCAGAGAGCGGTTGGATTGCTCCTAGTATTTAATATTGATCCCTGAATCTTGCCTCCACTCTGATGGCATGAGAGAGTGAGCCGGAGTGGATGAAGTGTTAGAAGGGGTGAAGTGAGGAGGAGATCAAATGGCCTGTTTTGTTTTCAGATCTTGCTTAAATGGAACTGCGATTGCAAACAGAAAGGCAATTTTATTGCAGTTAATCCATTTCAGTCTGTGGGTGGAGCTTTAGAAATTAGGGCTTAATTGAGATTTCTTTCATTCCATGTTGCTCTCTAAAGAGCCCAATGAGCCGAAAAAGTTTATGTGTGTGTTTGTGTGTTCATGTATGTGTCTGTGCATTTCTTGCGTTATTTCAAAACGTGACTGACATTCTCATTCAATTCATGTCCATGTTGATAATCATTTCCCTTGATTGTGCACTCATTGGGGAAGAACTCGGATGGGTCGCAGTGGTGAGCAAATTACAGTTGTCCTGTTGATGGTAAAGTAATGACATGCAGCAGAGAGATGCTGAAGGATGAGGACGGGAGTGTGGTCCGTCATAATGAACACTTTTACATGCAGCATGTGGCGAGGCTCAGCGCTGACCCAAACGAGCACACAGAGTGGAAGAAATTCATGTTAAAACGGTTTTGGAAAGTTTTGAGTTGATGCCCAGAAGATATTTGTGTCCAAATGTTACAAAATGTTACAGGAAGCAGCAGTGAATAATGATCCCAGTCAACTCAACTTTGTCTCAATGATTACTGGTGTTGCATTACATGTAAGACCACTTACAAATCTGTTAAGTAACTGCAATGGCATAGGCCAGTGGGAAGGATCCGATTCGTTGTGCATTTAAAAATAATGATAAGGGGAGCTTTCATTTGTGATGTTTTACTGGGGCAGTTGTGTCTATGTGTTGGCCCTGTGTTTTGGTCCTTTGTGTTTTCAGTGTGGTCTATCCAGTTACCTTTGGACCAATGGTATTTGACTATTTGAGCCAGTTGCTGCAGAGTTCAGCAACCAGGAAGACCAGATTTAGGCCACTGTTTATCGCCTGAATGATACATAATGATTCATTAATGAAAATGACACACAGCTCCTCACAAGTACCTACTGGTCCAACAGAGTCCTCAAGCAAGGAGATCAATTACCATTACAGGTGGGACATGACCACTAAATTTCAGACCAAACGTCAGGCTGAGTCCAGGCAGTCTTATCAACATTACATTGCCAAAGCAAATAAGCAGAGTATCTCTTAAGTGTAAGAGATCCAGACAGATCCAGACAGAGTGTCCACAGTCTGGCCAGAGAGGAAGGACACCACAAGAAGTCCTTGCTAGTAAATAAAGGAAGGGCAACATTGTCACGCCAAAAACTATGACATAATGGCATTTACAATGTTAAAATGTGATAAATATCTAAATAACAGACTAGTTTAATTCATCCGACAAGGTGGATAATAAAAAAACAATTTGGGCTAAAACAGAAGGTGTTGGCTGCACAACGGGTCTCAAATTTTGAGACTGTTATTATTATCCTATCTGATCAATTCTTGTGTGGTTATGTTATTCATTGTCGTGTACAAAAAAATGGTTAGTAATGTGAAAGTAGTCATTTGTAGAGGCACGTTCACACAAAATTATCACCTGATTCAACAATTGTTCTCAGCTCTACGGAGGCTTGTAGCATCTTTTAGCTCGTTGTTTTTGGTTTCATAGCTCTGGACTTTACCGTTTCAGTTCAATAAAGTTCTCCTCAACTTTGTTTTCAGCCATAGCAGGCAGCTGAATTCAGCACAGAAACATGTATAAACCCACTGAACACCATTCCTGCTCAGCACCAAACACAGTTAGGGACTGGCTGGCCAACACAATAGAGCATTTTGCAGCTAAAGAGATATTTTGATATTTCCCTCAGGAAGTGGAAGAGGCCAAAACAGAGCTACGAGGAAAGGGGATGTTAGACTGACGCTCTCCAGGTGGCCAGAAACACAACTCCAATCCAATGCTACTGCTGCTCCATGTCTGCTGAATATGTAAATAGTAGGGCTGTACCCAAATTAAGATTTCCATCTCAGAGTTGTTACTTTAAGGTGATGCACTGTAGATCCGGCTGACAAAATGAGAGTTGACTCTGCCGCTTCCCGAGTAATTATTTAAATCTAATATGGGGGACACGAAGAATGAAATTAATCTGGTTCTTGGATCAAAGAACAACTCCTTCATTATATCCAAACTTTTACTGCCTGTAGCACATCCCAGATAATCCCATTGAACCTTTCTAAAGATATCACCATAGTCAATATGTCTACATGTGCACCATATCACTATATAAGTGATGAGGAATGAAGAGGTTTCTATCTAAGATATTGGCTTCTTTAATTCCAAACATACTCAAATACAGGCCCCAGACTTCTAAGGCCCTCATCAGGGGTCTTTAGGTAGACAGCAGTCAAGGAGAAAGGAGACAAGGTCAAAAGCAGACAAGAACAGTGGTATGGGATCATTTCTTTGTGCAGGAATCTTCTCCTTGTCACCTCAGGCATCTTCAGACCTGTGGCTTCCCATCAGTGGCACCCAAAACCCATCCACCCTTTAAATAATGAGCCAGCGCTCATGGCCTTTCTTTCTCTCCTCACTCTCTGCCTCAAGACAAAAATCGAAAAGCTGCGCCTCCTCGAGCCCAGCACTGAGACAGTGGGCGGAAAAAAGAAAGAATGAGAGGCAGAGAAAAAAAAAGCTGTGAGACTTGGTAAAAAAAAAATTGCCCAAGCAGCCACATTTTACGGAGCCTTTTTAATATTTAAACACTACTGACTCCTGAATCACCGAGATTCCAGCCGAACTGGCTCACTGTGAATGGCTTTAATTAGGTCCATAGTGTGAGGCGTGACGATCAGTGTCTGCAGTGGGCTGCTTTTGTGTGTACTTCATCAATTCCACACTGTAAGTCAGTTAAGGGGTCCTCGGGTGCAATAGTCATTAATCAGATGGGCTTTGGGGGGCAAGTGGGAGAATTTATGGGTAAAACAAAGAACTCACCTCCCAGCGTATGAATGCAAACATCGGGGCAGGTGCTGCGGAGAAATGAGGCTTTTTTTTTTGTCTGGAGAGGAACCTTTTCACAAACAGAGGATTTGCAGGTAGACGTGCACACAATTCAGATATTACACACACAAGGCAGCCATACCTGAGAAGAAGACACCGGGAAGAAGATGCCGGGAGGTTGCCTCTCTGTCAAACTGACGCATTCTTACACACACACCGAGATACACACACACACTTTCTGATTGCCCAGGGGATTTTTATTTCTTGTAATTGAATCATCTCAAGGCTTTTAATCCCATCAGAGACCAGTCAGCACATACAACCAAGGTCATTATCAGATGCATGCACACACTCAGATGCTCAAAACTACAGTGGATGCAAACAGTCTCTTCAAAGCATGTTCACATGCTCAGTCGTCACCTGTGTGCCACGCCAGCGCTGCACACTCGCACTGAAACAGCTGCTGAGAATGACAAGACATATTCTTTGCACTAAGAAGCAGCAAGCAGATTATAGTCTTTGTTCCAGTCTTTGTCTTTGCGAATGACTCAGACCCAGATTTTGCTGATACACATTTTCGACTGTTTAACTGATTAAATGGCTTAAGTAGATTCACTCCGAAAACAAACAGGAATGCCGTGGAGAGATAGGACATTCTGCTGCATACAGTGAAAGCACAAGGTTTACATTCCCATCCTGGATGCCGGTGACATCAGAGAGGGGAGAAATTGACGTGAGAAATTTCAGCACAGTTGTCTTGAATGTGTTTTTGTGTCTGCTTTAAATGGAAAACTTTGAGTTGATTGGAAATTCTTCCAGAACCAAAGAAAGCAGACCTGGTCAGATGAGCCGTGTGATTATGAAGCAGCTCACAACCTGAAAAGCTTTGTTGTTTTATTAAGTAGCGATGATGTGAAGGTGATGAAGGAGACTCCGCTGACACCTGTCTTGCTTGTATATAAAAAGGTTTATTACAAAGAAGCTCAGCATCAAAATCAAGCATCCGGATTAGCCTGTGATAGAGGGATCGAAGCCAATATGAATCTCCTCTGCATATATCAGCTCTAACTATCTGCTTATATAGGTTAGCTGTTTTCGTAAGCCTGTGACAAAACATATTGTGTTTACATTTAGAAGGGTCATAGGTCCTCAGACTGAGAGGCACCAAACATAGGGCCCCTAACTAAACATAACATACCCAGGAGGTCAATCAACCTATGGAACTTCAGATACTACAGCTTGTAAAATTACTTTGCCACTAAATCTCAAAATGTCACTTCTGCTGTTACACAAAATGTAAGATAACTTGAAATGTTGAGTAAAAAACCAAGTGCTGTTTTAGTCTTAAAGATGTATCTGCACTCATCTAAAGGGCTACAAGCAGGGTGCTGCAGGGCATTTCAAAATGCATGTAAACTCCCCGCAAGAACCTTTATAGACATCGGTGGTAATTAGTTAGTTTAAATGGTTTTTGTGCATCATATGAATGCTTGATGACAAGAAAAAACAGCTTTCCAACTAATCAGTCCCTGAAAGGCGGGGAAAACAGTGGATGTAGTGAGCCACTGAGATACAAAGAGTATAGAATATAAAAGTTGATATAGTATTATTAACAGTTTATTGACCAAAGCTAGACTCGAATGTTTTCAGTGACTTTCCAATGAAAATACTATGAAGAACAATTCAAATGAAATCTCTGAATTAATATTGCATGTCATAAAATTACCATAGCACATCCATTTGGCCAACTTGCACCCAATTCACCTCTAGTCTCCTTTTGGTCCATAGCATTGCACCTTCCAAGTGTGAAGTTGGTCATATGAATGGTCGTCAAAATAATCACAGAGCAGACAAACAGATTCCTCATATTTATAGTAAGATTTCAAATCAACCACTCCATGAAAACCCATCGTATGTAGGACATGTGTTACGACCCTAAGTCATAAGATTGTGTTTTAGTGTGTCTGTGTGAGTGTCTTCCTTCAAGTGTGTGTTGTTTGTCGCTCCCTGCCTGAGGGAGGTGCTGTTTCCTTGTCCTTATTCCCCTCCTTCCCTTCTTGTGTTCTGTGTCTAGGTGGTGGCTGGTGATTGGACGGAAGATCAGTAAGACCAGATTCAAAATGGGGCCCATGACAATACATGTACAATATGTAGATACTGTTTAGTTCCCTTAGTGTTAGACTTAGCAAAAACTGCAGCAGATGTGTAGATCAAAGTGACTGTCACTTATTTAATGCAAAACCTTTTGTACTAAAATGCGGAGGTGTTGGGTGTGACACACCCTGTTTTCATGCAGCAGAGCAACAAAGCCTGTCATGTAACAACTGCTGCCAGAGAGAGGTATGTTTACTGTCAACTAAATCAGCCTTCCACATCTCACTGTGAACTCCCTGAACTTGTGTCAACTAGATGAGGGAGTGTCATTATGAATTACAATGAAAATCATTGCACCATTAACCTTCAGCTCAAAGAACAGTTAATAACTAAAGTCTTCCTCTGGCAGTTTTCATGAAAATTTGTTCCTCCCCGAGGATGTTACCATAAACGGATAATGTACCATCTCCTTATGTTCCTGCTGATAAAGATTCCTCATCCTCCAAACTGTGTCCATAGTTGGCTGACACTTCCATACAATGTTTAGGAGCTGTCCTGAGGGAAGATGTGGAAGCATGGCCCGGCAGAGCTTTGCTTTTAATCTCAAACTAACAAACGCTGCAGAATCATATACGGTGCATTTAAAATAGGCTGCCTCTCCTCTAGATGTGGCATTGTACATTTCCTACTGACGCCGGTGACAGAAGGGTAGCGAGCGCTCTGTGAACCTCAACAGTGTACCGTCTGGCTCAGGGGATTTGCTGGATGATTTATTCAGTGTGGACTAGCTGATGGAAACACAACTATTTTCCATTTGGTTGTAAAAGTAGGCTCAACAGCTGGATAGAACAAGTGACAACTGGAATAAAATAACAGGATGGTGTCACACCGTGATGGATAGTCAAACATGGGAAAGGAGCTCATGTGCGCATGTCCAGTCTGAGAAACTGTCACCCAGTCTGAGTTGAAAATGCGACTGCTCCCTGGGGTGCTTCATGGTTTGTGGCACAGATTGAAAACTGAAGTCACACAGGGAATGATATGGAGCTGACCTCAGCCCCACCCAAGAAAACAGCATCAAACAGCAAATATCCACCTCAAGCAGTGCAGCTTCTCCCAATGTGTGTGTGTGTGTGTGTGTGTGTGTGTGTGTATGTGTGTGCGTGTGTGCGTGTGTGTTTATGTGTTCATGTCCTCAGACTGTTGTGCACCGCTGGCAGAATAAGACATATAGCAATTGGTAATGCATGTCATATATTACTGCAGATGGACAGCTACCTGCACTGTGGTATGCTGTTTGTGTATTTGTGTTCATCATGTTGTGTGTCTGTCCACAGTTACATTACAATGACCCTTCAACCACTCGGGAGCACAGAGAGGGTGCCCATAAGATAAACCATTCAACCTGATCTTTGGGTTAAAATTGGGGTTAAACCTTGTGTTTTTCTTTTTTTGAATGCTCTCACTATAAGACATTTTTTATGTCCCAGACTGTTCAGCCCAGTGATTTCCTAGAAGACACCTGTGGCAATGCAGGAAGTAGCGTGTCCATGATGTAGTGAGGGGGAACAGATCAGGATGGTGGATGAGTGTGTAGTGAGTCTAACTATCATACATGAAATGGGTGTTTGAGTCCTGTCAAAGATCTGCAGTTAATGATTGCCTTTTTATTACCAACACTGCATACATTTTGGACGATAAAATATGAATGTAGTAATGAAGATACTGATGTATATATATAACTATATCTTTATGTGCCTGGTTGAGAAACTGGCGTAATGCTGGACACACAGAGCAGGAGGGCCCAAATGCAGGACAACCAACACAGCAGAATGGTTTAGACAGATTATACAATAGATCTTACTGAACAAGAAGATGACCAAAAAGACGTGACTTGATTCTTGTCTTAGTTCAGGAACAGGAACGCTAGAATATGGACAACGATCTGGCAACGAGACAGGGGAAACATAGACAATATATACACATGAGGTAATGGGGAACAGGTGGAAACAATCAGGGCGGGGCAGACAATCAGACAGAAGCGGGAAACACACAAGGACAGGAAGTTAAGGGACCTGAAACGAGAGGAGAGTTAGGGATTTCAAAATAAAACAGACAAGCCAGAACAGGAAACAGAAACATGACAGACATGAACATAACAGACTTGACAAGACATAACAACTGGACAGAAAGTTATTCGTGAAGAGGAACAGCAGATGTGTCCGGTGTGCTGTCAGAAAGATGTAAAAGGTTTTATTTTGTCCTCGGTTTTCCTTTTTACGAGGAATTGTGCAATAGTTTGTTTAGTAAGTTCAAAACAGCCGTTTAATTCGGATCTAAGGTAGACGCACATGAAACATTTAAACCACTGTAGCTAGAGACTAGTGGGAGGGTTGGCTGTTTCTGTTCATTTCTATTACTTATTCTACCTGCCAGGGGTTCAGATTTTTCCATGATATCAGATGAAATAGAGCTGGGGTTTGCTCTGGCTGAATTCAAGTTGCTTCAGCCACAAACTGAAGGTCCATCTCTGGAGCTGCTGCTGGCTTTGCTCATGGCAAAGTAGTCTCCTTGCAGCGATGCGTGAAGCGGAGGGAACATGTAACTAAGCTGCTTTAAATGACTTGGAGAAAACCTGGGAAAAGAGAGCATCCTCATTTAGTTCATTCTCAGGCTTCTTTTCTTTATCAAATAATCAATTAAACTATATAGAAGTGTTGTGATCTGTCCAGAGCCTCAAACATACCGAGACATTGTAGAGAGCGAGAATCAATTGTAGTCAGTGAATGTATTCTGGGGTTTTGTGAAATCTCAGTATCTATGTTCTTGTCTTGCAACAGGGTTAGACTGCTACCATGTTGACACGGGAGAGCAAACCCTACACAAGTGGTCACAGACAAGGTGTACTGATTCTAAGATGTTTTTCAGTTAGAGATCTACAGCTGATGCATATGATTGAAGAGGTCACTGTATGTGTGTTTGCTGCCTCAGTCCCTCCTCGCCCTTGTTTCTTGCTCTGTGTCGGGATACTCTGCTCATCTCAGACTCATAAGGTACCTCATCATCTTGTTGTTGGCGACAACATGCTCACGAACACATCTTAAAATTACGATCTATCTGCAAGACAAGCAAATTGTGGCAAAAGCGGCGTACAGTCAAAGTTTAGGATTATGCACGCAGTAGCTGCTGTACGGTAGGTCTCCAGTGAATGATGCCAAGTCGGTGCCTGTGTGACAGACCAGCAGATTTGAAAGCAACAAAAGTCAAAGTGAATGAAGAGATGTAGAGGCAGACATGATGCAGAAAGGAGGAAACAGAAGCGCAGATGACAGGGAGACAGCAGATTCATTGTTTTATCACTAAGCAGTCTGCAATTGATTTTCAAGGTTCTTGGAAAGACAGTGGCCCTCATTCATCAAACTATTGGCCTCTGCTTGTTACACTGCCAAAACTCATATATATAACTCTGTTGGAGCCACAAACAAAGACCTGACTCATTGAGAGAACATCATTTCAAACTGTATTTGCCCAGCACATAGGTGACTATTGGAATTACATAATGATGAAGATTACCTTCATTATTTGTAACTATATTTATGGCCATGTTTATGAGTGTGCATATATTGCTGTGCCAAGAGGTCAGGACTCACACAATTATTGTTAATTATACTTAAATTACAAGCTCTTAACCCAGAGTGGACAGATTTATTTGTGCCTATTTTAGTACTCACAGAAATCTTCATTAATCTGATGTGCCAAGATCTAAAGATCATCTCCATAGTAGATTTAGCTCCCTTTTTTCAATACCTTAATGAATGGGGGACAGTGTCCTCACATGAAAGCCAAGTTTTAAGGAGATTCAGTCAAATCAGTGCAATCCTAATGGATTATGTGGCTGATTCATGTCAACGCTCCTCCTCATTTATGGAGCTTTTGATGTTTGGATGAACACTGAGATAGTTCAAAAGCTCTCTGAAACTGATATCTTTTGACCTTATCAAACTCGGTTGTAAATCAGTTCTCTGGCTGAGCCCTTGTGTCTACAATCTCCTGTTGGTACACTAAGAGAACGAGGTTCAGCTGGCATAAAGCAGTCCCATTATTCATGACAGGACAACAGGTGATTTTATTGTGATTGGAAACATTTTCAAATAGACACTTAACTGTAGGTACAGTAACAAACACAGAAAGAGAAATGACACGATGGGTTGGAGCGTTATTTTAGTCACTTCTCTGTATTGTGTACTTTGTGGACTGAGTCAGACACTCTGCCTTTCAATGCAAAGTCATGAGTCACAGTACAGCAGTGTTTACCAGGAGGGAGTTTCACTTGTTGTTATATATAAAACTTACCTTAAAGGAGTGGTTCACAGTTTTGCACTAGGTGCGCACTGGAGCAGGTTTAGCATCCTGTCATTGCTCCTCCTTGTTACACTGGCCATTAAGAGATCTCTCCCTGATGCACTTTAAGTAAAACTGATGTGGAAAAAACTCTGTAATAAAAGTAAGTAATAAAAGTTTAAAAATTTATCTGAAGCTGATATGAGGCTGCAGCTGTTTGAGTCAGTCAAATTAAGAGGATATTATCCACAGTAACAGCCTTTTTAGCACCAAATTCTCTCTCCTGTTGAGCTGCAGTGAAAGGATGGTGACAAGAGTCTACAGCACCGTGAGGCTGCAGGTGGACACTGACGTGCTTTGAGATAAAGTTTATGTAAACATGCTCACAGTGACAATGCTATTATGCTGACATAATGCAGATATAATGTATACTGTGCTAACTATCTTAGTTTGGCCTGTACTTATGTTAAAATTAGCTAATTAGCACAAAAAAAATGGACAAGTAAAAATGAGTATCACATGATGGCACTAGATAAAAGGTCTGGGGGTGCAGTGAATCCTGAGGGAGACGGAAATGTCTGAACCAAAAGTTTATCCTGTAGTTGTTGAGACATTTTGCTTAAAACCAGGTAGTAAAGCAGTCATGGTAAATGTTCATACGTGCACCTGAGAATTGTTTTAAGAGAGACGTGAAAAGTTGTGAACCTATCTTTTCACACTGATCATCTTTTTCCCCCCTTCGTTTACATAAACTCATCTACTGTGAGCCAGTGTGAATGAATATGTTATTCAAACCATTTTTAAAGCAGCCTGCACTCCTGTTGGCATAAATTTTGCTTCAATTGTTCACACTAAATTAAGCTAGTTTAATGCTTTATTAATATTTCTTTACATTCTGCATCAGAAAGATGTTCTCTTGTCCTGAGTTTTACCAAATATTTACTGGCTTTAGATTTGAATGATATCTATTGGTGAATGAGCCAAGACGTCCTGGTAGTCTCTCACTTCTCTGGAGCTTCCAGATGGTCAGTCTGCTGCTTCTTCTGCGGCCTGATGATGGTCTGACTTATTAATCTTCTTCAGTATGGCAGGAGTGCTGCGTTTCACGTGGGGCCTGTTACACAAAAAGTCTTTAAAGTAACTTTACAAAAAAAGTCTTGTGTAGTACTCTTTCTATCATGTCCTGTAAAATAGCGAACTTGTTAAAAGTATTGATTGCATCCCCTTCTCTGCTCAAGTGGGGCACAGGGTCTAAGTGGGGATTTAACAGGATGCCAAACCAGTTAGGGCATTACAACTTATATAAAGATATAACGAGTAGAATTTTCTGAAAAAAAAAAAAAACAGTGTATAGACTCAAAAATAATCTCATCTCATTGATCACTTATGACCCGCTAGAAGTGTGTGTCTGTACCTGCAGAGATTTTTTTTTTCGCTGTGCTCGGTATGTTTCTGGACATCAGCCTTTGGGCAGTGATCTAAACTGGTCGGTGTGGGGGTGGGGCTTAATAAAAAGATAGATCGTAAGCATGTGGACCACCAGAAGTATGTGCACTTTGAGCCCAGGAGGAGAGGCCAACTTTTTGTGTCACATAAACCGCAACCAACAAATCCTACTCATGTTTCAGGCATCACAACAGTTGTACCTGCCACCACTGTAAAATAGTTTGAGTCACAGCGGTGAACATGTGAATAAAGACAGCACGCACCTGAAAGAGAAGAAAAAAGTACATGTGTGTGAGTGTGTGTGTGTGTGTGTGTGTGTGTATCATGGTCTTTCATCTCTCCTTCCACACGTTCCTTTGGCCAACCTCAAAGCTGCAAAGACTTTAGGCAATATCTACAGATCATATCCTGAATCCAGCCCCCCCACCCCGAGAGAAAACCTTTTTATTCTTTTATTTCAGCATCCATCACACACACACACACACACACACACTGACACATGCACTCAAAAGACATATGCAAAAATACATGCTGAGATACATGTGGAAACAAGATGTGCACACACGTTCACACACAAAAATGCACATAGAAAATGCACACACAGAGACACATGAATTCAAATACATATATATATATATATATTTATATATAAAACACGACTCATGTGGACACACAGGCAGCTCAGAGGAAGATATGTGAGCTTTTGGCTGTTGTAATCCATAATTGATGATAAGGCTGTTAATGTGTAATGGCCTCAGTGTATAATGCCATGTGTTAGATGTATGTATACTGACACTGCCCGGGCTCACACTATTCTTCATCTGAGTTTACCCCGGAGACTCAGTCTGCCAGTTCACATTCCTCATCCAGACTTCACAGCGTCTAATCCCAGTGCACCGCTGATTCTCTCGATTCTCTTTTTCATCTATCCGCACATTTACAGCTATTTACAGCTGTAATCAAAATGCTGACGTGTTGTAAAATGTCTGAACATCCTGTTCGCTGACAATAAGTGACCATTTAAAAATAAGAGACAGGTTAAACAACCGTCACTTTTGTGTAAATTTGAGACACCAGCTTTGGCTGCTGTATGCATCCACATTTTAGGGGACATAGAAAGTGTCCTTTTCAGTGTCAGTATGATAGAAACAAAATTATGATGACTGAGCATGCACACACCAGTTCCATAGGTCAGATTTCTGTGTGAAAGGTCAGTGTGTGAAGGCCACAATGTGTGTGTGCGTGTGTGTGTGTGCCTGCTGTATATGGGGTATCTATACATATCCAACAAAAGGGGTCAGTGTTGCAGTGTTGCACAAGCAAACCTGGTTGTTGCAGTCACAGAACATCACACTGTCACACGTCATCACACCCTATTTGTCTGATAAACAGTTTGAACAGCTTTGTGAACTTTAATGCACATCACAAAACCACACATAGTTTCAGGATATTTGTGACTTCCCCACATGATGCAAGGGGGAGGAGGAGACCTCAGAGATCACAAGTTTGCACACATTAAAACACACAGACAGAAAAAATGAGAACACCACAGCTGAAACAAACAACATCACATGCTTTAGCAGCGAGTAACTACCCATGGAATTACACTCGCACAATGCATTTATGCACAAACACACCCGGACAGACCAAGAATAAACAAATTAACTAGAGGAAGAGGGATGAGGACCGTTTACGGTCAGAAAGAAAAGTAGTGGAGACGAGCAGCAATACTATCTTAAGGATAATATCGATGACTAAAGTGTGTGTGTCTCTATGTGTACAGGTGTACTGAGCAGAGCAAATATCAAAACAAGACCCGCTGTCTAGAAAGAAGTGTAATGATATAAATAAAAGCTGCTAAAAGCAGCAACATCCTCAGCTGGGAGACCTGTGGTTAGAGTAAAAAGAAAGACTTTTAATTGGTTTACCACAATGAGCCACTCATGAGTGAAACAGGAATAAAGCCTGAGGGGATAACAGCAGCCAGTAAAGACTCTGACCTTACAGTTGATAAAAAGGGTTAGCTTTAGGTTTTAGATATGCATGTAAATAAATGTTTGTTTGCTACTTGCTGTAATGAAAAGAGGTTAGTGATTTTCTCTTTATATTTAAAAGATCCTTTGTCACATTGGGTTCCCTTTTCCTTTTTGGGCCAAAAACAAATGGCCCTCTATTAACTATTGCAAAGGCCCACCCTGTTGCTAAATTCTATTTCCATACAATCAATGTGTGATGAAAAAGTTTGGGACAGAATCAGTCCTAAACAAATGCCATTTGAATAATTAGCTCACAGTAACCATGTAGTGTGTTTACAGTGTTTTTTCTATTTTCTATCCTTTCATACATGACAACATATGGAAAAAAATATTAAAACTACAATGATTCTATATTGATTTGCTTTACTCCCATGATACTTTGCCTTGCGGCAACTATTCTGCTTCCAGCTGGCTACCTGAGGCCCACCACGAGGGGAAAAAGACAGCCATTTTCTCTCAGTGAAAAACGTAGTCTTCCAAAGCTTATGACAAACTGACAAAAATGAGCTGCAGCAGTGTAACTTGGTGTCTACTAAAACAACAAGAAACAGTCCGCTATGAGAGCTGGAGACAGGAAACGATGTGCATCTATGGTTGAAGTCGCTGAAGATACTGAATATCACTCTCCATGAACACTACGAGATCCAACGATTGTCTAGACGTGCTGTGTCTTGTGATGGCGATTGGTCACTGTGGATGTAACGTCCATCGTCCACTGGGGCAAAGATAATCTATGCTGTCATGGTAGTGTTACAACCTCTGGCAGCAAAAGCAAAAAAAAAAAAAGTCTTGCTGATATAATTCCTGGAAAGTGCAGTGTTATGATAAGCTTCATTTGTCCCAGCGAAATGAAAAGCTGAACTTTGACAGGTCTGGTTTGTGTGATTATGAGAACCAGTTCCCAGCACAGTGAAAACGACAAACTGAAATATTAGAATTTTACCGCCGTTATTACAGTCTGTATAACCACTGTCACACTGTGTGATCGGTTCGTTTTGTTACCACTCCGGGACATTTGCGTCACTGTTTACTGGTCTAAACATCGGGGTGTGTCTTAGAAAAACTCCTCCTTAGGTTTAAAGTACTCTGGTTAAATGAGCACACCGTAAAGTGGAGCTCAGACTGAGACCACTGAGGAGCTCTACTGAACGCCACAGGAGGTCTTCCCTACCTGAGGCTATCACATTTTATAATTCTTCCCCCTTTAGCCACAGGGAAACTTAAAAAAAACAAACAAACAAAAAATCACCTTATTGTAAATAAGATTAACAATATATTTTCATGTGGATCTCTTTACCTTGGAAATAGTTTTTACATCTATGCAAATGTCTCAGACTTGGCTCATTCTCATTATGCAACAACTCCTCCTTTATCTTCACTTGTTACTTGAGACCAGGGGTCACCAACGCGGTGCCCACCAGGTCGCCCGCCGGGACCACGTGAGTCGCCCGCAGGCCTGTTCTAAAAAAACAAAAAAAAAAAAAAACACTAGTCACCAATGAGCTCCGTATAAACATTTTATTTACTTGTGTTGCTATTCTTTTATATAAAGATATAATTAAATAAAAATGTTTATTATACATAAACGCTGATCTAGTCGGGTTCAAAGGTCAGTATTGTGCACATGACAAACGTCAGAGTTGAGAGTAGTGAGCGGGCGCTGCGGTGATGACTAGCTGAAGGTGTTTTTTTACCCCGAAGAAAATGGCAGAAAAAAGAAAGAAAAGTTGTCATTTTTCACAGTGAGTGGGAGGAAGAGTTCTTTTTTACTACTGTGAAAGAAAACTGCGTGTGTCTCATTTGCGGGGCAAAAGTGGCAACGCCAAAGCGGCACAATGTGGAGAGACACTTCAGTAGCATGCTAACTACCCGCCGGGCAGCGCACTACGGGAGGAGAAAGCCTGCGAGTTAAAGGAAGCTTTGACCAAACAGCAGTGTTTTTTCACCAGGCCGGTGAAAAACTCCCAAAAAACAACCGAAGGTTCATTTAGAGCTGCACATTTTTTGATAAAGAAGAAGAAGGCATTTTCAGACGTTTTTAAAGAAGCAATGATGCTAATTGCTGACACCGTGTTTAAAGACGAGAATGTATCCGATGTCATATCCACTCTCTCTGATGTGCAACTGGGGGAAAGTACGATGGTAGAAGAGTTTCAGCCATGTCCGGGAACTTGACCGAGCAGCTGAACCGGGACCTGGCGAGGTGCAGGTGGTTTAGCATCCAGTGCGACGAGTCCATGGACAACAGCAGTACAGCACAAGTGATGGTCTTCATCCGGATGGTGTTTGATGATTTTTCTACAAAAGAAGAACTCCTGACACTACTGCCCCTAAAGACAACTACGAGGGGAGTTTACATCTATACCGCGGTGAAGAGGTTTTTCACTGAGAAAAAGGTACCATTGGGAAAGCTGGTATCGGTGACTACAGACGGGGCTCCCGCTATGACCAGCCGACGCGAGGGTTTCATCGCGCACTGTAAAGCTGACATAGACTTCCCAACATTCCTGCATTACCACTGCATCATTCACCAACAGGCGATATGTGACCGGCTTTGAGCATGTCATGACTCCTGTCATGAAGATCATAAACAGCGTCCGCGGCAAAGCCAAACAGCACAGGATATTCAAGGTGCTATCGGAGGAGCTGTCAGCTGAGGACGGTGACCTGTTACTACACACGGAAATCCAATGGCTCAGCAGGGGACGAGTTTTACAATATTTTTTGTCACTTTCGCGTGAAATCAAAGAGTTCATGCAATCCGAAGGCGATGACACCTCGCTGCTGGAGGACACAGAGTGGATACTTGACCTTGCATTTTTAACGGACATCACTGGGAAGCTAAACCACTTGAACTGTGAGCTGCAAGGCAAAGGTCAGACTGTTGCTTACATGATTAGCTCTATCAATGCATTTAAAGCTGAACAAAGATGAACATTTTTTCAGTGCATTTACAGCAAAAAAAAGTGCTACACTTCCTCTCTGTGCATTCGGTGCTGAAATACAATGCTTCTGCATCTGAGACTTTTGAAAAAGTTGCAGAAAAGTACTCTCAAGTCATAAACAGACTTGGGCAAGAGTTTGAGAACAGGTTTTGTGACTTTGATCGGTTTGAGCCATGTGAACAACTAAGTGCAACGTTCAGCTTGGATGCTGGACAGGTGGAGATGGAAATCATAACACTGCAGAATGACCTTCACCTCAAAGCCTACCAGGCTGCACCAAACGTTTGGTGCCTTGTGGACACAGAAAAATACAATGGTGTATGCACAGCAGCTACTGAAGGTTGCCAGCCTGTTTGGTTCAACTTCAGGTTCATGAACTTCATCAAAAAACAAACACAGAACACGCCTCACTGATGCACATCTGCAAGACTTCCTCAGAGCTGCAGTGTCAAGTTACACCCCAGATTACAGTACACTGGTGAAGAGCATGCAATGCCCGACTTCCCACTAACAAAGACAAATAAAGATATCACATGTTGTCAGTGGCAACATGCCAGTGCCATGGCAAATTCTGTTGGAGTTTATAAGTTTTGTATTACATTAACCATCTTTTAATGTTTATTTTTACTGAACATCGTGACGAATGTGTTCATAAGGTGTAACAGATTTTGTTACATGTTGCTTGATGTTGATTTTGTTAAAGATGCTGCAGATTTGGTGATTAGATTGTGATAAGATGTGATAAGATTTATTTGAAAAACTGAAAGTTGATTTTTGTAAAATGTTACATAATTGATAACTTGTACAAACATGTTACATAGTTCATGATTAGTTAAAAATTGTTAGCGGCTAGTAAAAATGGAACATGATGATTTCCTATGAAATGTTGCAGAAATGATCATTTGAAAATGAAATAATTGCAGAAATAAAGTGTTCCATGTTGAAACTTCCTACCTTGTTAAATCACTCTTATTATTTTTCAGTTTAGACAGTTTAGTTTGAGATGTGTTCAATGTCAACGTGGTAACTAACAAGGTTAATTTAGAGTTATACTGCTAACACTGTTAACTGTGTTTCCACCACTCGCTTTATTACTATCTTTAAAAAAATTTAAATAGTTTCAAAATAAAAGCATAAACATGTGCGATTTTTGATTATTAAGGGACTGATGTGCATAATAACCAGTAACTAGCTGGTGTAAATGCACTTTCCACCTCTGAGAGCCAGCAGGGTGACAAACAGACTGTCCCTGACTGCTGGAGAGTGGAGCATGTCAGATGGGTCTTCCACAGAAATCAAAACAGTTAAATAGTTTCTGAAAGAGAAATGATCATCAATCCGTCTCACTGTCAGCTGTCTAATTTGCCATTCTGAAGGTGTGTTTACCCCTGCATGGTGGCCCTATCTGTCACACTTGGAGGCCTCTAACAAACAAGCTGTCACACAGTCAAGCAAAAGCCATTAGCTTTTGTATTAGTGCTTCTGATGGATTGCATTACCCCTAATGTGGATGTGACAAACACTGTTTTTATGCATTAAACAGAAGAAAACAAGAGAGTGGGTGCAAAGAGAGATGAGGTTTGTGTTTTTTTACGTCTCAGGGCCAGAATACTTGAGTTTGGTATCAATACCACTTGAATGCTGAGTACTTTTCCATCTCATATTTTGACTCATCCTTTAAAAAAAAAGTTTAAAAAAATCCCCAATTCTCTTAAATCTCCTTTCACTGCCATACCTCAATAAATCAAACACTTGAAAAGATTATGTCAGTGTGGAGCGGCTCTCAAATGCTGATTAGTTTAGGACTAAAGGTCAGCGCTCCTGCAGGTACTCCTTGTGTTGCCTGAAGAAACTCACCAGGCATTAGTTTCACATTTGGATACTGAAGCTGAATTTCTGCTTTAGCTCATTCTAAGCCTCCTTCTGTCTGAATGTTTTCAAGGGTCAGCACCTTCAAGGCTGAGGACCCGATAGTCAGAGCACACTCGAGGGAGAAAATGCCCCCCCATACCTGAGGCATGTTGGTTTCTGGTTCATGAGTGATGTTGGAGTTATACTTTTGCATTCAGGTGGGAGCCTATGTATGTGTCTTCTTAGCTTAAATGCATCTCCTATATAACTTAACACCACATGGTGAGAAGGGGCAGCTTGTGTTCTCTCCTGCAGTTCTCTGACGTACGTAGATCAATTCTGACTGACAGACTGATTGTTGATAGTGAGGACAACATCAAGAACGCTGATTAAAGAAGACAATAAATCCACTCCATTGTAAGTGCAGCTACCATATAATTCAAGCATAGTATGGCCCGAAAATGTACAAGACACCTCAAGGGTAAGATGTTGTAGCATGTTATGGCATTTACCCAGAAGGCACTGAGGGCTTTATATGTCCCATTAGGAAGAGCTGCAGGATGTGGCTAGGAGGGAAGATTTCTTTGAAAAAAAAAAAAAACAACGTCCCACATCCAGATGAGTGGCTTAAAATGGATGAATGTATGGACGGATGTGTTGATCATCAATGTTTCTGCTCATCGTGTACCTCCAGTCATTTTCCACTGTGAGGAAGCGAGAATGCGAGCCGTTGCATAACCTTGAAGAGAGGAGATCCACAAGACTCATTGTTAAACTACAAAGGCTGCCCCTTTAAACTCAAGATTCACACAAAGAAGGATTACGCTAATGATTAAGCTGCTCCATCCAAAACACACACACACATTCTGTCTGAGTGGAAAATATCTTTGCGGGCTCAAGTGTGTATTTTTGTAGCGCTCCATCTCAGGTTGAACTCCCCCACTGAGAGCTATGTATTCCCTGTATTTGTTTCACATCTCTGCAAAAGAACATCAAACACTTTCAACAAATTCAATCAAGCATGTGTTTGACCTCAGGAAGAGATATCCTTTGCTCGGGACCAGCAGTTAATATCTTGGGAACCGTTAGCGTATGAGCATCTCAAACGTTTGAAAGGCCCCGTTAGTGAAGAGCAGCGCAGCAACAGTTTTCTACCCACTGATCCGCCGTGGATTCACCTCAGGTCAATGTTGTTTTTCCGACTTTTGTTTCAAGGCCTCATGTTTCAATTGTGATTCTGCTCTTACACGAGTGTATCATTGTTATTCGTTTTAAATGAAATATTATGTTACATTTAACAAGACAAAGACTCCACAGACATGCTTGCGGCTCTGTGAAGATGTACAAACAAGCTAATGTGGAGCAAGTATAATGTTTAAGATACTAACCATCTTTTCAGTTTAGCGTGTTAGCTTGCTAACGTTCCGTACAAAGCAATAAAGCCAAAGTGCAGCTGATGGGAATGTTATTAGTTTAGCAGGTATTTGGAAATGTCCTGAATCTAACATGTTGAAAATGTATAATTTGACCTGATGATGGTGCTAGATGAAAAGTTAAGAAATCACCAAAGTGATTATAAGTCAATGTAAGTGGGACATAATTGTGTGCACCAAGTTTCGTAGCGATGCATTGCATAGTTGTTTCAATAAAAAAAAAATCACAAATGTCAACCTTATGGTGGCACTAGAGCTGAAAATTCAGAGGATCATCGAGGTCATTAGGATAGATCGCCTGGGAACAGTTATTGTATGTTCAGAATTTTGTGCTTGTCCATCCGGAAGATGGTAAGATGTTTCACTGGGTAAGTTAAAACTTAGATCTATTGGTGATGTGCAACATCCAGTGCCTTGTAACTTACCTCAACATTTCCCAAAGTGGAATGTGGGAACCACCGAGGGCCTTAAGAGGGCTAAGAGGCTTACAAATGGCACACTCTAGCTCCCATCTGCAGTACAATTACAACTCTCACTGCATTCATTCGGGTTGAGTCATAAAAGAGTACTCTGCTGAGTTTAAAGCAAAGTATCAAAAATGATGGATCAGCAGAAGCAGAGATATTGCTCTTTTTTATCCCACACATTTTCTTCCCTCGTCAAAACCTGTAGGCAGTTACAAACACAAAGTTAGGTATTTTTGCATACAGGCCAAACATTTGGAAGCAACTTCAAGTTTCTGTTCACAATGCTTTCTGCCTTTAAAAACCAGCATGAGTTATATGTATTTTTGATGAAAAACTTCAGTTTCTGTTCACAATAACTTTCTTAAAAACCAGCATGAGTTATATGTATTTTTGGATGTATTTACTCTGCATGATCAGACTTTGCTTTCATTGATATGCACCATTTTCCTCAGTTTACCTTTAGGTAGGCATACATTGATGTTACCTAGACAAAAAAGAAGAGGAAGGTGTTCTTCAAAAGATGGTTTGGCCCCCTCAGTCTCCAGACCTCTCTCCAACTGAGCTTGTGTGGGATGAATTGGATCGATCAGTCAGAAAAGCGCGTCCCACAAAGTCAGCAGTCTCTTATTGATGAACTTAAGAAAGCTTGGAATGAAATTCCTGGCGCACATACCTTAAACATTTTTTCATATATATGCCTATATGTTGTTAAAGCCTGCCAGAGGAGGTTACTTTGAAGAAAGCAAAGTCTAAGCAAGAAAAACTCAAATACCTGATAATTATAGTAGTAAAATGTCTTCTGATAAGTTACTCTTTATATAATAATCACGTTGTTTATTTTGTTGCAAAGTATACCAATGAAACAATGATCTTTTTTTGTACAAATTTGATTCTTGCTTTCCAAACTTTTGGCCTGTAGTGTATATACTGTCTTGTACACTTTATTAGAAAAAACCTGCACAATCTAATGCAATTAGAACTACCTCTACCTCTATGTAGTTTATAATATTCAGTCTTTGTTGACTTTGTCTGAAATGTGTAAATTATATGTTATATATAATATACAGTTGTTGTAAAGATTTGCATTAGATTGTGTGTGTGTGGGAGAGTAATATTCTTTACTGTCTTCAATAACAGTCTTCATTTTAAGCTCAAATCTGTTTAATTTACATTTTTAGCCTACAGTGATTTCAGTGATGTTATGGGGATGGGTTTCAAAAACAATATTAATATTTAAACGTTATCTATAACGCTGGCAGCAGATACGAGCAAGAAAATGAATACATAAACCATTAAATTATTTGCTCTAATAAAAAAAGGCTCTAAGTAGTTAATCAACACCCAGGGCTGTAGTGGAGGATCAGCCCACCTGGACTCAGGTATCTCACACACTTCCTATTGATGCTTACATTCACTTTTTTAACTAAAAACACTGTCAAATAAATAAAACAATGCAAAAAAAAAAGCAAAAGAAAAAGTGAGAACCACCTCATGGTGAGAACCCTTGAAGAGATCCTGCAGGTTTGATTGACAGAGGCTCCAGATGGGAGGGTCGACTCCACTTCAGACCAGTCAAGTCCCGCCTCACAGTGTGGGTCTCACTGCGGACTTGAGGCTATAAAATGAAGGAAATTACTATAACCGGGACGCTCTCTGGAGCTGGAGTTCACTGTCTGAACTCCCGAGAAGACACCAAAGTCACCTCGATGCTTTAACCAGCACACACACTCAGAGAGAGAGAGAGAGAGAGAAGAGCGACGCAGAGAGATTTCGCCGCCGGTTTCCTCTCACTTCCAAGCCGACAGAGATCCGACCCAGTGTCCGTGCAGAGGCAGAGAGCTGAGCCATGGCAGGGGACGGCTCGGACCAGCGGGCTCTGCAGTATGAGCAAACTCTGGTAGGTCTCACTTGTTGCCTCTGAACTTTATAAACTCTGCGCTTGTACCTGCGCGGAGAGGGAACACCAGACTCCAATGCACAAACCTGTCAACTTAACGTGACACACATCTGGTAACTGCACGATAGACAGAGGGGGAGCTGCGGTCAAAAGTTATTATTTGATAGAAAATAAAGGCATGTCGGTGTGATGTGTGTATGCCGAATGGAGCTGTGTATGTGTGTGTATATATGTGTGTGTGTGTAGTTCGTGACATTCCTCCGTACTGTGTGTGTTTTGTCAGAGTCAGTACAAGTTGTCAAGTTTCAGGCGAAGGTCCACCTTATGTGCTCTCATGTGGAAGTGACTGATTTGTGGTTGTCGGAAGAAGCCGTGTGTGTCTCCGAGTCCTTAATTGGCCATTTTCTGTGCTTTTGAGCTGACATGAACGACCAAGGACACGTTTCTAAGTGGTCTTTTTACACCGTGTCGACATCGACACAACATCTGGATCTGTGTGTCCAGATACGGCTAGTGTGTCCTGTATGACGAGATTCTCGCCAAACCACGTTTTCAAAATGCCACATTCTTTTAGAAAGCCGTGTATAATGTCTTGGGCGCGTGTTATGTAATACTTGTGTGGCTCGTTTGAATTTTCAACATGTGCTGATGAGTTCGGCATCAGATATTATTTCCCCAAGCGCAGGTTTATGTTTCAAAACAACAACTTTCCCAGGTGGTTCGTCTCCTTCCTCACTCGTCTTGGATCGACCAGGAGACACCGCGGTGGGCGGTAGCAGGCACCGTGAGGGGTTTTAAAAAGTGACATTTCATGCAACGAAGTGCAGCTTGGTGCTTAATAGATTAGCCGAATTCACAATAGACTCATAATGATAATTAAAAAGCCTGGAGGCGTGTTTTGTAAGAGTTGTACATTTGTCAAAAAATCTAATTAGTTCTCCCTTAGTGTATTTTTTAACGGAATTTTGTTTAATGAGCTGCACATTCAGAAACATGTTTTGGCAAATGTTCCCAACTGTCTGCCCTCCTAAATTGGATATCTACTACATGCAGAAGGATTATGTCATCCCCACCAAAACAGTGCTGTAGTCATTGGGGTCATTGTATGTGTCAGGAGATCCGTATGTGTAGGCTGCATTGATATCAGGCTTCCCACAATAGATCAGTTCATTGTTGTCCAGCAGCCTGGGTGCTGAGAGAAGCTGCTGTGTACACACACATGCACAAAATCCTGTAAGATGAGGCGCGTCGTGCAGGTGTCCAGAGATGCACAGATTATTCTTCATGCATGAGTGTAAATTTGAGTTCAGACTTTAGAAGTTACCGTGTGCCTCATAACCATTACATAAGGTAATTCTTCCCTTTTTTTTTAAATTTTTATTTTTTTTAGTTTACATAATAAGCAAGCAGTTGTTGGGATTCATAGAGGAACTGCATGCAGCTTAGAAGATGAATCATTTGAGTGAATGTTTGATATCAGGCCTGTTTTATACAGCAGGGGGCTCTCAAACATCTGCATGTCCCGGCCCCTTAAAAACACACAGATCAGAGTCCACTTACCTACTCCGGGACCTCCTGCTGTATGGACTCTTTAAAATGAGTGTTTGGCAGTGAGTCGTGTAACAGTGGTGAGGGGGAAACACATTATTACACTCTCGTATATTCTCTAAACGGTATAGTGAATTTTAATGTAGGAAAATTACATTATTGATCATTTTGAACCTCCTGAAGGACCTAGATTTTACTTTTCAGGAGTTAGTGTGCCCCTCAGGATGATTCAGAGCGTGGTGTGGACAGAGAGTTCAAGTTGTGTGTGTGTGTGTGTCTGTGTGTGCCAGTGAGTGTATACTTTTCCTGACAAACTTCTGTCAAGCCTAAAGAATCTGCTATTTGAAGAGAGTAGTTTTATAGGCCAACTGGACCCATTCAGTGGCAGCGAGGCTTTAAATTAAGAAGAGCCACAACTGTAACACTTCTTTGGGCCTCTGTTTCCTCTTCTTGAAAAAGTTTCTTTATAAAGAGCCCCCCCCCCTCCCCCCTTCCACCCTCCACACCGCCTCCCCGTGTGCTGTTAATCTGGGTTTGTGTGTTTGTGTGAGAGATTACACAACGTGTGACCTGCTGATTCAGTGCTGGACGCTCTGTCACCCTGGCGGAGTCTCGTGCTCGGCCCTCCGGCTCTCTGAAAGGAACGTGCAAACCTCTCTCTCTCTGCAAGAAAAAAAAATCCATCCACGCCACCTTTTTGTGTTAATCTCAGCTCACCCTGTTGCGCTCGGACGATTGTTACATGAACAAAATTGTCAAAAAGCATCTAAATAGAGTCAAATAAAAATAGCTACAGTGTGAGAATAACCTCTTTTAACATAAATGAGCTCTCTCTCTGCCCCCCATCTCCTCGCCGTGGGTTGTAGTAACATGGTGTCTTTGTGTGATATTGGCAGTCATGGTGGTTGTGTGGGTTTGTTGTGGGCAGTGGATGCTCAAAGAGGCCAGTGTAGTTTGGCTGTGAGAGAGGCTTAAAGGCTGGCTACAGAAATGCTGGCAGGGCCACGAGTAAGGAGCACTTTGCAAAATAAAACCAGCCTCGCCATATTGTCGGTTAACATCAGACCGATGCATCAGTTAGTTTTAGTTTGAAGCTGATTTTAGCGGCCTCCTGCTGGAGCCTGTGGCCCAACTTGTACTTGTTTGTGTTGGATATGATGGACACGATGCTGCTGGCAGTTTTTATAACATCATACATACACATATTTGCTTAAATACCACTGTGCTACACTGCTTATTCTGTTAAGAAGCCACACAAGCATGCACAAATACTTTCAGCGCTATTTTCCTGTCCCATTTTCAGTGTCCCATGATCATAAAAGAGGATTTGAAAGATAATTTTTAACTTTTTTGGCAGCAAACAGCTGCTACAGGTAAAACCCATTTCTATCAGTCACAAACAAGGGCAATGAAGGCAACTCGTGTGTCTCAGCAAAAAGCGTGAAGAGGCTTTGCATGAGATAAAAGGTCCCATTCATGCCCTAAAACACTCTTCACTGTTAAAAAATCACCGCAAAATCACTGCCACTCTCACATCATTTATCTGTGAAACATTAGTTTCTTACGGCTGCATTGATGATGATGATCATGATGATTGTCTTGATCATGATAATAAAAAACAACACCTCATTCATCATGATCTTTTCCAACAATGGGAAATGGCAAACAATAGCTTATCAGGTGATTTTGGGTGAGCGTGAATTAACTGTTGCGTAACAAAGCATCCCTGTGTCATTAAATAATAAATGGACCCGTCTTGTGATCAAAGGTGAAGCTTAATCAGGGGTTGTACAATGGCATGAATTGTGATCCAATCACAAGTGAGAGTGAGAGGCTAATATTTATGACATTTTATACAGCGTGACCAGAGTTTTCCTCAGTAATGGAAAAAAATATCTGCACAGGATGAAGTTTTTCTTTAAAAAGAGCAACAAAGCTCTCTCAGTTTGTAGTTATTGCTTTGACCCACGTTTAATCTGCAACAAGAAGTGGCTGAAATGCTCTGAGTAGACAACCTGGTTGATTTTAGTCAACCTCTGGATGGTAGTTATCACTGTCAGGTGTCAAAGGTGTACAGTAATGTTGCTTGGTTCTTACTGAACAGTGTTGACAGTCTTTTGTTGACTGTTTGAGTTTTCTGGAGCAGGGCTGCAACAGAAGCTTATTTTCATTATCGATTTAATCTGTCAATTGTTTCCGCGATTCATCATTGGGTCAATAAAATGGTATAAAATGCGTATTAGTGTTTTTTTTCTGATCAACAGTCTGAAACCCAAAGATATTACAGAAGACTAAGAACACTAACATATATTTACGTATGATAAACTAGAATCAGTGAATCTATGGCATTTTCTTAAAAAACAAAAGGACTTCACCTCTTATCACAGTTGTTGGTGATTAATTTGTCTCTCAGCTGATACAGAGACTAGAATAGCTCTATCTTTGAGTTTGACCCCTACGGGATGAATGAAGACCAACTGAATCAATACGGACCATCCTTCTCTTAACACAACTTTGGGAATTGCGCTACTTTATGGGTGTAAGTGTCTCATTTGCGTTGTTTTATATATGATTCAAACCATATGAGCAGGGCTAACTGGATTAGCATGATGGAGCCAGAACAAACAATGATGATGCACGCCCAAAGCTTTCCAGGTAGAGCACATACTCTGAAATGAAATGCCGTTAGAGGTGTATTAGACCTACCACACCAATGCAAGTCCTGTGCCAAAAAACAGTTTCCCATCACCAAACCGCAGCCCGGCACAGTCCATTTTCCATTTTCATGTTGGGATCGTGGCGCTCCACCGTCAGATTGAGGTAATCGTCTATGAGATTGCGTGACATTTTGCAAAGTGGTTGTCGTGGATGTACAGTGTGCGTGAGTCTCAATCCGTCGCGCTTTATGTCCCTTTAAGAGTCGTAGGGGTGTGAGATAAGGTGACAAACAAATCCAGTTGAGTCAAAAGAAAAACCACAGATGTTAATGTGTTTATTGATGACATTTATGAGCTGTAAAAACATTTGAACGCCTGTTTTACTTCCCTCTTGGCTGTGTCGGAATCAATATTACAGGTCGTTTACATGATGGTACAGGCTACATAATGTGAAGGAAAGTTGTGGTCTGGCCTATTTTTCTGCCTGCAGGACTTCTGGTTTATGATCGTGAATGTGCTAATATTCTAATAATGACTGTAGACTTCTTGAACAAAGCAAACAGGGAAGTGGAAGTGTCGGCTGGAGAAGTATGGAAACTTAATCATCTGCGAGTGCATATTTTGCCCTGTGTTTTTGTGTCTGTGTGTGTGTGTTTGCAGCCATCTGTCTTGCTGTGACACGGGGTAATTTGTAACCCTGCGTTATTCGCCTTGCTGTGGTAATTAGGCTTTATGTAGCTGCGTCCGTTTGATGTCTGCTCACTTGCAGCTGTAGTGGAAATTTCCCCTTTTCTTTCCCTCCCAGCTCCTTGTTTTTTAATTTCACTATCACTTCATCACACCTTGCGGGTCTTTCTCTTATTTTTGCAAGACAGATCAACAGCTCCTTGACTTCCTGCTTTTAGAGTGCGGAGAAAGGGGCGCTTGCATAATGTTTGTTTGGGGCGAAGTCGTGAATAGGCTGGCCTTTTATGGCAGATAAGCATCAACGCTTTTTCTCTCTCTGTTACAAAAGATCAACCTTTTCTTTTTTTGTTTTTTTTGTTTTTTTTCAAAATGACCCGTTCACATCTATTTACTTTCTAGTCAAACAGCCATGATGAATTTCATTGGCCCGGACTCTTTGTTTGGAGGGTCTAAACATAAACATTTGCACAAAAGCCAATGAATTAAGCCTCCGATTGTAATAAATGTGAATTTGGCAAACACTCCACACGAGAGAAGAACTGCTGACTGTGTCTGTAGGTAAAAGGTGGAATGTGCTTGTGTGTCTGGCTGTTGCTCGAAGACACACAGATCGCATTGATGATTAACCGCCGAGAGGGAACGAGAGAATAAGTGGCGGACAGATAGTCAATAGACTAACAGACGAGTTGGTTTCAAGTGTTGAGGCATGTCTCTTGATTAGTGCCTTACAATTATTTCTTCCCCCTCTTGTGTGCTTAACAAATATGGATTAGAGAGGAGATGGAAAACGAAGATCTAAGGTGGGCAGACTTGGGTTCAGTGATAACCTTCAGTAGTAGATTAACAGAATAATACTCAGCAGGGCAAAGTCAATACAGGCCTTAAAGTATTGAGCACAAAATTAGATGAAACATGAAAAGCACAAAGTGTATTAAGTCTGAGGGAAAATTAAATATTCACCGGACTGATTTTCTTTATTTTTGAGAGCGTTGTGATGCGAAAAATGAAGTCCTCAGCTCAGCTACTACTACAACGACACACTGTCACCGTCAGCTTTTGAAAAATGTTCCCACACTGAAGGCAGCCATTGATTTCATATTGAAGCCAGCTTGTAGTAATCTGTTATCCGCTTCAATACGGTTGCACATTATTACTTTTTGATAAATTACATTGTTTGGTTTACATTTTACCTGATGGTGATGTGATCAAATGTCTTATTTAGTCTGACCAGCAGCCCAAAGCCCAAATATATTCAGTTTATGTGGTGTAAAATAGATAAAGATGGCTTAAACAATTCATCAGTTATAAACTTTTCAGATTCATTCAGTCAGTCGATGCAGCTCTAAATCCTCGATGGTGCAGTTCAGTTGTAAAGTAAACTACAGGCAGAATAGTCAACATGGTAAACATGAATTTTTGTAGAGTTGAATTCCTCAAAGAGAAAGAAGAAAGACAATAAAACTGCTCCAGTAAAATCATATTTTCATGAGCCTGTTCTCATGCATGTGTGTTCTGGGAACAAGTGTTTATTGTTGTCACCCACATCAACACTTTTACTTTTGACTCTGTTTTCACAAACACATTTTTCCTTGAAAAGCAAAAGGTCTGAGATGCAACAGCATTTCCATTTATATGAGATCCTCTGTGGACATTCCTTCCCTCTGTTATGTCAAATTTTTTTATTTTCAGCCCACAAATGCGCAGAGGCTGCTGTACAGTAAGCTTATTTTATGGGATGGATATGAACATATACTGTATACAGGAAATAAGTCAGAAGTCCAGATGGGAGAAGCTTTGAATTTTTCAAAAGAATTCGATATTATTGTTGGATATTGAGCTTTGCAAACAGCAGTGAGTGAAATGATGGTTTGTTGGGACTACAGGTACATCTAAAAAAATTAGAATATCATGAAAAAGTTCAATATTTTTTGTCACTCATTTCAGAAAGTGAAACCCATATATTATATAGACTCATTACACATAGAATGAAATATTTCCAAGCCTTTATTTCTTGAAATATTGATGATTATGGCTTACTGATAATGAAAACCCAAAATTCAGTGTCTCACAAAATTAGAATATTACATTAGATCAATAAAAAAAGGATATTTTAAACAGAAATGTCAGGCTTCTGAAAAGTATGTTCATTTCTATACACTCAATACTTGGTTGGGCGTCCTTTTGCATGAATTACTGCATCAATGCGGCGTGGCATGGAGGCGATCAGCCTGTGGCACTGCTCAGGTATAATGGAAGCCCAGGTTGCTTTGATAGTGGCCTTCAGGTCATCTGCATTGTTGGGTCTGGTGTCTCTCATCTTCCTCTTGACAATACCCCATAGATTCTCTATGGGGTTCAGGTCAGGCGAGTTTGCTGGCCAATCAAGCACAGTAACACCATGGTCATTGAACCAGCTTTTGGCACCTTTGGCAGTGTGGGCAGGTGCCAAGTCCTGCTGGAAAATTAAATCAGCATCTCCATAAAGCTTGTCAGCAGAAGAAAGCATGAAGTGCTTTAAAATTTCCTGGTAGATGGCTGCATTGACTGTGGACGGGAAACACAGTGGACCAACACCAGCAGATGCCATGGCAGCCCAAATCATCACTGACTGTGGAAACTTCACACTGGACTTAAAGCAACGTGGATTCTGTGCCTCTCCACTCTTCCTCCAGACTCTGGGACCTTGATTTCCAAATGACATGCAAAATTTACTTTCATCTGAAAAGAGGACTTTGGACCACTGAGCAACAGTCCAGTTCTTTTTCTCCACAGCCCAGGTAAGACGCTTCTGTGGTTCAGGAGTGGCTTGTAGCCCGTGTCTAGGATTCGTCTGTGTGTAGTGGCTCTTGATGTGCTGACTCCAGCCTCAGTCCACTCCTTGTGAAGCTCCCCCAAATTCTTGAATGGATTTTGCTTGACAATCCTCTCAAGGCTGCGGTTATCCTTTTTGTTGGTGTACCTTTTCCTACCACACCTTTTCCTTCCACTCAACTTTCTTTGAATATGCTTGGATACAGCTCTCTGTGAACAACCAGCTTCTTTAGCAATGACCTTTTGTGGCTTACCCTCCTTGTGGAGGGTGTCAATGACTGTCTTCTGGACATCTGTCAAGTCAGCAGTCTTCCCCATGAGTGTGTAGCCTACTGACCCAGACTGAGAGACCATTTAAAGGCTCAGGAAACCTTTGCAGGTGTTTTGAGTTAGCTAGCTGATTAGGATGTGTGACACCATGACTTTCCAATATTGAACCTGTATATGTACCGTATATGCAGCCCAAGAAAGAGACTGCAGCCACTACTCAGGGCTGGAAACAAATCCCAGCACCTTTATTACATTGTGAGGGTAAAACAATTGTGTAATCTGTTTCCAGAAAGTTGTCCTGAAAAGTCAAAAACGTCTTTATCTTTGCAGTGAAAGACTGGATTAAAAGGATACAGTTAAGGATAAAAGGATACGGTTAAAAAGATCATTAATGACATTTGAAATAGGTAGTATATTTTATTTATTTATTAAAAAAAAAACGTTTTAATCACAATTTATTACACAATGAGGTCTAAGGACTTAATGATTGAAAAGGTAGTAATGCATTAATAATTCAGTGTTTTTAGCATACCAACATTAACATGGAAGGCATTATAAGTAACATTTTCTAGATTATATATTTGTAGAATATGGCGTAACATTAAACACACCACGTCTGAAACCAAATATACGCCTTTGACCAAAACCTTTTTCTCTGCCTCCATCTCTGCTCGTCCTCAGGCAGTCATTTTGAAATAAATGACTAGCAGTCACTTTTCTCTCGTCCCTGTCTGTGTGAGCTCACCGCTTCTTTCTGTCTGAGCTCGGCTGCTTCAAATGAGCAGACAGCCTGGACAGATCCAGCAAAGTCACCTTGAGGTGATTGTGTGCCAGAAGAAAGCTACAAAGTCGCAGTTGACACATCAGGGGATGTTCAGTTCACTATCAGGTGTGTGTGTGTGTGTGTTCTGAGGTTTTCCATGTGTAGAGCTGCTTTTACCTGAAACAACTCTTTGGTAAAGGTGATCTTGTTGATGTGTCAACAGCATGTCATGAAAAGATCCAGATGCAAGAATGAGTAATCAAACACTCTATCACTGTGACCTCGGCCACAGTGTAGCCGTTGTCTCTTTAAATGCCCTTCACGATGTGTCTGTCTGCTGGTGATGCTGAAAAGAGCTGCTCGTGTGTCTCTGCCTTGTTTGTGTGTGTGAAACCTCAGTAATCACTGATGGAGAGCTAAAGACAGATGGTCAGTAGGAGCTAAACTAAAGACTCAGTGAATGATGATTGATTTTTTTTCTGTATCAAATTTATATAAAATCACCTTTTTGCACATTTTGCTGTGTGTTTTGTTGTCTTATTTATACCTCGAATGAATAGTGTAACCTTACTGTGCCACTCTATAAACATGAAATGACTGAATTTAAACTGCATTAAATATTCGTCTGGAATTCTTGACTATTGACCGTAATGGATTTTAGCATACATCACATCACATCTGCCTGTTCATGATCTAAAACTCTTTGAATGGTTTGACTTTCTATCCTGACAAATACAAATATTATTAAGATGCAAAAATGACAAACACTCTGCTGTTGTGGCATCTCAACTGTGAGACGTTGCTCATTAGCGTTTCAGTCCAAATGTATGGAAAACAGCCCTTCAGATACCTTCACTTGTGTAACCTCACTTTTGTACATGGTGCCTCATTTAGTCACTGTTGTGGGAGGCTGCAGGAATAAACTGGCTGAGTGTGGCTCATGCAGATGTTTGTCACAGCTGAAAGGGCATATGGTGCAATGCTGATTCCTTCCTCTTCAGACCGGTTCATCTCTCAGCGATCAGCACGGCCGTCCATATCATCATCATGTTGTGGTTTGACAGGATGATCTCTGGTGTTGTCAGCCCTTATCTGCTGTCACTACTGATCTTCCACATTGTGGCTGACTGCCTCAGTGTTTATGCATCCATACTGTGTCATCAGCACATTTTCCACTGATGATCAGTCACCAGCGGCCCTCTGTTCAAACACGAGTGTCAGGAGGTCAACATTATGACCATTTATTTAGCTGGGCTGTGGAGAAACATTTTCCCCCGCAGCTGCACTTTAATGCGTTGGAGGAAAAGGCGTGAATACCAAGGTATGCTGATGATACACGTGTTGATATGAAACTCCTGAAAACCATAGAATCCAATTATAAACACTGATTCATAGGGTTTTACACCCTTTAAGAACAGTAATTTGGGTTATGTGTGAGTCAAGACACTTAATCCTTAGCACGATGATGTTTTGATGTCATATAACTGCTTCGGTCCTCTTTCCAACCGCAGTGCCGTAGACAATGATCAAAACGAGCTGTCCTCCGAGCTGGACGAGTAACATTGGTTTCTATTTATAGCCAGTGTGCAAAAAAAGTGTAACATTGAGTAGAAATACTACAAAGATATTGAATAACTTCACTTCATACATATCATGGGGGGAAAAAACGCTATTCTTTTGAGGGAATAGATTCAGGTTCACTCTTATACAGTGTGGTGTTTAATAAGACACCACTGAAGACAAAACTGTGCTTAAATCATAAAACACAAAATTCAGATAAATGAAAACAGAAGACACTTGCAAAAATACTCATGACTGTGCCAACAGGCTGATATTAAGCAGATATAAAATTTAGCATGTCCTTACAACAGTTCATGCCAAAACATCCGACAGTGTTGAGATATTGGAGTAAAATGCTGAAAAATATTCATCTGCAAGTGGCGCTACAGATAAAATCAGGACATCAGCCAATGGCTGTTTACCTGGGTAATATGACTGTACCAAATTTCATGGCGATGCCGCAGTAGATGAGGAAAAAAAATGGTGGGCAGACCAAAACTATCAGCATTAAGATGATCATTACTGCCATTGCTCAGCAGACCAAACTCGCTGTCAGGAGTCTGCAGTAAGACCAGTCTATCTCCAGGTGTGCGTCTAATGAGCCTCCAATGTGCTTTCAATGGTCCCAGATCACAGTGGACTTAAAGTTCTAGATAACAGTTTCTTTGCTGATATTGTAAACAGGCTTCAAGCATGGCGTTCATCCCCGCCGACATCTTTCTTATGAAATCACTGTACTGTACAAGAGTCATCAGCTTTGTTCTCAGCTCATCAAGCCATCAACCTAGACTTAAGCTAGCTCTCCCCCTCGCCTGCCCGCCTGCCTTCTAATTGCTGTTAGTTTACCATTGATGGAGTGTAATTAAACAGACGCCTTGCAGTGTTTAGCCGCTGACAGAATTGATTGGCGCAGCGCTTGGCAGCCGAGGCGCAGCGGTCCCCGCGTTGACAGATTGGAAGGCAAGATGGAAGGTGCTTTGATGCACCAAACACTGGTTATCAGCAGGCCCACACACACACACACACACACGTTTCTGACTAATAGGCACTTGGCCTTTTTTCTTACATGCGGCTCTTGAGTGAGAGCATGCAGGCAGGTGTGAGATCCACTCACAACACATTTAACACATCGACCCTCGCACACCGAGCCGATCCCACCTGTTTCTTTCTCCCCTCGCCGAGCTCTGCCGTAGTGACTCATGCCACTCATCGCGTGGCTGTGATGAACTGGTGCAAGTGAAGCCTGGCCCCGATACGAGCAACCAATCAGAGCGTGGTGGAATAATTACACATCGTCTCAGCCTCTATTTCCATCTCTGTTCTTCTGGATTTCATATTAAAGTTTCGTGGTGTTTTGCCTCAGTTTGTCTGCTGTGTGTGTCCTCTTTCTGAACTTCTCACCTCCCTTGTCGGTGTTTCGTTTCCCATCCTCTAACCACACACACTCGCAGACGTGCGCTCACACACTTTGGCCTCACAGATTATCTGACCTGGCTTCACATCTTGCCTCTCACTACCCCGCCCAGTCCCGACAAGTTCACCTTCACTATCTGCTCCTGGATTATTTGGGTAGTGTGATTTAGCCAGACTCGCAGATAAGACGATGCTGGGTTTCTGTTTTCAAAGATTGCTGTGTGCAACCATTCACATCTGAGCACTCTGAGTGTGTGAACAGTGGAAACTGAAATGTTGAAGGCATCTGCAAAAACCGTGTTATGTACAAAATTAGACTTTCATATTATCCCATTTAGGTGAGAGGACACGACACAACGTCCAGCACAAATCTGCATATCCTGTAAACCAAAGGAAGTGGGGCACACTAAGATACACAGAAAACCCTTGAAAAAGTGTAAGAATAACAATGAGGGTATAATCAACATCTACAGTACAGGTTTGAGTTGCATATAATTGATGCGGCTACTTGCATGCATATGCACATTTTCATATTTAGTGTGACTTACACCGGGGATATCATTTTCTCAAATGTCCACAGTGGCAGAAACATCCATAAATCAGCTTAGAAATCACAGAAATGCCTTGCTTGATCCTAATGAGGTGTAAAAGTACAGAATCTATAAAACACAAAGATTCAGTTTTATGGTATCCAACGTCTCCATCAGTCAGTCTCAGATTCCACAGAACACAATGTGCAGCATGTTCCGTTGGTGTTACATTAAAGAGAGGCCAAAATGTCGTGCAAATATTTGAGAACAAGGATAACGATATACACCTTTGATGTTGGTGTTTTATTAACAAAGTTTTTATGGACACTGCATCCACTGATTGTTGTTCACACACTTGATCAACCCAGTTAAGCAAAGCTTTAGAGAGCTGACAGCGCGAAGTATGAAACAGGCCACTGATTCTTCCACTCAGTCCAAAAGCAGTTATCTGAAGTCGAGACGTGATGTTTGCTTGATAGATGTGGTACACATCAGCACTGAAATCCACTTCACTGACTTAGATAAGGGACTTTGATACAAATGGTGTTACATGTCAGTGTTTTGCAGTTCAGCGGTGCTACTCAACTAGGGGATCCAAGAGGTGTGTGTGTGTGTGTGTGTGTGTGTGTGTGTGTGTGTGTGTGTGAGACGATGTACTGACCAATGCCATTGCCCTTGTCATCAGTATCCCTCTTGAACTTTGTGTAGTCATCGTGGGTCTGGTTCCTGGAATGTGTCCAACTCTGAACTCTCAGGATTTCAGGAGAGCTGTATAGCATTGGCGTGTGTGTGTGCATGTGAGAGAGAGACACTGTACTATATGTGTGTATGTTGAATGGATAGGCGGCGTAATGTGATTTGACAACAGGGAGGAAAAGGAGAGATTAAGTTCAAGAGTTGGTGCGCTCACTTTAGCAGCTCAGCTATTAAAAGTCCCCCCCCCCCCTCACACACATCAACAAACGATAAGAACACACACACACACGCCTTGTGTCTCTTTATGGACTGAACAAGCGCGTGTTGAAACATATAGCCTTATCTGTGTTTGTTTCTATTGATGCTAATAGATGGGGGCAGTGCCAAGATGTGGTGACGCGTGCACTCAGACGTAGCAGCATCAACACAACTGTTTCCAGGCGCACCTTTCACTTCACTACTTCACTCATTTTATTTGGTTCAGTATAAGAAGAAAAGCTCCGACTGGGGTGCTCCTGTTTAATTTAGCAGCACATTACAATGGGGTGCAACTCTGCCGTGGTCTTTAACTTGTATCTTTCTGCGGGTTGCAACTCACTCCGGCACCTTCTCACACTGTTTCTGGATGCGGGCATGACTTCTTTACTCTCTACTTTCTCTAACATCCAATGTAATTTTTCCTCCTTTTTTTTCCTCTTTTTTTTTCTCTCTCTCTCTCTCCTATAGCGTTTGTGCATCTGCCCGCTCGCCGCTGTTGTTTTCCGTTCCTGCAAACGCATTCCGCAACATTCCTTCTCTCCTTCTGGGAGAACGACTGGGTGCCTTTGACACACGGCATCAAAGGGGCACATTAAACATACACACACTCCCTCACTTTGTTTGTATGCCTGCCCACTGGGTCCCAGTTGCAGTGCGAGTGTGTGACTCGATTGCTAACTGGTTTGTTCTGGAGTTGATCCCACCTTTTTCCCTTTTTTTCTTCTCTCTTCAGAGTTTTTCTCTTCTTGAAGTCTCTCTCTCTCTCTCTCTCTCTCTCTCTCTCTCTCTCTCTCTCCTCTCTCTCTCTTCCTCCTCTCTCTCTCTCTCTCTCTCTCTCTCTCCACCTCTCTCTCTCTCTCTCTCTCTCTCTCTCTCTCTCTCTCTCTCTCTCTCTCTCTCTCTCTCTCTCTCTCTCTCTCTCTCTCTCTCTCTCTCTCTGTGTGTGCCCTCACCCACTTCTTCCTTTTCTTCTCCTTGCATTTATAACTTTTCTTTCTGTACTCACGCCAGCCGCTCTGTTCCACCACCAAAACAGAGAGCCCATTTTCCCCGAATTTCATTTCTTATCTCAGTATCATGATCAGAATCAAGGTCTTTATTGTCATGTGCAGAGGATTTACATGGAAAAAGTCGTTGGCAAGAAATTCTTAAGATAAGACAAGACTGGACTTTAGTATATAAAATAAAATGTGGCAGACCAAAAGAAAATACCAAAATACAAAACAGAATATAAATAGAAATATAATACTGTTGAAGCAGGTGTGCAAAACTGATATAATGCAGATATAATAATAAGAAGAACTAATAAAAATGTCTTAACACTGTCAACAAAGATGTAAACAGGTAATGGGGATGTAAGCAGGAATGCACCAGTAAGTAATAGCAGGGGGTAAAGTGACAACAGTATTAATAAGGTGCAGTTGAAGTGAAGTGACTGTCACAAGAACAGTCCTGAGGGATGAAGACGCCCCAGATCGGATTCTGCGGTTTGTGGCTGGTGTGGTTGGACTCTTTGATGATCCTGTTGGTCTTCTTCCTGCATCGCCGGGTGTAGAGGTCCTCCACTGGTGGCAGCACCATTATGGTGATGTGCCAAGCATTTTTCACCATCTTCTGTCAGGCAGGATCCTCTCCATAGATCACCTTTAGAAGGTACAGAGTGTCCTGGAGTCCGCGCTGAGCCCCCGCAGCCTGCGGAGGAAGAAGAGCTGTTGGCTGGCTGTCTCTGTGGAGTCTGTGTGGGGAAATATCTGCTTTCTGTGGCATCGTCCACCAGTTAGCCTTCAGAAATCAGCATTTAGCAGCCTACCAATGTTGGTAATACAGTAAACCAATAGCTGATGTTGATGAATAGCTTTTCTTGCAGTCTTGAGCTTTAGCATATTCACACAAATTGCATGTGTTCAGTCCCGCAGGGACCTGTATGAAATATGCAGGTGTGTTGTTGATTTCTCCCTATACCAAATCGTCTTTTCCTTTATGTCCTAATCTTACATGCAAAGACCCTGTGTAGCATTTCTTATGGTGATGTATTCATGTGGATCAACCTTGTGCTCATCATGTACAGAAATGCATTGATTTTCCTCATAAATCTGTTCTTGGCACCTCAAGTGTCGAATTTGCTGAATGTGATTAAAAACTACGTGAGCAGGGAGAAATACTGGAGTTGGATGTTGCACACTAATGATATCTGACTCGCATTAAAGGTCTAGAATCAGCACACTGATGACTGTAGCGGGCGCAGTAGCAAAGGCAGACAAACAGTAAGTCTCCCGACGCCTGGTGCTCTGCCACGGTGTTATCGCGTACCCATCTCTGACCTGTCTGGCTCAGACGCACAAAGGATGAGGTGTGTGTGTGTGTGTGTGTGTGTTGTGATGTCATGCCCATTGGATGAATGTTGCTTCAAGGATCCGAATCAAAGTGTTCAGGAGGGTGAGAGCACATTTGACATTCAAATATGTGTTGAAACTCGAGGTGTGTGTGTGTGTGCGCATATCTTCGCTGGCACACGGTGGTTCATGTCTACCTCTCCCAGACACTCCCAGACCTCTCTTATATCTCACATCCAACTCTATCTTGTGAGGAATTATTTAAATACTTAAGCCCAGATAGCCCAGGCCTCCACCCTATTTATTTCATCTGATGGGGAGCGCTTCACACAGCCCGGCCTCTGTAAGGCATACTGAATGAGTGCAAAAGCTCTCGCATAATATCAACTGATGCATCTCCAGCATCTTCTCCCCTCAAATACCTTTTACCCCCCCCTCAACCCCAGACAACAGAGCTCCCAAGATGCAGACATTTATTGATTTTTATGTGGAAAAACCTGCTTGTTCGAGTCTGCGTACTGTTCATGTCCACACTGGGAAAAAGAGAAATTTCAGTGCAACACACTTGCAGCAAAATAAAATTTTGAGCTATTAAATTAAATTCTGTATAATTTGATACTTTTTTTTTTTTTTAATTGATGCGATTATTGTGATAATGGATTAATCTTGTGTCTTTTTTTTTCCCAAGCAAAAACACCAAACATTTTACAATTTTGTTCACAAATATCAATGTTTGTTGATGTTGTTTTTTGGTCCTATAGTACATTATGTATTTGTTTTAAGATTCTGTGATGAACATTTTTTTTTTTTTTTAATTAAACTTTTTTGGTTATAGCGGCAAATCAGTTGACAATAATTGTTACTTGCAGCAATACATGGGCTGAACTTGATTAATCTTACGTGTTTGATCTCTCATGATGACAGGTTCTTAAAATGTACAGCTGTATCAGCCCTGGTTCAATGAAACTGCATTGGTCAAAAATACTGGATTTTTCTTCCAGAAATTATACCAAAAAATAGGGGTCATATCGAGATTTCAGAACTGGACATTTACAGAAGTCCGAGACATTTTTTGTAAACAGAACACAGGTTAACGGGACTTTCTCACTTTAAAATGGATGAAGGTTAAAGTTACCAGGACTCTCTTACTTCTGGTGAAGCTAGACTCTTGCTTCTTCCTTGGCATAAATAATTTATCGAACAGTATAAGTTAGTGTATTTACAGTACGTGTGTGTGTGTGTCCGTGCTCCTTGATGCTGACGTGAACAAGCAGCTTCTCCTCTTCCCTGAACATGACAGTGAAGTCATTCATCCATTTATACTCCTCTCCTCCCCTGTTCTCCAAGGAAAGAGGGCTCGGAAAACACAAGTCAGACAGATAGGCTGGTCTTCAGGGAGTGTGGGCACCCATTGGTGTTGCAATGACACCTACACGGCTGCAGGCCTGGTGGTGTAATGCACTTTCTCTTCAGTTTCAATGGAGAGGGCACATAATGGGAGAGAGGACCATTGTGCTGTTTAGGCATCAGTGCCACCCGATGCCACCCTAGGACGACCGGGCAAAGACGTTTAACAAAAGACTGATTGAAAAGGTGAGGGTGAGTGACACAGGTGGTTGTAGGTACAAAAAGAGCAGAGGAGACGGATGACATAAGACTGGCGAGATTATGACTCCCGTCGACTGATGCTGGTTTTAGTAGACTGCTACTTTTTAACAGGAGCTACTGCTGTCTATGATATAACCTGCAACAAACTCACACAGTCAGTTTCAATCACTAACATTAATAAATGATTATAAATGAAATCCAAATAGAAAAAACTTAAAAAACAAACGGACAAAAATACATTCATTGTAGCATGTGAAATGTTTCTCTACAGTGGTTTCTATTTTCACAAGTTCCAACATTATATGTGATATATCTGTGATAAGCCAAATTCAGTTGCATGCCCTAAAACTGATTATCTTTAGACCAAATCTCTGAAGAAAATCTGAAACAGACAAACATGGGACGTAAGATCATCGGAGGTGAGTCGAATTAAGTCTTTTTGTCTTTTGAAATAAAACTTTAAGGGGAAAAAATGCCAGGATCTAATTAAAATAAATAAATATGTATAATCATGATATGGACTCCCTCATTTTGGCACTTACACTTCAAAACTGGTGAGAACAGCCTTATAACAACTTTTTGTTGTATTAAACAACTGTTTCTGTTCTTTCTTTATGTGTGATGTTTTTTTTTTCCCCTCAAAATTACTACTTTGTTCTCACGATGTTACGTTTTTCTCAAACCACTACCACATGATTCTCGAAATCTAAGACACTGCATCATTATTGGCAAAAGTAAGTTGTGGGTATTAATACAAGACCAGCTGAGAGTCCACTCCACTCTGCTCGGTACTTCTTGTTCCACTCTCTGTCTCTCTCTGTGTTCACACTGTAGCAGAAATATCACTCCATTTTATTTTTACCGCAGGTGGGTGTTTGTTTTTTAAGTGTGTATGGCAACTACGGCTGTGCTCACTCTCCCATAGCCAGTCATATTCCCTGTGTCGTGCGTGTGTATATGTAAGTGTGTGTGTGTGTGTTGTTTATTCTTTCCCCAATCTCTGAGGCAGGACAGATATGAGAGTGTAGGAGGCATCTCAAATTGCCTTTCCCCCGTCTTTGTTCCTTCTTTCCATCACTGTTTTCTCCCCGTCCAGGTGAGACGCACCGAGTCCAAATAGCTGATATGAAGCTTTCCTTTTAGCTTTTGATCACTTTGTGTTTGCTTCTGTTTTTGTGTGTCTGTGAGATGAAGAGGAGCGGATGTTTGGTGCGAACACAGATCTTTTGTCGGACTGAAAGCTCGGCCTGTGCAGAAAGAGGGTTTGAATTTGTGCGTGTGCATCAGAATACTTCTCCTGCATGTCTGACTGTTGTTATGCAGTGGCAATTAGCGTGTGTGTATGTGTGTGTGTGTGTGCATCAGGTAGTGTGTATGATTCTACAGCACAGGTGGTGTGTGTGTGTGATGTATTACTTGTAAAATGCTGACCAGGCCTTTGGAACGCTTGATTGAGTTTTGAGACGGGTGCAGCATTTAAAATAAATTTTTTTTTTTTTTTTTGCTTCACTATACTGACGTTAAAGCTAGATCAATAGATGTTATTTTTAGCTTTCCTTCACCCCCCCCCCTCTCTCTTTGACCCCTCCTCACTTCCATCTCCCGTCCACACTCAAAAGTGTGCACGCTGGCTCGTCCTCCCACACCCCGCTGCCAGTGTTGAGAGCTCACACACATCGACCTCTCTCTAATAAGTTGGCCTCAGCCTCAGCAGTTCTGCAGCCCCCCCTGCCATCCCACCCAACCCACCCCCCTTCTCTTTCCTGGGAGGTAGAAGGGGAAAAAAAAAAGAGGGGGATGGAGGGAAAAACCTGTTGGGGTTTAGCTCCCAGAAAGTGCCGCAGGGCCATGCTATGGTGCACTGCACTAGGCTGAGGCATGCGAGAGCTGTGACTGATAC